>JAYKAV010002930.1:185766-438705 GCA_035582835.1 Phoebastria nigripes | reverse complement strand
CCCCTGGCTCCATTTCCCCAGGGGTTCTTGCTTGTGCAAAACAGCCTGTGCTTGGAAGGGCTCCAGGCTCGCGGCACCATCCGGAGCTGCCGCTTTTCGGCTCTCCCTGCATGCAGTACAAGCGCAGGGCAGGCACGAGAGCGCTTTTCATGCGTCCAAGAAGCCAAGAAGCACAGCGGCGGAGCAAGTTTTGGAAGGCAACAAGTGTGCTTGTCATCGCTACGTGCCAACCTTTGGAAAATACCCCACGGTACCGCACACCTCCTCCTTCTTCTTCTTCTTCTTTTACGTGTGGTTGGTCCTGATCCTCATTCTTCAAGTTCTTGCTCTTCAGGAAACAGGGACTGCTTGGCCTGTATTCCTGCTGCTGCTTTCTGCGGCTCTGCGGCTTTCCTTTGGCAGACTGCAAGGGATGTTTTTTCAGGCTAACCTGAAGAATGCCTCAGCCTGCTCCTGGCTACACATGTGCATTGTGTTGGGGCTTGTGAGCATTGGCTCTGAAACGGATTCAGAAAAATAACATAAAATAACATAAAATAAAATAAAATCCTGTTTCCACTTGTAACCTTTGTGATATGTGTCCTTGAAAGTGTTTTTGGAGCTGAAAAACCCCTGGCATTTCAGGCAAATAACTGTCTCATCATTATTCGACTCAAGGTGAGTGCAGGGAATAGAACAGAATAGAATAGAACAGAACAGAATAGAATAGAATAGTTGAGTTGGAAGTGACCTACAACGATCACCTAGTCCAACTGCCTGACCACTGCAGGGCTGACCAAAGGTTAAAGGATATTATTAAGGGCATTGTCCAAATGCCTCTTAAACACTGACAGGCATGGGGCAGACATTTCTAGGGGAAGCGGCTCACAGCTGCTCCATGCCATTGCTTAGTTTCTTGACTGTTACGGAGACTGGCAAAGCAGTACTTCAGTGATGGTCTGAACTGTGTATGAACAATATGGTAGCAAGAGTGCTTCCTTGGTATCAGCAGAAACCAGGATGTTGCTAAACTAAATGTTGAAAAGTATTATAGCTGGAACCCAGCACTTCAAATTATGATACTTGGTCTCTAGATTTTTAAGGTCTAGCACAGCCAAAACCTTGAGTTAATCTGCTATTTTGAGGTAGTGTAAAGAATAGTCAGTAAATGTCCAAATATATAGTTTGTGTGATTTCTGTCTAGATCAGATAGGTTTTAGTAATTTGCATAGTGAGTGAGCTGCCAGAATGCCTTAATGTTCCTATCCCCGAAGTCTGAGAAAACCTGATGAATTTTTATAGCTAGGAGACCTATTCTGTTGGCTAATAACAACTACCTTCACACGATTGCAAGGAAAAAGTGGTAGACTTACACTCAGTAGAGCAAGTAATCAGTTTTACCCTATCTCTCTGGTGTTTTTTCATAGCCAAGTACTAAACCCAGATAGTAACAGATGATGTACTTTTTTTTTCTTAAAAAGGAAGCTAATTTACAAGTCAATTATGAAGGAATTAAAATTGCTGTTGCTCAAATAAACCAAGTACATTGTGTTATTTGTGACTGATGCTTTTAGTTATTTGTTATTATGGTTTGCTTTTTTTGTTCAGCAATATACAGTGGGTCTCCCACATATTATTGCAAATTAGCCTACTTTGCTGGATAACAAATACTTTTATCTTTTCACTAAATAAAAGACCGCATAAAATGAGTAATAGTAATATTAGTATGTGAAAAACCTAGTGCTGCAAAAAGCCATCATAAGTACACTTGAACAATAATTACGAGAAACAATGCCTCCGCTCCTTGAAATTTGTCATAGAAATTGTGATAGCACTAAACTTGATTAAAATCTGGAACAGTTTAGAATGCCATCTACTTAAAGACATTACCAAACCACGTCTGCCCCCTTTAGAAATAAACACACAAAAATACCCCCAAAAGCTGAAAATGTGTTCATTTTCCTCTGTTTTCATATATTGATTTCTGGAAACAAGGTATTCCCACTTAACTATTATTATTATTAGTGCCCCTATCTGTATGAACTACATGGACTCCAATTATACAATATGGCAAGACAACAAAACTAAATGATTCGTCAAGAGCTACATGTAGTGTTCGGGCCCAGATGCCATACCCAGTGCTACGCCCCTGTATGCGCCCCTCAGCACCATGCAGATCAGTTGTTAGTTCCTGCTAGCTTTATTTTTTCTACTGAAGACACAAAATAGCATAAACTTTGAACCTTTGACACAGGCTTGGCTGTACGCTTGGGAAGGATTACTTATGTTTAGTATCATGGCAATTTTGTTAAATCAGTATCAGACTGATGGTCAAAAAGTACACTACTCCCACCTCTGCACCATTTAAGGCTATCTGTCAAGATCATGCTATGCCAGTAGGGAAAATAATGTTAAATAATACAAGCGATTCCCAAGGCAACTAATCCCTAAGGAACAACATATGAAAACATTTGAAAATAATTCTAATGACATTAAGGTCAGTAAATCACACAGATGCATTGTACACCCTCACAGTACACACCGTGAATGATTAATTCGCAACCTGTAAAGTTGTAGGCTGAACACAGACCAGGTGCTAGCCTGGAGACATCTTATTTTTCATCTGTTCTTACCACTAAATATGATGCTGATTGTTCCTTTTGTTTCCATGCCATGTAAGATGACATGATAAAACTGGGACTAATGATTACCAAGATGGTCTAGACAATGTGTGCTGGACTTACTGCTCAGGCTTTTTTTTTGACCTTGCCATGTTCAAGAAAGCACTTGAAATAAAGCAGATGAAAGCCTGTGTGCAACGGATTATCTAAACTGGAAGATTTACCACACTTTAGAACACGTACGTGAATAAAATGCTAAGTGCAACTTAGTTTTCCACGTGGACAGTCTTTGTTTTGCCTAATATTTAACATCAACCTCATTGGTCAATGTCTGACAATAACTGATGCATCGCTGTAGCCAAGCTCCACCACAAAAGAGGTTCTACCTACACAAGCTGTTCAGCTGGCACAGACATGCTTGCTCGAGATGCTAAATACTGCTGCTTTTTGGCATAAACGTGAAAAACTTCCTATTTGATTTAAAACATCCTGAATACTGTTATTTAATATTGGAAATACAACTGAGATTTATTTTCAGTAGCAGAAGACTACTGTTCTTTGCTTACCAGTAGAGTACACACTACTCCAGAAATTTCCAGAAAAGCTATTGTTGTCCAAATAAAGTACACATAGAGATATTTTTAGGTTCTGATGTGAACCTACGTTCTCACACCTTATTTTTCTGACGTATAGTTATGCATTGCTCTGAGTTTCAAAATGAAACCATTTTTAGTCAGAAACTAACACTGTGAGGAGGAACTACAAGTTAATATTTCTTAAACTGATCTCTAATGAGCCAGAAATTTTCATTTGCTCTTTAAGTGACTCAATCACCATCATTAAAACCTCCATTAGTTCAGAACTGTGATCTGTTCTCAGTTTACTTCTGATTAAATAAACAGTAAAAATACCCTAACCTCTAACAGAGTGGTTCATATATCAGTTTTAAAATTTTTTTTCAAAGCAATACTCACCTCCCTTATAAAGGTCATGTAAAGTCAAGTGATTCCCATTTTGTAATGACCTCTCAATTTTTATGGATTTAAGGAGCTCTGTGAAACTAGTTATTATTACTGTAACTGTCCCATCTTAGCCTCATTCCTTCTTGTTAAGACTTTGAGAGTTTAACTAAAAGTAGGAGTTAAAGACCCCTACAGATTTTCCTCTATTAAGTTTGGACAGCCATTTTTACAAAGCATTACAAATGAACTGAATTAGAGATGCTAGTGCCCTGGCTGCTTCACATTGGTCAGAAGGCTTGTGTGATCTTCTTCAAGGACATGTGGTGGCTGTTGTTTCTGTTTGCTGTCCTTGACCTTTCTACCCTCCAAAATTCCAGGCACCAGCAATGAGTCTCGTTAAATTCTTGCTACATAAAATCTGTGCTGTAAATGCGGCAGTGCTGGGATGGGAGGAGATGATGGGTAGGTGCTGAGCTCTGGCTGCAGCAGGTAGCATAGCCCACGTGTGCCAGTAGGCAGCGAGAGATGTGCATGTGCGTGGGGGGGCATGGGGAAGAAATGGGGCTCCTGCCCTCTCTGTCGCTCCCATAAGCTGATTATCAAGATATTTTCATGAAAGCAGTCATTAATTCACCGATGTTACTCCATTGGTAGTCAGTGCTGCCCAGAGCAGATGGCATCTGTGCTTCCAAAGATAGAGGATTGGTTGAGGGGAAGAGGAAAGGAATCTTTCAATAATGGGATCTTAACAAGCATAGTTTCTATTTCAGTATAGCTGGAGGGTTTTGAAATGCACCGCTTTTAACCTGGAAACCTATTGTATAGCACAGCACAACTTTTCAGAGCTGGGTTAGGTGTATTGCTTCATATTTGTGCAGCCAAATTACAGGTAGACTGAATTTTGGAGATGCTGAGAAAATATGTTTCCATGCATGCTGCAGGTGTTAAGCACTGAAGGCGCTTTATTGAAGTGCCTAATACTTATGGCTCCAAGTTTGAAAATGTGATCATTTTAAAGAGAAAACACAGAAGCTTTGTAAGATTATTCTTCCATGACTTTATGACGAGTGTAGTCTTTGGTTGCAGTGTGCTCCTTACAGCAGTTGCCTTTTCTCTTCAGCTCTCAGTGTTGGTAGTGGAAAGTGCAAACTTCTATGAAGCAAATTTTTACAGCTGCTCATGATGGATTGAAAAGACTTGACTTCTCTTAGGGGTGTGTGCCAGAGAAAAATTGATCAATGAAGGAGTCAAATGCATAGTGCCTGTAACAGGTGCGGTCTGAATTTCTATAAAGTATAAAATACCAAAAGTCTTTAGAAAAATGTCGTCTAACAGAAAGCAATCAGCTGGTCAGATCAAAGCCACCAACGTATCAAAATAGACTAACAGCAGGAACACCACACTAGTTACAACTAACTAGGGATGTTAACACTTCTGTTTATTTTATAAGACCCTCACAAGAGAGAATCTAAGAACCTTTCAGTGATAATTTTGTGCAATTCTCTTCACAGTGCATCCATGTTGTAGGGAGGTACTATTTTTGTAAGTGAAACTGCAAAAGGCCCTGAAAGTCTAAGTATCCTATTTTTTATATCTAAAGATGAAGGCAAGTACACAGGGAGATTTCCCAAAGCACATAGGTTCCTAGCCCCGCTTGCTTTAAACAGAAGTTAGGTATGGACGTGCTGTTAAAAATACTACCCGAATTTCGATTTGTAAGTTGAAATAGATAAATTCCTTTTCAAAAGCCTGCACGAACTGATTCCCTCCCTCTCGCTCATTTCCTTACTACCTCTACAGGATTTGCTCTGGGGGAAAAAAAAAAATAGAGAAACCTTCAGTACTGAAAGCATTTGGAAAAATATGGTGAGTCAGAGGATAAATGTATTACGTTCATTAACAAGCGATGTACTGGTAGATGGAGGCAGTGCAGAGAACGGTACATGTTGAAGTGACACATAATTGTCTCCTTGCCTGAACCATAGCACGCTCCCAGCCGGACAGAGACAGGCAGGGAGCTGGTATTTAAAATCACAGGCCTTTTAATACCGAATATAGCAGCAGGATCTGCTACTACCTCTATGTTTAAATGTTGATGCAAAGCAAATATTTATGAACTTAAACACCACAGGCTGCGCAGAGATTACTAGATGCAGAAATGCGTTGCAGGGGGGACTCGGCTCCTTTGTGAATTGAGGTTGCTCTCCGTTCTGCAGCTGCCAGTGAGCTGGCCATGTTTTCTGACCCCCATTTTAGCCAGCAGTTACTGGGAGTTTAAGGGAAACAACTGCCGGCAAAAGCTGAATGTAGACGGAGTATAGAGGAATAGCTTGGACAAGGCACCTTACCTTCATGCTGCTAAAATGAAGTGATGTAAATCCCACCGCCCCTGCCCAGCAATGAACCCGCTCAAGCCCTGCAGCTCTCCTACCCCATTCTAGCTCTGGGAAATGGGATCAAAGGCAGGAACGGGAAGAGCAGTTCCTCTGCAGAACAGGATAGATACTGTCGGCCTGTGAAGCTATGCCTACTTTTCCTTTTCATGAGCAGCTTGAAGCCTTCTCCACTTGGTTATGAACTCTGTCTCTAGTGCTGGGTCTAGCACAGTCAGACAAGAAAACAGTGACATCTGCACAGCTGTTAAATATGCCCGGGGAAGGAATTTTGTTTGAAACAGAAGAAGCTGAAAAATTATAATCTTACCTCAGAAAAATACTAAGTTTCTGCATTAATATTATGTTACTATTAATATTATAAATAGATACTAATATTATTGCATTCATATTAATAAATATTATTATTATGTTTCTGCATTTTAAAAGACATTTTAAAAAGTTATTCTATTATTGTTACACAGTAATCACAGAGTCTGCTGCAATTACTTTATAATATCATAATCTTCATAGGTACTGACTGAGTAGTGAGGATTTTAGCTATGAAAACCTGTGAAGTCCAAAAGCCATTACAGCTAAGTTGTGTAGTAATCATGCCCTTTTTAAATAAAAGCTGATGTCTTTCCTTGTAAATTCCTCAGCCCTTTCATTTCTATCACTAAAAAGCAATGAAAGTCACCATATACATTTTCTTTTTCCCTTCTTTCCATTTTCTTTTGTCTTTCTTTAATAATCTTTCATTTCATGTCCTCCAATGTTGGGTTTTTTTCACAGTTTTTAATCCTAAATTTTTTAAAAGGCCAAATAACATTTCCTATTTAAAAAAAAAAAAAACAGCAAAACTGCTGCTGGACATTTCTCATTGATTTTCTGGATATTTTTCATTCCCAAACATTTCCTCTCTGATGTTTTCTTTCTCGTATGGAATTTGGTATTAGTCTTTTGCACTTTTGCTCACTCATATTTCTCTTTTCTGGTTATCAGTGTCTTTCTTTTTACTGCCTCTTACCCTTCCAAACTTGCTTTACCTCTGTCTTCTGTCTGTTTTATCCCATGAGCTTTACCTTTGAGAATCATGAATGATACCACTCAGAACGTGACAGAAAATGTTCAGGTTAACTTCAAAGACTAAAAGACAACCGTTGGAACACGAAAAAGAGAAAATATCATTGGTGTGAAGGCTAGGCTCAGGGGATCGTTTCAACTGATCAAAAATTCTTTGATCTTGGAGAACCTCAAACAGAAGATAAGCATTATACAAAATGTGATGGACGTGCTTATTGATGCCTTTGGTGAATCAGGTTAATACCCATAGCTGCATTTTACAGTTAAACACACACAAAAAAATCCTATTCCTGGACTTAGACTTGACATTCGTTTAGGCTCTATAGCTTATGTAAGATTTCTCACAGCAAATTTCATCGAAACAAACAGAGAACAAGGTTTACAAACCTGAATTTCTAATTGTACTCAGCTATATCTCAATTTAGTAACCTAAAAGAAAAACAGCAGGCTAATTTTCAGAGATACTGAGAACCCACAGTCTTTGCGTAGCTTAAATGCAGCAACCAAACTCAGTGGCTCTGGCAAACAGACCAACTTTATTAGAGTAGCTAAAGTTAGGCAATCAGTTTTGAAACGTTCATCTGCAAGAGCTTGCTACAAGTTGCGTAGAAAACCTGGGAGAGCAGTCATTCAAATCTGGGATCTTCAGCCTTCAACTCTGTTTGTTAATCATGGGTCAGTCTTGGGTTTTTTAATTCCATCTAGTGCAGTGGCACTATGGATAGCTTTACAAACAGGCGAATAATTTTGAATGCGGCATGCCCAAATTTTCATAGGGTGTCTCCATTGTAAGCTCTGTTTCAGCTTGCATTCCTGCAGAGGTATCATTACAGAAGCTAAAGTAACATGGYGGAGGCCAGTAAAGATGTGGCTGGGCCTGTTTTCAGTTTAGCTCCGTATCATCTGAAAGCTAGATTAAATCTATGCATACGCAATGACCTCTTCTGGCATTGCCTATAACTGGCACCAGTAACTCCTTCAAATTCCTTCCCAGATCTCAAAAATACAGTGAAAAGACTATGCCTATTTATGAGTGGCAGAAGCGAGGTCCAGAGAAGCGGGGTGGTTGGCTTGGGCTGTAGCAAAAAGCAGATGCTGAATCTTCTCGCTCTCCTGCTGCTRGGCAGCTCTTTGGGCCGTGGTGCCTGACATCAGCAGGATGGCTGCCGGGATAAGGGTGAGTGGCAGCAGCAGCAGAGAGACCAGTATGGAAGCAGGAAGGCTCGTTGAGGACTCACTTATCTTTGATGTTGCAGCCTCAGGAGAAGAGGTGTTGCCTTTCCAGGGTTCGGCAGGGACCTGTGTGAAGCCTAGCTGAGGAGGAGRAGGAGGAGGAGGAGGAGGAGGAGGGTGAGAGGCAGAGGAGGTCACCTCCAAGGTTGTAATCTTGCTGCTCAACAATGACATGTTCGTTAGGCCGTAGCAGAGGTGGAGTGGACAGCAGAACCAGGTACAACCTGAGCTGATTAAGCTGTTCTGGATGATTGGGATTGCAAGAGGTGAGAGTGAAAAAAAGACTAACGTCAGAATAGTGCCGTCTTAATTTGAACTGGCTTTGTAATCAGACTCACTGCGGAGCAGGAAGAACAAATACTGCTTGGGATTACCTTAAATCAATTCAAGTAATGCTTAGAAAATGCTACAAAAGATGCTCAAAGAAACTGAATTATTCACCTGCAAGATACTGGCCTGGTTTTATCTTTTACAGTGATTGCTGCGTTTGCTGTGATTTAGTAATGGAAAATTATTAGAATAAGCTATATGTGATCCATCAGCTATGAGGATAAACCTGATACCCGTTCTGGGGTGCTTGTTTTTGCTGGCAGGAGTATTTTGTAATGACCCAAGTATCCCAAGCAGGGCAGATGCTGTGGATGCTATCACGCCTAAGCAACGCGGGGCGGGCTGTGATTGCTGGCCTCACACCGCAGCGACAAATACTGCGCTGGCAAGGGATAAATCAAACCTGAACTCCTCCAGCCGGTGCTCCGCTCCAGTGAAGTACATGTCAGCAGGACCAGCTCAGGGAAGAGCGATTTGATTGCCACTCTAAGCCTCGGCAGGATTTAGTCTGTGTGCTAGACGTCGTGGGTTTGGTTTTGCTCCCTCTCTTTGGAATGTTACAAATAGAAATAAAAGTAATGTTACAAATACAAATAAAAGTTAACACAGAAATACCAAGATCCTAAAGATTTTTTATATAGAGATACATATATATATATGCATGTTTCATACATTTTTTCATTAGCATTTTTGTCCCCATGAAGACACGCTACAGCTTACTGCGAAGGCCACAGCTGACTTCTTCAAGACAAAAGCCCAGATTGATCTGTTCTTGGCTGTTTCCRCGTAGATGTTACCAATTCAATGAGCTCATGTTTTAAAAGGTTTGCAAACAAACCTTTTCCCTTCCCTCCCCTCCCCTGCCCTGCCCTGCCCTGCCCTCCCCTGCCCAGCTGCTGCTTTCCCTTCACAGCAGGCATGGTGCTATGTCCCCAGTTGCTAATGGGAAGTCAAATGACCATTTTTAATGAGGTGGAACAACCCACGGGCGTTAACCTAGACTGTCTACGAACTTCTGTGCCCCACAGCAGCACTTGAGACTTTGGCAGTGTCTTAGGTCCAGCTACGTGTCAGCTTTTTCAGATGCGTAGTGTTTCTAGTTCAAATCTGGCTGAGCAGAAGAGATTGCACTGTCATCCACGGTGAGTGGCGATCTATTATAGGCAACAACCTGGTATACACATCTATTTTATTAGATCTGGGAAGCTCCTCAAGTGAAAGAGCCCAGGGAGAGAGGGGTTTTCCAGATTTTTTGGCAAAATGATTCTCATTCTTGAGGTGTTGCTAGATCTAACACTGGCCTTTCCAATTCCCCAATTCTGATGGCGTGTTATAACTAGTTATGAAGCCGAGCCTAAAGAAAAAAAAAAAGAAAACACACTCATAGAACAGAGAACAAATTAATGCTTAAACAATTTAAATAAATGCCAGGTTAAATAAGCAATTTCAGCTATCATTTTCATGGAAATGTTTTTTAAAGAATTCAATGAAACTATAATGTTATCTCACCAAGAATAGTTCAGTTCGGTTCTTCTCAGTATAGAAAATCTTTTGGACATAAGCATGTCTCCCGATACTTCTAAAAAAAATAAATGAAACCAAAAAGAGAACACCCCCCCACACACCCTACACAACCCCCAAGCTCTCCAATAAAAAAGAAAATTTTATCTTTACCAGACAAAGACTTTGAAATACATTTGCCTAGCAAATAATATAGCTTATTCATCCAGTCTATTACACAAGTCAGGTAAGTCCAGTCGTTGATATGCTGAGTGCACCAGAAGGTGCTAAAAGAAATGAACATGCCCCAGTTTGAGTACAACAAAAGCTCTTGCTGGTCACACTGTGTATTGCAGAGCCTTCAATTCCTTAGGTTTCTTTCCAGGTGCTCTAGAAATTGCTATATTCATATTTTAGTTGCATTTGGGATCAGAAAACAAAACTGTTAGTTTTAATTTTTGCAGTTAATTTGTTCCAGAATCACTGCTCCTTAAGTTTATATAACAGTTATTAATTAAAAAAACTATGCAAAAACTTTTTATATATTGATTTTACTGTTAGCAAAATAGCAAAATATTTTGGAACATAAAATTTTGACATCTTTTAAAACAAAACCAAACCTGTCATCCTCAGTATCATTATTTTAAAGAGAACGCATTCATGCAACCTGAAGATCATTAGCTGTTGACTTCAACACCTTAAACCAGGTGGAGATCCTCTGTGATGCACAACTGGGTACCAGCAATCTTCTTTGTTTGTCTCTTTCCAGACACCGACGCAGGAAGGGAAGCAACTGGAAATGTTCTAGTGAAGATAATAGACTAAAAGTCTCCCTGTTGGCATGGAGATAGGAGTGAATCAAAGTCACTACACTTAAAGTGCTGTCAAAAAGTGTACCTTGTTGAAAAATCATGAGCCAGTGCTCCATTAAAGCAGCACAGTTCGGGGAGGAATAATTTCCAGTCTCCATACTTCATGTTTGCTTGTCATTTCATTTCAGTCATAATTTAAAATACAAACACTAGGAAATGGAAGTAGTTTGTTCGGGTATGTGTCCAGCCAGCCCCTGGATGAAGAAAGTACTGGCTGTTTTGGTGGGAATAGTCTGTTCTGAAAGTTGCTGGCTGTGGGCAGGACCAGCTCTGCAGATAGCCCTTCACCATCTCCTCCTGAAGTCACTTCTGTCTGGAGACCTGTCTGCTACAACTGTTAGGCAGCTATAAAAGGTCTTTTTTTTCCCCCCATAAGTTCATGTTCCTTCCTATCTGGAAAAACCTGCCTTTGATTTTATGCAAACTAAGATGTGGGCTTTTTTCCCCAGTTATCCAGAATGATAAATTCTCACGAATATGTTCAAGCAAAATTGAAAAAAAAAAGCAACTTTCAGTAGCACTCCTGACACAAGAATTGCTTCTTGGGATGCTGTGTAAAATAAAAATAAATTATCAGTAATATTTAAAAAATAAATTTAAAAGTTACATATAGGGCAATTATTTTCTATTCTAGATGCAGGACAAGGCTACGGTATTTTTCACACAGAGACATGGATGTGCACATACGTGTATTTATCCGTTACAAATTTTTTCAAAGTATTTTTCAGTTAGTATGTCACAAAAAAATAGAAGATGAATAGAAAGACAATCGGCAGTGAAGGGCAAACATGGGTTGACTTCCAGCTCTTTCTTCTAAAAGCAAGCTGTCAATCAGATGCAAATAATGTATCTGTATTTTGCAATATGCACTTCCACAGAGGAAGTAGGGGACTTTGTGGTTTAATTCCCTCAGAGCATAATCTCCATGTACCCAAATCCACCTTAGGTAAGTACAGAGTAAAATGAGATTTTAATTTTTTTTTATTTTATTTTATTGCAGGGGGATATCCTGGAAGTATGTTATTAAATTTCTTCTTCTGTGATAAAAGCAATAATGAAGTCTTTCCTCTCCTTGGGTTAATTCATTGGTCTGGCAACAGGTAGCAAGAACTTCTGCTCCCCCTGCAAGTACTCTGCACAGCAAATATTTGCCTTCAGAATGAAGCAGCATCAGTGCCAGGTGTTTACAGCTCATCGTGTGCTGCAGGGGACAAGCAGAAAATCCAACCCACGGGCCATTCTACAACCCTCTTCCACCTTTCCTAGCTTCATTGACAGGAGCTAAAGGCTTTCCAATATACCCTGTTCGCAAAATACGTGATGATCTCTTTTTGGTTACAGTCATCTGGAAGAAATAAACAGTTTTCCCAAAGCCACAGGAAGCTTCTCTGGGAGGAATCCAGGGCTGCATGAGACATCAGAGGCATTTTGCCGGTGTCTCTTGCTTGTGTTGGCAACTCATTGTCACTTCATCACGCCACACTATGTTTAACTGTAGTTTATAGATGCATACAGAGCAACGATCCCTGCAACTACCTCAGCACAGGAGCGTGCTAAGTACGCGGCTGGCCGTATAATGAGAAACAGATTGGATCAGCAGCAGCTTAAGAGTAGTCTGGTTTAAATGAAGCAATAGGACTGATGCAAAGTACTTGCTTAAGATATTCCTAACAACTTTAAAAACAGAACTCAAAGAAGAAGAAAACCAAAAGTCTGCGGGTAATCTTTTTAAACTGGGCAAGACTTGCCTGCATTGTAACTTCTGTCAAGGCAAAAGCTGGTTTTGATGGTCTGTAATGGGAATATTGCAGTCTCCAGAACAGTGTCCCACAAAGTAGTTTTTGCATTGCTGGTGAAAGTGGTGCGTTGCTTTTGGTTAGGAGATTAGCTGCATATAAGTAGTTGGCTGAAATTATCCATTCTTTGTCCAGATTTTGTATACATGTTATTTTTATATATGCATGTGCACATATGCACACATATTCACACACATGTATACACACACATATGTGTGTGTTCTATATATATATATATATATATGCGGACACACACAAGCACTCAATATATACACATACATAACCATTTACAGAGAGAGATCATTTTAGTTTTAGCCAAAATATTTAAGCCATTTTACAGAATGGAAATAGAGAAATCTTCTGCTTTGGTCCTATGTCAGAGTTATGGTGACTTTTTCTTTGAGATCTCTAGCACAATCTCCACCCACTACACACCCTGCCCTCTTCAACTCCCTGTAGTTAGGACATCATCTAGCAAGAGAGCATCTTACCTGGCTTCCCAGTTTAACAGATTAACTAGGGGATATACGTATGGTGCAATGCCTCTCTCAGTTGTACTGTGCTGGCAGGATTTGGTGTGTCTAGGCAAGCCTAGCATATCTAGTCCTGCAAGCAGCATGCACAGCCCTTTGATTTCTGATGGGATTTCGGTCCAAATATGCTGCCGAGCAACTCCGTGATGTTACAGTATAAGCGGCTGTACAATTTAGGAGCAGAAGCCAAGCTGATGAGAGAACCTCACGGGTCGCAGCTTGGGCATTGATGGAGATGAGGCATGCTGTAGATTAGCTCCAAGTCGTCCAAGTTCCAGGAGTGCCTCCTGTATAAATTAGCAACCCTTCTGTAAAAATACTGCACAACTGCTTGTTTGCTTTCAGTACCTCTTTATCATCAATCACGGGCTAATGTGACTTATTAAGCCTACCACACATTAGACAAATAGCCATCAGATCSTGGCTTAAATACCATGGTATTTGCCCAGGGGGTTCTCTCATGCATCTTATATGAAGTTTAAATAAAAGTCGCGGAGAGGATGCACCATTGTTCACAACGTTTTCTGAAATTTCCTTGAATTGTTTGAACAGAAACAGCAGCCTGATTCCTTCTACACCAGCCAATCTTTTCAGCCCCAAAGGAACAATTTACATGGAAGTTATCTTTACAGAATAGACTACAGAAGAAGCACTCCCAGCCAGTCGATACAATCAGGACACAATATCCTTGCAATTCCTGAAAGGCAGAAAGCAAGTTACTTTCGTGCTTTAGATCTTGTCTTCAAAATCTTTTATTTCCCTTTCACTCGCAACCCATTCCCATAGTAAAGCACTGAGGGGACGAGCTTTGTGCGAAGGCTCCCACTGCGTCTGTCGTGACAGTGCATGTGGTTCCTGTACCTTTCCTGAAGTTGATTCAGCCAGAACAGAAAAGCACTTGAATTCTCAGAAAGACTGGCCCAGTAAAAGAAGGGGTGTTTAGCAGGAAGCACGATGGAAAAAGTAGATTCTATACATTTCTGAACATTTCTAATTTAGACAACTGTTAAGGAAATATTAAAAGATATTAAATATATCTATAATATAATATAATGTAATATAKAATATAGAATATAACATATTATAGGTAATATATACATATTATACAATATATAATATATTATATATTGTATAGGTAATATATGGTATATGAAATGATGCTATATATGATACATGATATATGATATATATCATATATCCTATACTATATGTAATATTTTATATATATATAAAAAAACCACTTTTAATGACAGAATTGGTCCTGATTTACCCAGTGGGCATATCACTCCTGTCCAAGTCCGTGTTTTCCTAGCAATGCTTCTAAGTTTCCWTAATGACTGCTCAAAGGTTTTGGAGCAATAAGCAGGAATTCAGCTGTGCATTTGTAATGAACAACAGCAGGAAAATTTCTGTTGCTAAATAATTTCAGTAATAATAAAAAAACCCCTTCTAATTAAACTTTAATGCTAATCTCACATGTCTGTATTAGTGGTATAATTGGAAAAAGAAAACCCACCCCAAAGACAGTTAAAAGTATTCGGGGGTGATCAGGTGCATATGTGAAAGTTAAACCAGGTATTTTTTCTTCAGCTTATTAGCTCTTCATCTGTAGTTTATGCTACTTGCTTTCAATGTTTTTAATGCTTTTTTTTTCCTCAACTAGCACGTAACCTCCATCCTGTAAATTCTCTTAATTCTTCCAGGGCAGAGGGAAAGTCATTTGAATATAAGAGGAGCACGGCACCTTTAAAAGCCATTGTTAGTTAAAAGCTGCAGGGGAAATAATTGAATTTAACAGGAGCTACAGTTTCTAAATTATTGTGCGGTAAATCACAAAAAGGTCATTCACCCATGATAACTGCTCAATAATTCATTCTTTGACTACATCCACATAGCACAGCAAAATATTTAGTTCATGAGATGGCAACAATATCTCATGAGCTTTGCACAAATACAGTCTAAACTTGCATAATTTGAAATAATTTACAGACTTTGGAAATTTGGTATTGCAGAATAACTACATTACAGATTAAAAAAAAAAAAAAAGTATCTGTACAGATGCAGGCTTTGAGTTTAATCTTGAATCCCTCCCACTTCTATGTATGTTCCCCTGAGTCCCAGGTCAGCTAACCAGTGGTGATGCTACCTGTAACGCAACCTGTAAGTTCGGGATGACTGTAAAGCTTTGATACGCTCTAAAATTATTGAATTATCATAGTTATTAAATTACTACAATGCTTTTATGGAAGCTGATGTGTATTTACCTTTCGCCATGTGTAAGGATGTGTTTTTATTAACGCTCAGTCCTGTATACTTAGCCAAGGACGCTGAACCCTGACTGCATTCTTATCGTGCTTTTTGTTGTTAATAGCCATGCTCCGGACCAAAATAAACCCTCAGCTACGCCCAAACACCTTTGCTCTGTGTGTTAGGTTTGCACACACCCTGGCTGAACCTGCACTTAGGCAATTGCTTGCAATTTTTCTGAGGAGCCGCAGGAGAAAGTTACTGCCTAGCTTAACTTTGCCATTAAAAGCAGGAGATGTGCTTGAACATGCTCTAGGAGCAGAACAGTTACTGAAAAGGGGCTCATTTTACACGGTCAAACACAGGATAAACCCAGACTTTCGGACAAATTTTTGGCATTACCATAATCGGTTCTCACTGCTCTGCTTATGTAAAGCAGCCATTGCAACCAGTTCAACCAGTCCCTTGAGAAATCCCATTACATACGGAAGCGAGGAGCTGTCGGTGCATTTCCACATCACTTAGTTAAATAATGCTCCGGTCGGTCTCACAAGTCACCTGCCGTGGCTCTCACCTACCACGGCTGCTTCGCTCTGCAACCTTGCTAGGGTAAAACAAAGTTCGTTTAAAGTTGAACTGAGGCTGCAGCTTGGTAGTACTATGCAAGCCAAGCACATAAAACATAACCTGTCCTTTCCGTAGCCATTAGAGTATTTGGGGATTTGCTTGCTTGCTTGCTGTTTAATTTTGCCCGAGTTTCTCTGATTACTGGAGAGAAAAGATAATAAGCATATTTTGTGTTTGGTGACCTGCTCGGTGAGATGGATTTGAAACTCAAACTTCCCTGTGCTGGAGGTGGGAGCAGGGTGGGCTGGGGGCTGAGGCAGCACTGCAAATACTTGGTATCATTCCTTTCTGCAAGGGAAGGTGACGGCTGGGGAGGATAAGCTGAATTTGGTATTTCTTTAAAACTTCCTAATATAGCAGTGTTTTAGAAGGTGTAGGGATGAATAAAAGGAAAAAAAAGGAAAGCAAAGGAAAGGAGCTTGGGCACATGCTGGAGCTAACTGTGGCTGATGCTTTGAACATGAAGACTCAGCGGCACAGGCATCAGTGGTTTGTGCAAGCACACTGAAGACTGCAAATATTTCATGTCGTGCTGGGGACATCACCCAGGCTGGGGACGGCTCGTGTCGGGACAGCTCAGGAGTTTAGGGCAGGCAATTTCATAACTCCCTGCAAAACATCATGCGGATGGATGTGCCCTATGACTTGACTGCTGCTGTTAACCAGTTTATCTATGTTAATAGCTGGCTTAGGTATGTCTGCACATACTGCCCTGAGGGTAAAAAGGAGGATAGGAAGGATAAGGGGAGGAAGAGGAAGAGGAGAGCTGGAAGTAGCAGAAAATCAACTGAGAAGAGGTGTTTTTTTGTGGATTTATGGTTTCAGAAATCTTCATTGATGATGTGACAGAGAGAATATTTCCCATCGTGCTGTTGCCGTTTGCTCCTGCTCACTTGCTGGGAGTGGTTTTGTTTCCCATAGGCTCCCAAAAGGCTCAAGTCTTCATATTCTGCTTGCACTAATTTATATCAACTGCCTTGGATGTTTTTACTTTTCATGTACTTTACTTTTCATTTAGCTTTCTAGAGCAACAGAACTCATCCCCTTAAAGCTTAACATAACATAACTCCCTGGTCTCTCAGAAAAATCTAAAATGGCAATTGGCAGGAAAACATTATATAAAAGCAACTCAGATTGGATTATGTTCCTGTTTATGTTTTACCCAATGGAAGAAGTTCAAATGGATGGGTATACTATTTAACAGAAGTATTTTACAACTGAAAAGAGCCTTTGGCTTGATGAAAAAAATGAAGGTGGTTATACATTGTTTATAAATACAAATAACCTAGTCTTACAGGAAATTAAATGATGTTAAACATTAATAATACCATAAAAGAAAGTCTGCCAGCCTTTCCTAAAGATCTTATGTATGTTGTGACCATCTTGTAGTTTCCATCCCTGAGTACCTGTCTTCTTGACTCTCTGACTTGCTTTGGGATCCCCTGTCTCTGGTGACAAACTTGCTGTTTGCTTGCCAGTCCATATTGCTCCCCTGAAGGTTACTACCCCTCACACCTTCCATCATTTATCCAGGCCTTCTCTTCCATCCTAATGCCTCCCCTGCTTGCTAGTTTTGAGCGCTATGTGATTTTTTGTTGTGGCCTGGCACAAAAGCATTGACAGAGGTAAAGACTAGGACTCTCCTACAGCTGGCCGGTGTGCCCTGGTCACCTTGCAATAGCCTGCTCTCAGCTGGGTCAGGGAAAACCAGTCTGATGGATTCAGGTCAAGCAGCGATGGTGATGATTTCTGTGTATTTGTAAGACAGCACACGATAGTTTTAGATCAGTGATGCTATTTTCAGTGGACCAGAGCATTTCTAAAGACATCTAATCTGTGCATTCATCTCCGTGGCCCATTAGGGCAAGTCAAGAGAGAGTCAGCTATACCATCGATTTGCTCGGGATTATTGGTCTGATGAAGTCAGAGACAACAGCCCCTACAATGAGGAGACAGGAAGGATGTCTTTCAGAGCCAAAACAAGCAAGTAAAGCTTTCATTCTCTCAGGATAGCTGAAAGCAATCAAAAGGTGCACGTTGTGATAAGCATCCAGCAGCTCAATCAATGTGTGTGCAGGATAGCGGTCAAGGGTTCGTCTGTCATTTGTAGATGGTTTAGAGAATGGTTGGCTTCCTCATGAGGTCCCTCCTCTGCTTCCCCCCCATTGCAGGCTTCCTTCTGTAACTCAGACATCAATGCCTTTGGGACTGGGAGATAACATGGTGGCAACTTCATCCATAAATGCTGGTGGCCTCTGTCATGCTCTGTGCTGCTGCGAATGGTGCATACAAAATGCCAAATGATCCCCTCAGAAGATATTATCTGAGGGGCACAGGATTTCTCTCCCCATCCAGGCTTTTTTTCCTCCTGTTGAAGCTGGCTCCCACCAGCTGTAGGACTTCAGAGTCAAGCCTGTAGAGAATTCACTGCTTAAACTGCCACTTGCTTTCCCACCACATAAACAAGAAAGCAACGCTTGGTGCTGCAGGGGATAATTGCTGTAATGGGGTAATCCTGGGGGAACTGTTTTCACCTTTTCAAATTGTGGGTGTTGTGGGTGCAAGCAGAAAAAAACAAAACCCAAACAACCCACCGTCACAAGCTTCCACATACTTCTGCGTATGCAAGTGCCAGGTTTTTGTAAACTGTCAACTTCCCAAAAAGCTCTTGTAGCTTTACGACAAACTGTTTGCTGTGTTTTATCATGCCTTATCACATGCTTTGGTGAAAGATTTTCTTTCCCCACAAGAGGCATGGCAATCTGCTGCTGCCAGCCCCAAACCCTGGGCTCGTCGGTGGGGACAAGCTGTGTTGGTGCTTCCACGTGCTTCTAGCAGAAAAGCAGCTTATGGGCAGGTTCAGCAGGAAGGCCCTGTGGGCAAGAGTCTGTCTGTCCCCTTGCCCAACACCAACAACCAGCCYGACACACCAGGCAAGCGTGGTGGCAAGGGACTGCAAGCATGTCTGGAAACTGGGATGGGGACGTTTGACTCAGAAAGTGGGTCCTTCATCTTCTTTTCCCGTAAACAAGGCTTCTGTACATACGACCATACCATCAGACGTCCCGTTCTCCCCGTGCTGCTCCTGTTTTGTCAGGCTTTTCGCTACCATTCACTTCAGCCTGTAACCATACAGAAACATTCGACTAACGTCTCATTTTTTGGGTACACAGTGCCACCTAGTCCCTGACCAAACAGGCTAGAGAGGGATTTTTAGTGTTCCTGAAATGCTGAAGTGTTTTATTTTACAGGAAAAGCTGCAGGAACAGCTTCTGTTTAGGCCAACGTTCAAGCCTTGCTGCACTTTCCTCCTGTCCTTATCTCATCTACATCCCATCATCTGCTGGCTTGACTGCTACTTCTTGCAGGTGGCTACTTGCAGAGGACTAAAGGCCTTTTATCTATTTAGCTGGCATGTCAGTTCAGTTGGCGGCAACCATTTGACCAAAACCAACCCTTTCACCTGCTTGGATGCCCCTTCCTACCTGACTTTACATTTGCCACTTTTTATCCTCCTCCCGGGACCGTTACTGATTTACTCCAAAGGATAACCTGGCACACTCTGGTGGCTGGCCAGCCAGCAGCTGTAATAAGCAAACAACTTGAAGCCCATTACACCACTCAAAAAATATAGACCATGTCTTCTCGGCATACAGCAGATAATCATCAGGGTGGTGGCCTGTGACCTTGTCATGGCGTGGAGCTGAACATATGTGCTGGGAACTGAAGCAAGAAACCAAGAGGAAAGGCAAGGGAGGGTCTTGCAACCTGCTGCCACCCCACCTATGCCTTCCTCCAGTAGCCCAGGAGAGCCCGCCACTCAGCAGAGATGCTCGTGTTTCCCATGTGGTCTCTGTGCCTGTCTTGGGGGCCTTCCCCACGGCACCCCACTGCTCTGCTGSAGTCCCTGGGGTTGGAGAAGCTCCACTTCCCAGCGGAGAAGCAGCCTTGGTTGTTACAAGCCCAGGGAGACCTGCCCTGCTGAGCACCTGAAGAAGTTTTCATTAGCATGACACTGAATCTGGTGAGGTTTTGTATTCCTGTGCAGATCACTGTGGACTTTTGTTACATTTTTCCTCCGGGGACTTTCAGTGACAGAAGCTCAAAACGTTTATTGGAAACGGAGCTTTCCCAAGGAAATGCTGTTTTGAATGAAGCCTCTTTGCTTGGAAAACCTTTTGAATGCCAAATGCCGTCTAACTCTAAAAAGGYTTCCTTTCTGCCATTCTTTGATAAGGAATGTAGTTAGCATCAGTATCTGAAATACTATCAGCTCCTGAATGAAAATCTACTGAGGTGGATGGGGCAGTTCACACATCTCATCTGAGTTATTCAGGATCTTGAAAAAATCAGGCTGGCTCTAGCTACTAGCTAATCATGCTAGTGAGTGCTAGTACTGGTTAATAACTCCAATCAGGTACCACTTCCTACACTCTTTCTGGGTCCCCAACCAGATATTCCTTGCACAGAAAAGCAGCTTTGGAGAAGGTTGCTACACACAAAAGGCTCCGGGCCACACGCAATGTCTTGTTTATTCCTCAAGTCCTCAAGTTTATTCCTCAACTTTGATCTGGATACTCAGTAGGTTTTCTAGGGGTTGATACGTGTAAGAGCAGCAGAGAGGCTGATGTGTTTCCAAAATGGAACAGCCCTATTGCACACACAACATATTCGGGTCTGAACGGACCAGTTATCCACCACGAATGAATGTACTATCTGTCTTGCAGTACCATGTTCTTTGGCTGGCAGGACTGAGATAAGGTGGTTATTTATGTTCTACAAAATCATGGAAAGAAAGACAACATCTGAGTATCAGTGTTTTGACAATGATATTTTAGAAACCATAAATTAATAAAGCTGGAGTCATAACGATTCAATAACACCATGTGACATTTCCAATATGACTGGCATTTAGTTTAGTTTTCAACAATTGCTAATCTAAGATYGACTATATGAAGTCTATTTTGCCCGCAGAAGAAGCCATTTCATCGAACAGAGGACATGTGTGCTGATTTAATACACAATGATGCAAGCTTTCCAGTTAGGGGAATATCGAACATTTTAAGATCCCACTTTTGTGGTATTTTCCTCAGGCAGCATACAAAGATTTCCTTCTCTTTACTGGAGGTGTATGACAGCAACTCCGTACTTACATGTGGATGTAGAGTATGTCACATGTGTAGCTCACGATCTTGTACCATCACAGCTGCAACAGGAGATGTCTAACAACTACTTAAGGTATCCTAGGGCCAGCTGAAAAGTCACTCTGCCCAGCTTGAACTATTCTGTAAAAAGCCCAGCCCACAGAAAGCCACTCAGACTGTGGTGCTTTAACATATAAACTGATACTATACGAGATGCGTTTATACATGTTTCAATTTGTTATTTGCGGACAGGGAGCACCAGCTTTAGTGAAACACCCTGGAAACCCCAGTAGCTGTTTGCCCAAACAAGAGAATTTGAGAAGAGGCGTCCTGTGACAAGCTTCAGAGCCGTGAGTGACCAAGGAAGAATAATGGGGGCATAGAGGCAATTTATGGTCTTTTCGCTATTTGAGCAGCATAGCAAACAGCAATGCTGAAGTCTTCCCTCTCGCGCCCCTGCTTTCAGATGGCTAAGCTGTTGGATGGTGTAGGTGTACGGTCATACCAGATACATCAGTGCCAGTTTAAGCTTGCCTTGAGATGATAAACTCAGAACTAACCTGGGAATGAAGAAAAAAAAAAATCCTTTTCAATGTTGCTGAGAGGATAGCTGTGGCGCTGCTGGGACTGCTGGCCCCTGCAGCCAGTCTCCCAGCTTTGGGTTAGTCCCAAGAAGGAACTAAAATGGTCTGAGATACCTGAAGTCCTCATATCATAAACCCAACTTCATCCAGCACCCAACTTTGCTTTGCTTACACATGCAACTTGTTCTTATGAGCAGTAGATGGCACTCTTTAGATTAACTTGCTCTAAGTAATTTTTATATGAATAGAAACAGGCATATGTACACACGCACACAAATATTTGATTCTCAGCAAAATATATAAACCAGAAAAATCTGTTTACCTGAAATTTTACTTTAGGCACCATAAAAAAACCACAAAACCTAAGAAACAGAGAGTGAGGACAAAGTCTAATCTAGAGTTTCCAGGATTTTGTGATTGCACTGCACTATTTCCAATGTTCCCACCCCTCTTTTTAACTCTCTAGTGTAAATAGGTGTCTGCTGTCTCCATCTTGCCCTCCAACAGCACCTTTCAAGACTGCTAAATGACCTACACAGATGAACATCCAGTGCCAATGCGAGAACTAGCCTTTCTCACAGCTTCTCCCCAGCATGTTCCCAGTATAATAATGGGACGGGATGATAAATTTTCTCCTACCCTTTTTTAAAGTGGGAAAGCACAAACTCACACAAGGACTGTCTGCACCAAGCCTGTCCTTCTGCTTGGTCTCTGCTTTCCCATCTCCTGTTTTATCTTCCTTCTCTGGCCTCTCCAATGAGCTCCATGGAGGCCCTGCTGATGTGCTTTGTTTTGCTCAGGTCCAGGGAAAATCCAAAATTCAGTCCTTGCTTTCCACACTCATACAGCAKCTCTGCGTTTGTTAGAATTCACACTGCAGCTGGGAAAGTAAACCATGTGCTGCTTTTGCCTGGCTTTATTGGGTTTTGTTTTGTAGGTTTTTTTTTTTTAATTTTCGTTTGTGAAATTCTCTTTCAAGGAGCTTTTCTAGGTTCACAGCAAGCTGGAAGGGCTGTCACCTCCACCTGTGGGACCTCCTGCCTTTTGACTCTGCTGAGGTCCTTGCCATGCTGAGATGCTTAGCTGATGCGCTGTGACAGCTACTAGTAAATCCAGAGAGCAGATGGCCAGCCCAAGTAATTTTCTTCTGTAGTTGAAGCTGTGGAACTTCTCTAGGAACTGCTGCACAGTAATACAGCAATTGAATGTTTGTGTGACAGGGTTAAGGACAACTAACAGCTTGTGGATCCCATAATCTGACACTACAGCAGATCCTTTATGCACATCAGATCGCGTCAGTGATACCAGGATGCCAGCCACACCGTGCCTTTGCTGGGGAGGCAAAGATTGTCACCTGAGTTCATAGAATAACTAACTCTGCGTCTCTGTGTTTCACTCACACCTGCACCGGGGACTTAGGGTCGCAAACTCTCAGAATYGGGTGCTCTGTTGTATAGCAGGAAGCATTCTGGAAGAAAATGATTCATGGTGCTTGTATGCTTCGAGGCTCTGCTGGCAGTTTGAATCCACTGCTTTTACTTCTGCAGTGTGGATTTACAGAGAGGTAAAACAACTGAAAACAGAATTTGGCCAGTATGTTTTACACACCAAGATTTCCCGCTTTCCTCCTTACCAACTCTTGCAGGAGGTGGGAGGGAAGAGGACTTCGCCCCAGATCGTAGTCAGTCGGTGCACAAAAGATAATAGTCAGTTGCCGTTGGCATATTAATTTCTGATAGTTATTTGGTTACTGGAAGCTTTAAAAATTTATTTTCAATTTAGATTTTTTTTAAAAACAGCTTTAATTAGTTATTTTTATAGCAAAATTTATCTTCAGCTTCCAGTAACAAAATGCAATTCCTGACAGAAGTCCAAAATGCCATTGCTGTACAACCATAAATCTCAAGGGCATCCTCTGCAGCAAATGGAAGTATTAATGGAAAAAGTGAGATGGAGAGAGCAAGCTGATGATATTTATTGAGACTGAGTCCCTAGTGACAATATCTATCATTAGCACTAGAAATGCTACTGTTTGGAGGGTATGTGGTGATGTGGTGTCCAGTGGCACCCAAAAGCTCCTAAACTGACTCCAGAAATTTTGGCATTTTTATTTTATCCTCCCTGTCCTTTTTCAACCTTTCTTATTGCTTGTTGTATCCGCCTGTGTGCTCCTCCCAAAACTGGATAATACCTTACACTGCCACCCACAGCGACCTCTTTACACAGGAAAATGGTTGCCATTACGTTCTCCCATCCTCGCTGCCCTTAAAAATGAAATGACGCTCACATCTTCAGTGGTACATGGGCTCGCCTGGCCTTCCATCCCCATCTCGCCTCTGGCCACGAGCTGCTGGCCGTGCTGCCCGTGATGAGTGCCACTCTTCCATCCTCTGCGCTGCCTTCCCTTCTCTCCCCTGCCTCTGCCTGCCCGCCATTGTATATCACGCTTGTGACAGGCCACAATAACACCACAACGCTTTCCCCATTCTTTTAGGTCAAATTCCTGCCCGTGTCTCCTTGGTGCGCCCAGGATTGAATGGTCCTAAAAGCAGCTCAGGTCTGTAGGAAGAAGGAAGCTGTAATGGACCTTCACAGAATCCTCTCTTAGGGTGATGGACAAAACCATACAAAATTATGGGCAAATGTAAGCATTTAATAATTTCAAAAGAGTAGACTGAAAGTGTGAGAGAAGCTAGGGTTGGAATGCCCCCGTGACCAAAGCCAAATGGTGTTACCTGATTTATGGTTCCCAGGCAAGACTCACTCTTGCCTGATGCAGCCCTGATGACAGAAAAATGATGGGTGCTCCTGGTGTACAATCAAATCATTCATAATTTTTTACCCAAGCCTTTTCCCTTAGGTAATTCGGTCCCTGCTGTGACACTGTGAGTGAATTGTGATTGCATGCTTGGTCCCGAAATCAATTGTACGAGAAGCAGAAGGGAGGGAAAAAGAGAAAAAAAAAGTCAATGCAATTTATTGCAACTTACTGCAATGCATCAGAGTAATTCTTCTTTCTGCCAGCGTGAAAGAGTCCTTGTGGACTTTACAAATGGGAGAAAACCGGGAAGGTGGAAGGAGAGCACTCTAGAAATTCGTCCTGGGCTATAACAAAGCACCTTGTTAGGTCTGAAAGCCCTAATACCAGTCGAAGAATTTGCTTTATTGGGGGCTTGTGAAACCCGCTGCCCTTCTGCCTGTTGCAGACAGGGTGCAGTGCCCTGGCAGTGGCCTGGGCTGGTACCTGGTTAACCACCGCTAAAACGGCTCTACCCTTGGCTGCTCCGGGAGGGGATCCAATTGCACCCTCAGCTGCACAGAGATGTGTTTGCAGCCACTGTAGTTCATCCACTGCCAAATGGGTCGTGGGAAGCCAGCAGCTAAAACCTCGATCCTGTTCTCCGAGGCATACCTGCTGTGTGGAAAAGCAGTCCTAGAGAGCTGGCAGCCTCACCAGGGCTGAGTTAAAATCAGCATCAACTGAACGAGGGAGTGTGTCTGCAGGCTGGGCATGCTTTGCAGGTCCTGAGCACACCAGCTCATCCTCCTTTTGCTCGTCACCGTTATCACTGCACACCTGCAAACCTTCCTTTTGGGTGGCAGCAAGTGTCAGCAAGGTTTTGACCTATTTGCTCCCATTTGGTTGCCTGCCTGCAGGGACAGCACCATTTAAAGTTGCCGTGGTGCTCCTGCCGTGGTGGGAACCGCGAGTTCATGCCTGATGGTAACTCTCAGGGCACCTTACTCCCCATGTCCAGGTTTCTACATCATGACACACAGGTTCACCTTTTTCACAGCTCCCCGCACACAGGGGACCACCACAGAGCAGCTCTCACACAACACATTGCTTGATGTGAAGGCTGGTGGCTGGGACAGGGTAGATGGCCAACCTCAGCACTGCAAGCACCTGCGGGAAGTTTCTTACAGCTGGTCTTGGTGGACCACCAGAATAATCGGCAACAAGCCAGGAGTGTGCCTTAACCTGAGAAATGCTTGCCTAGGGAAGGAAGCTGCGCCAGACTAGGGCACGTGAGGAGGCTTCCAGAAACCATGCTCTCTCCTGCTCCTTCCTCCCTCGACCATCTAAAGGACTTCTCTCTCCCTCTCTTTCAAAAAAACCCCTAACAATAAATAAGCCTTACAGTTTCAATCCTTGCCCTTTAACACCTCTATCAAAACAGTAGTAAGTATTACCCCACAAATCCCTTACACACAAAAGCAGCACTTTCACTTCATTTCTCATCCAGCTAAATAAACATGCGCAGGCATCTGGAAATGGAGAAAAGCCAGTAACCCTAACCTGCCTACCACATCCCGTCATGAAACAACTGAAGGATTTGGAGATTAGCAGGTTTACCCAGCACAACTCTGCAAAGGGAAATCCTGTCTCATTGACTTCTGAGGCTTAGTGTTCGATAGGATTTAAAATGCAACTTCACCATAGCCCCTATAAATCAAGTCAAGCAGCTAAACCCCTCGCTTCTACCCTTCCCTTCACTGTATCCTGCTAAGATACTTAGCAATTTGAAACTGCTGCATCTATGCAGTCTTTGCCTCATTTTAGTGATCAAACCATCAGTAACGAGAGGGTGCAGGAACCCTTTTTGCAGCTAGTGAAGGTTCCCTACACTCCTGGGAAAAAGGTGTCAGAAAGACCTGGCCTTATTAGATGAGCAGGCACCGCAAGGATGCATTTTCAGCATCGATGAACTTCACACCTGTTGGAAGGGAGAGGAGTAGCTGATACTCTTCAGGACCTTCAGGGTTTTCAACCATGTCCTCTGAAGAGAGAAGCTGAGGTGTGTTGGCCACAGTTCGGGGACAACCAGCGTTTAATCTGCTGTGTGCTTAAGGATACCAACAAAATGGAGACGTACAAAAAGCCGTGTGTGGCATGAGGGAGTGGCACAAAGGCTGGTGGGAGAACTGAAGCTGTAAGAGTTGCTATCTTTTGCTCTCCTCCGGTGGCTGTTGAGCAGCTCTGCCAGGAGCTCTGCCAGCCACAAACCCCTGTAGGGTACTGCCACACTCGTGGGATTCAGACAAGACTGGTCGCCAAGGCGAGGTAAAACCCTCCCCTGGGAAGAGATTTCTGCAGGAATACATCATGAAACACCACAAAGGTAATTCAAGGTAAACAGGAATGGAGACATTTGGAGAGGTCAGGTACCTCTGGCTTTTCTTGGTTTATGTGGGAGCAGGACCAATAGTCAGCCAGGACTCTGAGGTAGCACTGCCTATAGTTCTTCCTTGACGTGAACGTGAATATACCAAAGGTGCTTTTCAACCACACAGTTAGGTTTCATTTAAAACCAAACTAGCACAAGGGAACTTCTGAAAGCAAAACAAAACAACCTCTCAGCTTTGATGGGTGATTCAGAACAGAAATAAAGCAGCTCTTTCTCTTGCCTGCATTGCCTTCCCAGGCCAGCCCCTTTCCTTCATCCTTGCCCCTAGTTCAACAACTTTCCAGGTCCTCCTGGGTTGCAGCAAACTTAACAAAGCCTCTTTCAGGGCCTTAGGAAAAAACTTTCTTTCTGCCATCCCTGAAGCCTGTTGTCTTGCTCTTCCTCCAGGAAGCATCCCGGCCCCTATCTGTGCTGCCTCTCCCCACTTTGCACCCAGCCGGCACCCCCGGGCAGCTGACGCTGCACAGCTGTCGGGGCAGGGGGAACCTGCCCCTCTTACCCAAAAGCTGCGGCCGTTCAGATTGAAGCTGGCAGGGTAAGGCGGCCTGCAGCCATGCTGCTGGGGGCCTGCCTTTAATCCAGGGGATAACAGCAGTCAGCTCCAGAAGCAAAGCACCTGCCTGTCTCTTGTACAAGAAACATGACTATCCATGGACACTGATAGATGAGGAAGTCACAGATAAAAAATAATTCTTTAGTACACATGCAATGTGGGATCAAGTTACAAATCTTGTTAGACGATGACGGGAAGTATCAGTCAGAAGTCAATTCACACAGGGCTGCAGATTTATCTGGGTATCGGGAGTATGCAGTTTGTCCTCAGTGTATCATTATAAAATGCAGTGATCTTTACAGAGATGTAATTGGGACTGTGCAGAGCACAAATTAGATTTGAAAAATCTCTTTTGCATCTCTGCTTTAAGACATGGTGAGGTTGTTTCATTAGCAAGCAGAGATAAAGAAAACCACTCCCCTTCTTGCTCAGTTGCTAGTTGTTTTTTAAAATTAAATAGCACAGCAATTCGCTGTTTTGAAATGACTGGAGTTGTGAGGAGATCCCACTTGTTCTGCACAAGCACATGGTGAGTAGGGATGAAAGAGATGACTAAACATATAAAAACACCTCTGGCCCAGGAAGTCCTTAAACTGCACACGGCTGGCAGCCGAGAGGGTCTTCTGAGGAAGTATCACAAGTACACTGCGCTATGTACTCATCTCGTTATCATCGTCCCTAGGCATCTGCTTTTGGGCACAACAAAACCAGGCTACAGCATGAGATGCACCTTTGATCTGACCTACCCTGGGCTACATCACTCAAAGGCTGAAGGCAGCTCCTGAGATTCAATTAATAAACCAGAGGGCTGTCAGAGACGAGATTCCCTGTCCCCTCAAATGCCCCGGCAGACCTTTTTTTTTCTTGCTGAGTTGCAGGGAAGGGCTCACATAGTGGCATGGGGGAGGAAGAGTTGCCTGCAATAAGGAGCCAGCTGAGGTCTTTCACTAGGAAAAACAAAAACCTTGCACGAAGATGCAGCAGGCCATTGTGTTGGTGCAAGCACCCAGCGCTTCATGTGTACAGGAGCGTGGTTTTCTGTCCCGCAGGCAACACCGGTGTGTCTTCAGTACCCACGGGTGTCAGCTAGGCTGCGCGCAGAGGGAGAGCTGGCAGGAGAAGCAGGAGTCCTAGTCCATCCTCTACCACAAAGCTGTTGCTGGCCTGTGTGGGGGCCAGGCAAGAGGATGCCTGCAAGAAGAGGAGCCTCTAGGAGGCCTCTCTCCCCTTGACAAGTAACCTCATGAGCAATACTAGTCATTATTGAAATGCACGTGGTATGTCTTGGGCAGGGATGGGTAGACGCCATCCAAACAGGACAGAGGTATACGGGGTGTGTGGGGAAAGAGCCGCGCGACTGCACACCAGCTCTTGCCCTGAAAGGGCCTAATGCTTCTCTAGATCTTTCCCCCATCAAATAAACACCAGCTGGATGTGCAGTGGCAGCATTAGTCTGAATTCTTACTATTAATTAATTTTATCAAATCCTCTTTTAAAAATCTCCGGCCAGTCAGTGGCGCTATCAGCCACTTTTGTTTCCAGACAACATTGGATCCAAATTATTCAGAAAAACAGATTCACCTGTCCCCTCCCTGGAGCCACTGTACACAGAAATCTGAAGAGCACTCTGCATGTCATCTCAGGCACTTACACACACAGCCTGTAGAGCTTTTTTTTTTGTTAAATGAAGATTTCAAATATTCAAAAGCAAGCATACACACACACAAAAAAACCCCAGTCCTCATCTGGCAAGGCTCTTTTAATGTTGTACTTTTACCAAACCACAGTACATACTTCAAATAAGGCCTAACAGATTATACTCTTTATAAATTTACAAACAGTTTATTCTCTTTAAAGAGATCATATTACTTTTATCAGTCTTGTGTATTTCAATGAATTATATGTTTATTCAAGCATAACATAGCAAATGTAGCCATAAATCTGTAGACTAAATGTCTATAATAGAGGAATCTCAGATACACTATACTTTCAGATTAGGATTTTTTTTTTTAATATACACATTTTTGTTTAAATAGGGTAACCGTCATATCCTGGTTATGCTTCCCATGGGAAAATTGTGCTCAAGAAAGAAACCTGTGGACTAGAATAACTGCAAACAGACAAGGTCTTGGTTCACCCGCCAGGAAACTGGGCCAGCTTTGTAGGCACATAACCCTGGGATTGTCTTTCAACCTGGTTTGGAGCGAAGGGGTGAGGCTGGTTTCGCTTTCCTATTAGCTAATGGCCCTGGTCCTTTCCTGGGTACAGACCGCTCCACAAGCAGCAGGAACGAGATCGATAGGAAAGCACAACTTCATTTCTACCTCTAACCGAGAGCCCAGGGTATTGAGAGCTGGCTGGCCGGTAGAGATGCATTACTCGACATGGCATACAAACAGAGAGTATTTAAACAAAAAGGAATAAAAGAAAAGAGGAAGTAAAATGACCTGCCTCAGTAGCAATTTTGACAGTCTTTTGCTCCTGCTATGTTTATGAATCTACTTCTGAACCCTCATTCATGTCCAAGTCTCTGCTGACCCCTTTTCCTGCTCACGAGGCTATACCCATAGCCCAGCTGTTGCTAGCTTGCTATCTTGCCAAGCAAAGCCAGAGAAATAGGAGCACCTCACTAAACTGTGAAAACCCCAATAGCTTGCTGAAGAAACTGTGTTTTGAGGCCCTCGCACTGATCAACATCACGGGCTGTGCAAGGCAGGTGTTTCTGAAGTGTTATATGGCACCGATGGCTTCAATCCATCTCTCAAAGACTGAGAAATAAGTTCCTGCTTGAGCCCGATGTGTCCCTGCCAGAGAACCAATGAGGAAAGAAAGAAAAAAAAAAAAAAGACACCAAGACAAAACCCAAATCCAAACCATGCAAATTATAGCTGAATAATAAAAATCAAAATCCAAGCCCGCACCCCAAGTCCCCCTTGCAACAGAGACAGCTGGTTGCTTTCTAAAGACTGCAGAACCAGCCACTTTGTAGCTCCTAAATAACAAGAGTTTGGCAATAATTACCATGCACAAAGTAAAGGCCACTTATAAAACATCTCCATAAAAATATCTATTTATCTCTATATCTCTATTTATACATGTCAGTAAGAAGCTTCAGACTGAGCACAGCCCAAGCACTCCGTAGTGGGGGGTGGAATCTACCTAATCCCCATGAAATGAAGCGCTTTTAGTTAAGGTTGGCATCCACATGTAAGATTAAGTCAGTACAGATCATTTCCAGCAGGCTTCTGTTAATTAGCACTAGTCAAATGGGGTAGCAGGGTTGTTGAGGAGCTGAAGCCTTTCAGGAATATTGTGCCAAATCATGCTGTTGTTATCAGAGGAGCCCCCTGGACTCGGGCTGCTCAACGCATGGTTTGGGTCACTAGGACTGAAGATATTTTATGTGACGCCTGCCCTGCCCGCTGATGGGTCTTGATCCACTGAAGAGCAGAGCAGAAGAAAAGATCCTCCTTACCAGTGTATGAGTGAGATCGACCACGCAAAGCAGATTTGTGGAAAGCCAGTTCCCTGTGCTTCAAAGAGTTAATGGGAATCAAGTGATGCCTTAGCCTTCTTTATTCAAGCAACTCTGATCCCATATCTTAAGTAGTTGGAGCTTCAAAAGATCAGACACAATGCAGGAGTTGCAACAGGGTGAGTATAGTATCTCAGGTACTCTAAATACGGAAGCGTTTTTTTTTTCCCTCTCTGAGATGCTCGTCCAATGAAAATAAAAATCTTTAATAACCACTGTTGAGAATTTTCTTGGATGTGCTAATAACTGAAATCTGTAAGAGTGCTGACTTCTTGCCCCTGTTGAGATGGACCTTTAAAACTCCAAGAGACTAAAACCACTAGACGCTTTTATAGTGTCACTATTTTTGTGTTCTCCTCTGGAGGCTTCCAGTGGCCTTGTATATGTGCCACAAAAGCACAAGGGAAAGGGATGGCTGAGGGTTAATTCTGACATCTTGTGGCCCTAAGGAAAATAGAAGCTGGCTTTTGCTAGACATTTATTTTAGTATTGGTATCTCTTGGGAAAATTTGAACCAAGCAAAAGAAAGTGAGTATGCTTAATGGAATGAGGTGCAGCCGCCTCGTTTTCAGACTCTTTTTGTCAGATGATGCAGTGATTTTGGAACAAATACAAACAAGTTACAAAATAATGCTGCCAATGGCAGAAACCAAACTTTTACTTTCAGTCACTGAGTACTATAAACAGATAAAAACCAGCTGCAAATACAACAGATGACAGGAATTCAGTGGCATACAACTGTCCCACTACAAATAGTCACATTTTAGGAAGGTGAGAGGCTTCACCTTGGTCAAAGTAGCAAGCATTGCTGGGAAGGAGTTTAAAGATGACAGTGAAAGGTAATGAATTTATCAGTGAGAGGGAACATTTATAAAGCAGAGGAAGAGATGGGAAAAAAACCCAGAACTGTCAGCCAATTTCTTTCCATGCTGACCTTGGAGTGGTGGGTARGGGGTTTGGAAAGAAGGAGATGTTAGATGTGTACAGAGATCTTACTCCTGTACCAGGAACTGTGTAACAAAAGGGACTTTACACTGTGTTTCAGGGTGTGCAGCAAAGGGAATTTCTCTTTGCTACCTCACGCTGTTGCAGTAGTTTGTGTTTCAGGGATAAAGGTCCTGTTAGTGCAAGTTACACAAGAAAACTGCAGACAGAGCTTGATTTTATAACAGAAATAAATTACAACTAGCTGCCAATACTGTATCCAGTTCTTTATGATGGCAAACCATAGATTCATTTTTAAACATTTACCCAACAGAGATTTTTAAGACAAAGCAGTACAGGGCTGTTGGGACAGCTTGTGAATGATTTCTTGACTGTGCCAAGGTCAGACTCCTTCAGTGACACACGAACCATAAGCGTGAGGATGCGCAGTTTAGAGAATAAACATTAGCATGTTAGGCTACCTTGTCTTTATTCAGCCAAGTTTATTTATCTTACATACCACCACGTGGGTTTAAAAAAAAAATACATAGACTTGGCTGGTTGCTCCATTGCTAACCAAAGCCATGACTAAATGTAGGAGAGCTGTTAAGCTGGAAATTTTCCAGACGAAGCCTGCTTCCACCTGACGTGAGTCATCTAAAGTTATTGCTTTCTGGCTGATTCAAGAGTTTGTTGACTTGCTCCAGTGACTCTTTCAGTCTGTCTTAAACAAGAGCCTACAGCCCTGAAAATGGAGTCAGTGGGGAAAAAAACACAACTGGACAGGATGCTAGATAATCTCATCTAGGCTCCCTTTCCCACGAAAGGTTRGACCAGAAGGTCTTTTGACATCCCTTCCAACCTGGGCTGTTCTGTGGTTCTGCAAGATGGGGGAAAGGGGACAACAGACAGGGACAGGTGGCAACACATCTCAGAATTGTCTTCTAAGCAAGGACAGACCAGCAGGTAGGAGAAGAGCTTGGGACTTGTGATTCTGAGCTCTCACCAGCAGCCTAGAGCAGCTTGCTTAAGTTTCACATCTTCAGCTATATTCTTGCAACAGCCTGTTTTAAAGCATGTGAAAGACAGGAGAAGCTCAAATATTTTGGCCAAAAAGGCAACGCACACATGGTGGTATATGACTAGCCGCAGCACTGTACCTAACCCAAAACCCTAACTGAAGGGCAAGAAGAAACTCTTTCTGGTATAGTTTATTGTTCAGCATGCTAAACATTCCCTCAAATGGTTTCTGTTCTAGTGCCATTCCAGTAATTTACTTTTCTTACTCGTCAGAAAATGTCATCTACCCGCCTTCACATGGGTTTTCAATAAATAAAAATTTCTTAGAGCAACCCTTTGCTAGAAYCCAGCATGCCAGTTGTTTAATATTAACAGTATAAATACCTCTAGGTTCTAATAATTTATATGGTGATAGTACATCTCTGACCCTTGGAGACAGCAGAATTAATGCTATGAAATCTTAGGAAATAACCATTTGCTATTCCCTATTACTCTATTACATACCAAGCAAGAACATTAATCTATGGTAAAACAAAAGGTACATACTTTAATCCAGATGTTTTTCCATTAAGGAAAAAATAGCAATGGGAGCATAAGTAGACATTGGAAGCTGCTGCATCACAGAAGGAACGGGAAGCACTAAATTTGTTACTTGATTCTATATATACTTGCAGAGTGTATCTTACCCCCTTTTCACAGAAGCAGTTCTGGTTGTGCTTCGTATCACGTGGAAAAATTGCTTAGCTTTTCTCATATGATGTTTTGAAAATAGAAAACTGGTCAAAAGAAACACTTCTCTGTGAAAGAACCTGCTGATACCAAACTTTTCTACATGAAGTGACTTTTTAAAAAAACTTCTTTTGTACAGAAGCCACAAATCGGCCACTTTTCTTCCTGGTTCTTAAGTTGTTGGCATAACCAGGGTTTTGAGCATAGTGCTTCACGAAGAAGTCTGCTTATATGTGAAAGTCAGTTAAATAGGGTGTTACAGATTGTTAAATAAATGCTTTTCGGTAACTAGGTCCAAGTCTGCTCTCATTCGAGGCACCATATGTGCCTATTACTGTAGTGCAAAGTCTGAGCTTATCTCCAAAATTGCACTTAATTTCAAGAATGAGTGATTTTGCTAGCCCTGCAGACTCATGGATTTGAAGCAAGTTTGGTATCTTATCCACCATATACCCACATTATGGCAGTAATTACCCAAGAGCTGTAGACATCGCATCCCAAATAGCCTTAGATTTCAGAGGTGCACATGCACACCTTTCACTGGCTGCAGTGAAACACACGTGGTGACAGCAAGAAGCAAAGACTCTTCTCTGTGTCAGAGTGTACAAGTATCAGAAGGGCTTTAAACTTGAACCTTCACTCCCACCTCTTTGTTCTAGAGCTTTCCTATATAAATGAGAAATATTCCTGTAGAAAGCGTGACTCTCCTTCTAAGGGTTACAACAGTCAGTAGAAATGAACAGTCAAAACATGGTCACAAGGCATCACAACAGGACTTTGCCACTATTATATTCCACAAAGTAAATTAAGGTCTTGGATGGGGCCATGGCTTTGGGTCGGTGGTTATGGCAATTCACACTGTAGACAGAGCAACAGGTTGGGACAAGCACAGTCCCTCTGACTTGGGTGGTTGTTGCACTGATGCTTCTTTGCCTAGATTTCACACTCTCCCATTCAAGTGCACTTAACATAGTTCTTTTATAAAATGCTTCACATAAAAACTTTTTAAAGCCTGACAAGGTAGTTTATTAAAAGGAACAGACACAAGTCTGTTGAGTGGGGCATACATTTTTCTTGATTATTTCAATAAAAGGCTCACATTCATAAAGGAAAGGACAGAGCTACTGTAGGAAAGGAAAGCAAACAACCCACACTCAGCCATTTGTAGTGTGTCACTCTTGTGAAGCTGGCAATGCCACACAGCCTGCAATAACAAACATGAGCAGAACTGATGGCAGACTGCTTGCTGCTATCTGCAAAGTGATCAGAAAGGGAAAAACCTCAGAAAGGCAGTCATTTCGTTTCTACCAAAACCCTACACTCAGACCCTCAGCCCACCTTAACAAGTACAGATTTACACTGCCTGAGATTCTCCTCCATAACAGGTAATCAGGGCTGCCTGATGCAGCTTCAGTAAATCTTCCCTCGTTTTAGCACCCTCTCTTCTTATGTATAACTGTGTTCTGAAGTCCCTTTTTTCATGTACTGTGGGTCTTTTCTTAAGAGGCCTTTCCAACTTCTGTCCTTTCCAAATTGATTTCCTGGTACCAAAGAAGGAAAAAATATAGACAATGATTAGAATATACAAAGCATGAGGAAACAGCTGTTAGGGTAATTAAAACTATTCCAAATTTCTTTCTTTTTTTTTTTTTTTTTTTTTTTAATTTATTTACCAATCTGGTTTCTAATAGAACTTTAGTTAAAAGGAAAGACATTCACAGAAGATATTAGGCGTACGTACACATTGTCCTTCTTTAATTCTAGTTTACATGCTGTTGCTTTTAGAAGGCAAGGTTTCTGTTTCATTTCTCTAGGATGGATAATGAAATCTGATTCACAGAATTTAGGTTCCGCTTTTCAAAAATGAAACCCTTTCAGGATCACCATGCTTGCTGGAATGTAAAATTGTTCAAGGGAGAAACCATATCAAAAGCTATTGCTTGTCAAACTGAGATGATAGCTTCACATTTCAACAGATAGCCTGGAAATTAGATGCATCTGCCATTAAAGGACACTGTTTTAATTAAAATGTAATTATTTACTAGACTCTTAAACGGAATTCTTATCACTACAATAAACTTGTACATATACACCACTGCTTTGGCAGTCTTACTAAAATATTTATGATGACCATCCTGTGACATACATCATGCTACCTAGAGCATGATATTAAAATGCTGCCATACCTTTGAAGCGGTAACTGGTAGAAGAGATATAAAAGGTATAGGTAACATTTAAGACAAGAAAAATACAAAGCAAAAATGCTCCAGTACCAATTAAAGATACATATTCCTATTTAATACATCTGAATTTTCTATCAGTAAATATGGAATAAGCAGTGTGTGAAAGACTTGATTCAAAACCGCCGGATTGGATTGTGGACTTCCCCTCGAGGCTGGGTTGACATCAAAATTAGTTTTCCACCATTTTGGCTCTTTGGAGGTCCACGACTCATTACCTGGTGGTCTGCATGTGTTGTGAATGAGGATCTGAAACATTGCTTACATTATTTCACTCACTAACAGTGAGAGCCCTAGTCTCCAGCCCAGTCTTGCTCTCTCCACCGCTGGCTGGTGGCAGTTTTGCCATCGATTCCCGTGGAATCGGGAACGAGCCTTTTAGAAACAGAAGTGGGACACTTCAGTTCCCCAACCAGTACAAGAAGCTACATTTTCCTGCACAGTTCAAATAGGTGAAGCAGCTAAAAAGAAGTGATAAAAGACTGATTATTTTAATATTCTTTGGGGAAAGTACAGAGTTTTATAAAAGCATGATCCACTCTGCCCTCCAACAGATCTTCCCACCACAGGCGTATGGCTAGTACCTGTTAAACAACATGGATTTTTGGCACAAATAAGAGTGGGTGAAGTAAACCATGGATGTTGTTTCAACCTTCAATAATAGGCTCGCAGAGGAAGAAATCCTCAGAATAGATATAGTGCTACCAAAATATACAAGCTGCTTCTCTGAGCCTGCTCCTGTTTCACTGCTAGGCTGCTGAATGACCACTGCCTATAGTTAAACATATGCCACTCTCAAAAATGAAATACAAAGCAGACAGGCTGGAATTCACCTACAGTCACCAAATGCCTATACAGAGACCAGCTGCTAGTCTACAATATCATGTCTAAGGTCCAGTTTAAGAAGAAACAAGAATTCTAATAATTAAAAGAGTTTCTAGAGTTATGAAAGTGACTGCATCCCGAAAATAATGACAAGATTGAATATCAACATTTTAACACAGCAGTAACGAGCTTCACATAAAGAGGTCCATGGTGTCCAGTCAATGGAGAGATGCAGATGCTTGCAACTTGGTTTCAGAAATTTAAAATGTGTTTTTCAAATTTAAGACACTAATTTACAACTATTGCTTGTGCAATGGTCAAAGGTTGTTTTCCAGAAATTCTTGCTTACAGGGTTGTGGGAGATTAGCTGGTAATCTTTTAGAAAATCAGTGAATAGATGTCACAGGCCTCACTACCATAACCCAGACAACTGTCCCTAGCTTCGCCAAGGACTCAGTTAGGCACAGAGACTGAGCCATCTTTCCCCTCTGGTGCCATGCTGAGACGTTTGGCAAATTTGCACTCTGGCTGCTAAGTCTGTCTCTCCCACATGAAGCAGCAGAGGACTTCAGCCTCTCAGGATACCCAAGTCTGATCCTCCTCCCAGACATTAAGTTCAGATTAGTAAGTAACTTTTTGCTGCAAACCAAATCCCAATCTATGCAAATGATGCTATATTCACTTCTCCTGGTAACTTTAAGTTGCAGGCAAGGATGTTTTTCAGAGTGGACTAAAATACCATTAAAATCAAATAAAAGATAAAATAATATAGAAAAGAGAATGCCTTTTCAATCCTACAAAGACATCCGTGATTGCTGTGTCTTTTGCTGAATAGTTAATGGTGCAGGCTAGATCCACCCCATGCTGATACTTTCCAAGGGGTAGAGACTTATCTTACACCCATGATTAAACAAGAATAAGGACTCATCTGCGTGATTAAACACAAGAGAGGGAGAGGTTAATACCGGAGGCAAGGCAAAAGACTGCAGAGCACAAGAGTGACAGAGGTGATTTTTAAGCCTACCTGAACCCCTCTGCCACATAATGTTATCTGAGAAACAGTCTTTTTTTTTTGAAACTGGCAACTTTTTTGTATGCTAATTCCAAATCCATAAACAGAAGAAATCAATGGGCTTGATTTGCTCTGATATCTATGTTCAATGAATCCAGAAGAGGACTTTAGGCTACCACCCTTAAAACCCAAACTATCTGGCCTTGTCTGTCTGACAATTGTGGTTATAAATTTCTTGTCTGGTAAGACTCCAGTATTTTCTTGCCCCTCCATGATTTTTTTTTTTTTTTCATTTTAAAGCATCAGCTAGAATAATGAAAGATACAACCAAAAAGATTAGGAAATTAAAGATGCCAGCACTGCTCAGTGTAGTAGATTACAGATTTGGGTGAAAAATAAATCTTTCTTGTACAGAAAAATGGATTAATTCTGTGCATACTAAACCCAGCAATATTAAAGATAAAGCAAATCTAGGACTGTCACGAGCATAAATACTTTTAAAGGGAAATTCTTGGTATTGTTTCTGTTCTTTTAGCACACAGCAGATGTCCTGCAATACATTCATTCCTTCATTCTGTTCCACTGAAAAAACTGCCCATTGAGGCCTTAAATTCCTCTCAAATCAGACCACTGGAGAACCACGCTCCTCTGCAGAGGGCAAGCTAAAGCTATGTTATTGCCATCAAAGGATATTAGGTCTTCAGGCTGCCCCTTCGCCTTTCCTACAAGCTGCCTGCCTGCTTCTCAGGCGACACCTACAACTTCCCTGGTCCGAGAGGGGACATGGGGTGCAATGCTGCACTTGGCATTGGCCTTGCTATTCTTAAAAATGCCTTACAAAGACAGCAAAATAGTTCAGGTAATCTCTGTATTGAAAAATAACTCTCCACTGTGTGCTGTGTGTTTCTCACGTGCTCTCTGGGCAGAGTTTCCAAGCCTCCTTCGCCTCACCTTCCTGCCTGTGCGAACACTGCCAGCAGAGGCTTTCCTTGCAAAGGGACTGAAACAAAGGATTTAAAGAATAAATCGCTATGCTAGAGTTGGGAAAAAAGTATTATGTGAAGCCCATGGGTTCAAATGCATTGACTAGAGCTGTACTAATATTTCTGCGACAGCCTATAAAAAAGAAACAGAAGCAAACAAAGTCTGGCTCTAATTCCCTACTACAATGCTTACGCCTAAGTACAGTATATGCCAATATGCCACAGGCAGAGTTGAGTTTAAACTGGCACGTGCCTCAGGTCACCAGTGCCATAGCCAAAGACACAGGAACACACAAGGTTTACAGACTCACACAGCATCATCCTCCCTTAGAGACCAACAAAATAATAATAATAATAAAAAAAACCCCAAAGCTTCCTGTGCTTTATGATCGTCCTCTCTGGTAGTAGTAGTAGTCATAATAACAGTATTTTTACATTGCTGATGAGAATTGTACGCAATCAACAAAGTGCCTGGGTCAAGAAGATGGATCCTGCCAGGGTTGGCACGGGCTGAATGATACGTTGAAAAACTGGCAAGTATGATTTGCATTAATCCTCGCCCCCTTGTCTCACCCCCAGCCCTGAACCCCTGGTTCAACACCACCAAAATGAACGGTGATACGGTCAAGGTGCGGGGCTGAGGGCAGCCTGTGGGGAAGTGGCCAGCCATGAAGGAATACAACGCCAGGAAGAAAGGTCTGCCACTTGTTCTCAGGAAAGAACTACCCACGTTTTAAACAGCTTTTAAAAAATGTAAAAAACCAGCCCCGTTTCTCATCACAGGTATCCAGAACACCTCTAAACACACACAGAAATAGACGGGTATTACTGAAAATTTTAACCAATGCTGAAGCTGCAAAACTGCTCTTTGTTGTAGTTGTTTGGATACAGAAGGGGCAATTTGCTGTAAATAAATATTAAAAAGTATTTTTTCTTAAATGCTTGAGATATTCTTTTTTTTCCTCCAGTCTCAGTGGTATTTTCCTGTCACTTGCTCCTCCAGTTGTGCTGATCTTTTTACCGTACGTGTGCTCAAGCGTCCGACGCAGAGTGTTCTCTCCCCACTGCAAGAGTCATCCCAGTCCCACCCTGGCCCAGCTCGTATCCCACCCCAGGCCCCGTCCCCGTGGGCTTAGATAAGCCATTCCTTCTTGCTCTCGTCGATGGTCTCCGTGAAGTTGGGGTCATTGTTCATGATGGCAGCATCGGCGCTTTCAGCCGACTCTGCCCCTTTGGCCTCATTGGTGTGGTAGGTTCCCTTGTGGCGAAACATGTAGCGGATCAGGAACACCAAGGTGCAGAGGATGGTGAAGATCACCACTGCGATGACGCCTACACAGAGGAGGAAAGAAAAGATGCCACTAGTAAGGAGAACACCAGATTCTGACACAAAGAAAGGACCCCACAACTCCTCTGAGCTGAGCTGAAGCTACCTGGGCAGTTAAACATCACCACAGTTGCTTGGTTTCCACTACTCCAGTATTTATATATAGTTTTCACTATATACAAAATGTCACTGAGTGGAGTCTGCTAGTGACTTTCATCCCATAGGTAAACTTCAACATTAGTACCTACTTACAGAGGTGAGCTTTGCTGCCCGTGAGGCAGAGGGTGCCAAGCGCTCCCAAAACACAGGGGTGAAATGGTGACACGTCTGGACGGCTCTTTGAGGATGGAGTCGCTGATGTATACTTTCCAGTCAATGGCCGTATAGACCTATCAGAGCCCCTCWACATGTCCTTGAAAATTGGCTTTGCTCACTGTTGGCTCACTCCACCCACTAGGCACTGGCTCCACATAATTACAGATGTAACTGCTTTATTATCAGACCTATCCTTAATTGCTCCCCCTGCAATGGTCTATTTGGGGTTCAGCCCTGTTATGGAGAAGTCTCATATATCTTACCCTCTTAGGCATAGGTAACTATGTGCTAAAACAGCTCTGTTCCTTTTTTGGCCCTTCTCTACAGGCATGAGGATCTTCCAGGATGAAGACATTATAAAATTCTCAGGTTAAAAAAATCTTGTAATCAGCCAGAATTACGTTATGCCACTTTTGTTAACTGATGCATTGGACAGCCAGGCTGTTCAGGTGTGGCCTGAATTTTTCTGAGGAATGCAATGCTATCCTTCTAGTATTGTAAGGTTTCAAAGTTTTAAGGAAAAGTTTTAAGTAGTAATAAAAATATAAATTAAAAAGGAACAATAACATAGCAAATCAAAACTAAAGCAACTAATCTAAACCTGGATATGGAAACACAGACCCTTGAGGGGGCCAGGGAAAAGAAACAAGAAATTCCATTAGACTGCATGTACTTCTATACTCAGTGTTGCTTTACATGACAAAACCCACCACCAGTGTGTCATTTTATATGAATTTAGAACTGACTGAAAGCTATTAGGCTGATCTTTTTTTTATTTGCCTTCAGAATTTGATGCAGTGGCAAAGTTCTCCCAGGCGAGTGATGGTGCAACACTTCCATACTATGGGGCAGGGCAGAGAAAATTGCATATGTGCATAAAATTAATCAGGATCCTTGTCTCTGGAGGCAGCTGGCCAGAATATCTTCAATGGAATGCTAATTCAAAATTCCAATTCTGGTATTACTTAACATCACCTATCACACCGAATGGGACTCTCCAGCACATAAGTTATAGCAGAACTTGGGCAGGATCACAAGGGATTTTTGTCAAGGGTGGAGCAAATAGTGTTTGACATAGATGCATGCTGAGTCTGCTGCAACTGGAAAAGTGTCCTTGCCATTTCATATAAATCAATTACTCTATTAACATAAGTAACTACTGCAAAGTAGCTCCCCACATGGATGCRTAACATGTGGATTAAGAATATCAGTATTTTGATTTGGTTAAAACTGAATCTGAGGGGATAAACTAAGTGAGAACAAACCATTTCACTAGGACAATGTGCCTGAATGGACTTACACAAATTTCTATTTAACTTTGTTCAGGTGTAGTTTTCCCACATAGTCAGCTCTTAACAAATATCTTGAGTATGTTACCAACATATGGTGATGGCAATTCAGCCATCACAGTCATACTGCAAAGTATCTTAGAAAAGTAGACGTTTTTCCTACCTCCAATAATGGCAGAGTTTCTGTTAACTCCATCTCCTATAGCTTGACCGTTGTATGGGAAATCAGCACTGGCTGTAAACAGGGAATTAAAGATTCATGTTGTAATAGCAGTGAAACTTCACACAGTAGTTCAGAAATACATCCAACATCCTCAGACACAATTTAAAGAAAATTGTGATCCCCAGATATTTATCTAAAGAAGAAGAAAACAAAAAATCTTTCACTATCCCTCAGAACTTCTTGCTTCCTCCTCTTAACAAAAATAAAATTAAAATAAAGGAGGTACTCTCGGTAAGCATTGCTGTTAATACAGGAGGTAATTTTGTTACTCTGCTAACATAAATTCAGTAAGTTTCTTTAGCAAAAAACCAAACAAAACCTTTTCTTTCAAATGCGTGTGATCGTACATATTATTATAGAGATTTTTGCCTTTGTCACTGCCATCCATGAAAGGCTTCAGAAGTTTCCAGGATTTAGTGACCACCATTGGGTACAACTGCAAGCTCTTTGAAAGAAAATCTGCCATCCCTTTTGCTGCTGCACAGCCTAAGGTAAGTGAGGGGCTGCATCTTCTGTTGGTCAGAGCTGTAGAGCAGTTACCCAAAGCAGCACGTGCCAGCACCTTTGCTACTCTAGGAGAAAGCCCAATGTGGCAGCTTAGCTGCTGCCGGAGGTGCTTTGGAGCTAAGATGCAAGACTGTGAGTTGGAGGAGCTGAGGCATAGCAGGCAGGAGAGCCTGTGGGAGAGGAGAGCCTCCAGCAGACAGGTGAGGAGAGGAAACACAGCCAGACGTACCAGCGCTCACCTGCCAGCGACCCAAAAAGGAGAGACTCCTTGCGACAGAGCTGGATGAAGGAATCAGTACAGGTTTAAAATAGAATTTGGATGGTGGTCTTGGTTTTAACCTCCAGAAAACATCACAGAGACTTTTCAAAGGCAATCTCATCAATTAAACCTATCATTAACATTTTCTTTATAGTCAGACATAGCAACTAGACACTGCAGTGACTAAGCAAGCCCAAGGAGCTAGGTGGGTGGTTGCAATCATTCCCTTCTTTGCCACTGGACTATGGAATTGATTTTGAAATAGAGAAAATGTTGTTAAAAGTATTTAACTGGAGACAGTTAAAATAATCAAAGATATGAATTACTTCTTAGGTCAGTATTTAAAACCCAGCTGTATTTTCCTTGCTTGATGGATTAGGTGATATTGTATTAAAGTAATCAGTTGCCTTTACAGGCCAGTGATGCATTCACTATACCCAAAAACTGGCTAAGGGAATTCAACTGGCTTTCTGTTAGCATGGAGTAAAATCCATAATAAAGTTCCTTTTGTATCGCAAAGCAGCTGCACAAAAGAATGAATGGCTTCAGCTCGCCACGTGGCCTGAAAAGAGGTTTGGGGCTAGAGTAGCCTTCTGTGTGCCTACTTTGGGGGAGAGTCGAACCAGCTGTGTGTTGAGCAGCTAGTTTTTGGCTGGTCGCCTGTGGGACAAACAAGAGAGCATTTCTCAGGGCTCAGTGGAGGGGGCCTGGCCAGCGGTTTTTGCCAGCAGCACTTGTGCCTTTGACACTTGTTGGTGCTCTGGCTTCTGAAAAAAGCATTTCTGCACCCCTCTGAAACAAACCAGGCTAAAAAATGTAAAAGATAAATAAATACCTGATTCCATATCAGTGGATTTTGCTCCAAAGAAGAACCTTACTGTGCAGGACCATGAATGTTTCCTGCAGAAACATTTTGGCACGGGGTCCGTAATACTATTCTTGCAGTGCTGAAAGGGAAGGGCTGGCAGTGGGAAAATAAACCCTAACTTTAAACCTGCCCTCCCTGCACCTCAAGGAAAATCCTAAAGCCAAATAACACTGTGTAGAAAAGCATCAATTTGCCAAATTGCAACGGAATTGCTCTCTGCCATTCTAACCCAAAAGGAGGCCCCTTGCCATAGGAGCAGCATCATAGGCAGTTAACAAGTCCTACCACTTGCTACTTGGTTTGGAGTTGCTCTCCTGTGTCCCTACACAAGAAATCTTAAAATCAGCAATGGTCACAGTTCCCCCTTCCCTTACAACTGCATAGTATATTTTATCTTCTTTTAAAAGGTTGTTTCGAGGACCACGGCACTAGTGAACTGTGAAGAAAGAGGACGGCTGCTGTTCATGGCAGCACGATACCTCCCGAGCTGCCACATCACAATGGCTATGCTACAGGGGATTCCTGGCAGATGGAAGACCACGGCTTATGATGTTCAACAGCCACTGACGTACACCACAGGATAATGAGGAACATGAAGCATGATGTGAAGCTACATCCTTGATCTTGTCTGAGAGCTGCTTCTAGGACTGGCCCTGATGCCTCTGCCCGAGGCTGCTTTCCATTGCTCTAGTCATCATACACACTCAGGAAGAGATGTCCATTGGATCAACAAGCAGATGTGACTCACTCTCAGACTCTCATCTCTGACAAAGAGGAAATAGCCACATGTGTCTGTGGGCAGGGGACAACCTATTTCAACAAGAGTTCACCATCAAATTGGATTGTACATAGCATAAATTGTGCCCTGCTGCAACTGCTGGAGAACCAGGAGTGCTCTAGTAAAAAAAATGAGCTTAGACGCTCATGAATCTTTTTTTAAAGCACCTACGGCAGTGTTGGCAGATATTATCGCCATAATTCATGAATTCCTGTTCTGTTACTCTCGTGTCAGCAGGAGACCTGCTTTTATATTATGGGGTTTTCTTGGACTGAAAAATTATACCTAAAATCTCAGCCAAATGTGGGGTTATAGAATACCTTTTGCTGCAGAAGTGCCTATACCAGCTTTTTACTGAATGTATTACTACAGATGGATAGAGGAGGAAGAAAAGAACTCATTACTATCTTCTTTTTTAGGTGGAAGTTTCCTTGAAATTCTTCTGGGCAGCAGTAGCTTCTCAAATGATCAGAAACAGCTACAGACCAGGGGTCTAAGAACTGTAAAAGGGTAGCTCCTGCCACAGCAATTAGGCAGAAGAGAACATATGAGGGCACATTCCTTGACCCAYCAAGGTGAGCTTAACAACAGAGTACTGTCACCAACAGGCACCAAGTGCAGGTATTTCAAATAGCAGTTATGTCATTCAGACACGTGATCATTCGTCTCTGACCTTACTACGGTCATATTCCTCGGCAATATTAAGTAACTTTGTCAAGACGACAACTAATGAGATTCTTTCTTCCATCGCTGCTGAAATTCAGGAACTAAATGAGGAAAGAACACGTTAGAGCAGGCTGACAAAGGGGCAACAGTAATACTGATGCTCTGGTAAAAGCACAGAAGACTACAGAATGCCATTGTAAAGAGTTGTAAAGAGTAACTCCTAAAATGTTTTAAAATGATTGGTCAGATAAAATTAATATTGTTACTAGTCACTCTAGTGTTTCATGGGAATCTAAATCACAGCGGTGTAATAACTAGCTCGCATGGCTATAATATGCAGATGAAGTACATAGTGAGTTGCTAATGGACAAGTGTGTGCCTTCATTTCTCTGTCGCAGCTGGGAACACCTCTTTCCTGTTCAGATTCTTCCATTATCACTGTGACATTAATTCTAACTACATGTCTCAGCAAGCTCTTTCGCAATGCCTGATACTGGTACCTCAACAGCTTCAAATCATGACTTGCCCACAGCAAATAGGTGCCACAGAGCTGCAGTTACTCTATGTAGTTACCCTGCAAAGCCCCTGCAGACAGCAAGCGGGTTGTGAATGTAAGGCGGGTGTGGGGAGGATACTGCAGGAGTTTTGGTCTACATACTGTGCTACCTAATTGTTAGCTGAGGCCATGAATAGGGCTATTCAGTTTTCCTTTATTACCTGGTCTACAAAGGTTGCTTTCGAACAGCTGATACCCATCTAGTTTGGGGACTGTACTAGAAAGGTTTCCTTACCTTAGGAGCTTTTTCTGAATCTTCCCTAGGTTTCTCTGAGCAGCCAAGGTCTCACTTGTGTGAATCAAAATACGAATAATAGAGCAAAGAGCTTTTAATGTATCCTGGAAAACAGTTGCATACTGGCCCAAGAGACGCGCTGCCAGTTCCCTGAAATCCTCTGCTCACAAAGCTGTGGCACAGAGCCATCGGTTTGCTGTCAGGACATACCAAAGACATTTTCCTAAAACCTACAGCTAGTGTAGGGGATGGATTGAACTGTACCAGGAAATGCTAAGCTCATCTGTGGCTTATGAACATCACTTCATCTGGTTCCCTTCCAGAATCCAAGCTGGGCGATGCTGTTCTCTGCACCCTCTCTTCCCACAGCAGGCCATCGGGTTTGCTTCAAACATGATCATCCTGAAGCTAACTTACGTAAAAGGACACAGCATACTTCTCTTTCTCTTTCTTTCATGGGCTGCTGTTTACAAGGCCATAGTTTCAATAACCACAGAGTAAATCTACAGAGTCTGAACTTATGTACTGCACTTTTCAACTTTCTGTTATTAGTCCCAGGGCAAATGGGGTTAAAGGAACTTTGCAGCACCTAAAAGGGTGATTAAAGACTGACTGCAGGCAAAATCCATGTTTTCGCCATCATTTTAATGACATTTGAAATTTTAGATGACCACAAAAGTGCAGTAGGAGACCCACCATCATCCGGCATGCTCAGCATGGTCATTGCCACAGACAGCTGCAATACAACAGCACTCACTGAATGGAAAGGGGAGATGGGACTGGATAAACAGACCATAATTAAGATTAGACGTTAAAGATGACAGGTGTGGTTGATTTAACAGAGTGAGTGATAATTTTGCTTCATTATAGTGGGCGTGATTTTGCATCTCTCATTTTCAGAGGGAGAGTTTTTACAATGGATCCCACATAAAAGCCTTTTGCAAATTCACAAAATTGAAATGCAAAATGACCCTGTTAAAGTAGAAAAGTGGTCCAGAAAGTGGGTGTGCGCAGAGAAATGAGCAAAAGGCTATTCAGTAAAGGCAAGGGGAAAACCAAAACCAAATGGGAAGACTTTTCAGCTAGAGAGCAATACTGAGAAGCACAAAGTAAATGGCAAATTTCATTTTGACATACACTACCAGGAATGTTACACGTAAGCCGTTGGAAGCAATTTTTTGAACTGAACTTGTTTACTGAGTGGGCAAGTCTTAGTTAAAATACACCACACTACAAAGGAAGATAGATTTGCTCCAAAAAAGGATGGGTGGGAGTGATCACAGGTCTAAAACAAACAATGGATGAAACCTGTGAAATGCTGGAAATAGAGTTAGTTCAGCCTAACTGAAGACGTGCTGCAAGGCTGCTGTGACCTTTCAGCTTTACAGATGTCCACAATTTTGAGAGGTATTCTCCCATTATTAAGACCATTTGGTTTTCACAAAAATATGAACTAGAGAAGCAACTGGAACAACTGGATCTGGTGGCCACAAGGTATATAAAACCCCCAGCAATCAAGACATTGATTAAAAATAGAACAGTGAGAGAACAAAATAAAAGCACAGATGTGAACTATCACTCCTTCTTCCTAATTCTGTTTTGCAGCCAGGCATCCAAGAATTGAGCTTGCAAAGAGAGCAAACACTCACTGACACCTTAGGATTTTGAAAAAGTGTTGGACACTAGATCCATTCAGTAACACATTTTTCCACAGGATCGTAACACAGAGGAAAACAAAAGCAAGCTCTCTGGCTGCGTTTTGTCAAATTATGTCAACTCTGCTGGTCAGGTGAGACTGTACTGCTACGGTTTGAAATTACAGAGCGCTCCTTATTACAGACTGTAAGTACAGAAACTAATTGCTCGACTCGATAGCAGAAACTAATGTGCAGTCACAGTTGCATTCCCCTTCCTGAAGAGACTGGATTACAAGAGAAACTCTAAACACATGCACAGAAATGATGGAGCACAAGTAAACAACTCCATTACACAGCCCTACATCAAAGGTGAGCATCACAGCCCATAGACTCCAGTCAGCCTTTCTTGCTCATCCCACTGCCCGTGCCCATCCCACCCACTGCTCTCCTCCTGAGTGTGGCTCTGTGAGGAGCTCCCATGACAAGTAAACTACAGCAATTCAGAAAAAGAAGAAAAAAATCTGAAGCAGTATTAAAAATGCTGTGTCTTTTTATGCTGCCAGGGCAAATTTTGTATTGAAAGTTCCTATCTTTTTTTAAAAAAAAATTAATACATCTATTTTTGTCCCTACTTCTCCAAGCTGAAAACAGAGAAAGGAGTAAAACTACCCCTACTCCTGCTTTTCTAGGCATTTGAGAGCAGATTCTGAGGGAGGACTGTTTAACATTAAACTCTGTTAACAGAGTTTACTTAAAAGTCCCACTGACATCAGCTTAAGTATAGAACTGAGAATTTAGCTGAAGTTATTTTTAATATTAAACACTTCCAAGTTTAAAAAAAAAAATACCCACACTTACCCAACCACAAAATACTTAAAAGATATTATTAACCATATTGTTTGTAAAAGGTCATTTTTGTTCTAGCATGCTATATGGGGTCAATCATTACTCCCTGAATTTTTAGTGATGCCTCAACTGTAGTGTTAAAGGGTTACAAGTATATCCCTAATATGAACTATTTTTCTGTCTTTATGGAAATAGAAGTCTTCACAGTCACAGACTTAATTTTTTTGGTGCGAGTTACAGCATATTGGAAAAAGTACACCCACATAGCAATTCTGAAACTACCAGAACAGACATGCAGCTTAGAGGAAAAATTAGAGCTTTTCACTTTAAAAATGTCATCTTCTTCTCTCTGTCGCCAATAATGCAAATTATTTGGAAGATGAAATGCTCAACATTGGATCAAAATCCACTACTTTCTTCAAACCTTTGCAACCTTCTTGGCTGGTAGGGATAGGGAGGAAACAAAACCAGAAAAAACCTTCATAAATGACAAAAAAGTCCTCCAACACATTAGTGCTATTTGGACCAATTATTTAAACTAAGTTTTGTCAGGTATGTTCTGTTAGATCAAAAACATTTTGAAGGGTTGCATTTTTTTTTTTTTTAAGAATTTTTCACTGGATGTCAAGTGTTTTTACTGTCAGCTACTGGTGAGTTCTGCTGAGAGAGGGAGACATGCACAGAGATGATGGAAAACACAAAACCTGTGTTTTTACGTTTTTGGTGTGAAGTCTCTCCAATCGTGTCTTTTTATTCCAATGTGAAATGAGTATAAATTAAAAAATTCTCTGAAATGATGGCTTAATAGAAACATCGTCCTCTGAATAGCCCTTCTGTATGCAAACGCCTGGGACAGTGTGGGAAGGTAAGTGGGGATTAAAGAAGAAATAGTAGTTGGATGTTTCTGTTAAAAAAAGCATGAATTTTGGAGTGAACAATGGAAATGCCAACAATGAACAATGGCAGCATTGGGGGAAAAATCACTGAACACTGCATGGTCAGTGAACTGGGACAATGCAAATTCTCACCACTAGACACCAGAGTCGACAACCCAATCAGTCAAGATAGTTGTTTCTGAGTTGGCTGTGTTATCAGCCCTTTAATTTCCTTCTGCAGGCAAACTCTGCTGTCCATACTCTTAAGCAGTGGATGAAATGGAGTTTTATGAATGACTTGTTCCAAAAGGGCAGTACAATATTCTTTCTTTCGGTCTTAAAAAGCAATCTTCCTAGCAAAGGGACAGAAAAACTTGTGCCTATATTAGGAGACCCATCCTTGCAGCTTAGACTCCCCCAAATCTGTCCTGGATGAAATACGAAACAGGGAAAACATTCCTGCGCTGCCTGTTGGGATGGGTTAGGTGATTTTCCTCTGCTTCCCCCTTTGTATGGTCATTTCCCAATAGTAACTTTTACACCTTCTTTTGCACAAAAGCAAATAATTGTATGAAGTAGTGGGAAGGCAAGACCAAAACACTTTTTAAATTTAGTAACTGGTACCTGTATACTACAGAATTTTCTTCCTTATTGTAAAAGGTGAGCAGAGATTTAGCATCACTTTTGGATTGTGTTTATCTGCAGTTTGAACTTCAGCAAGTTCTGTCTCAGAAGCAGTATTTTGAACATTTGCTCTGCCAAATTTCCAATTGATTTGCAGCACATTAGAGCACCCCCATCCATCAAAGACCTAAACTAATCTGTCTTTTAATTCCTGGTAGTAACGTCYGACACTGGGTCTCACTATGACTCCAGACAAGAACTGCTAGCGTATTCGTCATACTGGCCTAAGCTATCACTTTCATGAAAATTTTATGAGCAGTGCTTACATTTCACCTGTTAAGGAAGAAAAACAAATACTTCCTTTTATAATTAATGTAGAATATGAAACGCTTCGGTGCTCTCAAAGGAACAGTAGAGTTAAGTGCTGATCAAAGCCTAGCTGTGTATAGCTAATAGCTGATAATGGACCCACAGGGAATACTTGAAAGAAACAAAAAAAAMCAAAAATAAAAAATCCAAACTCAACAAACAAGAATACCAAACAAGCCTGTAAACTTAGGACAGCTACAAAAAAGGAGAAAAAAAATTATGGACTCTGTTAATTGAGGTCATTGGAAGAAAGGGCTTCTCACAGCCAGGATATGAACAAGATCAGGTTCTGCACTTTTAGCATTCATCCACTTATGAAAAAAGAAAGGCTTGGATTGGGGATGAGGAATGGGTCAGACTGGAGAGTTTAAATCTAAAATAAACTTTAATAGCTGTAATGACCTGACTATAATCTAGAATAACCTCTTACACAGGAAGTGAAGTGCTTTTCAGCCTAAGGAAAGGAAAAAGAAGGCAGTCACATGAAGTGCTCAGGCATCTAAATGCTTCCTTCTCTACTCCATTTTTTCCCTAATTTATGCCATCCCTATGTTCCTAGTTAAAGTTAGTACTCGTGGAAAAAATATAGTCTTTGCAGAGGATGGAGAACACTCTCTTTTTAATATTACCACCTTCTTGTCCTGACGTTAGGTAGCAGCATTAACATTCAAATTGCTGCTTATGAAATAGCTACAGTACTGGTCTCTCAATGAATGCCAGAAGAATTTACAAGCTTGGCAGTCTGTCAGCTGTCTGATACACTAGACAGAGCGTCAGAAATTTCACACTGAAATTATATATTCTTAAAGATAAGAGAAAGCTATGCATAATTGTGTGAAGGAACTAGATGAGACTGAGGGAGGCATTTTTATTCCCAATCAATAGAGAGATTTACAGTAATTCAAGCACCATAATTAAGCCCTTCAAGGATGAAGCACTGATTGTGCCAAATTTCAGACAGATGCTCTTCCTAGTTAGCTGCTTGATGGGGAGGAGAAAAATAGAAGCTGTTGCATCTCAATGTTTACCACTTACCTTCTTGCCTGCAAGAAACGCTTGGTGCTTAGAAGCTGAGCTATGGGTTTCTGCTAGACTTAATGCCCGACTGTGTGAAAAAAAATGCCACCTTCCTGTTTGAAAACAACTCAGGTCAAGGCCATGGACTTCTGAGACAATATTTATATTGGGAGAATTGGGGATGAATGCTGGTCACTCTCAGCAGAGGAAACTTGATCACAGAAATGCACCAAAATCTGGTGGTGGAAGAATCTGTTGGCCCGCAGGGCAGGTTGCAAGTGCATCTTCCGTCTCTTGTATAGGGAGTGTAAATATTAAACTAGCTTACTGGCAGACAAAGAGCCTCCCAATGTTTACATGCTATGTTAATTAAAAAAACCCACCACCTCGAGTGATCAATAACTTCAAAGAGAGAATCTGGCATAATTCTCTGATTGCAGTACAGGTAAATAATCCTGTTTGCTATGCTTGAAAAAGGAGGAGCGTCATTTTATTCTAGCAACTGCCTTCACATCCATTTCTAATTTTGCTAACATCTAGGAGATCAAATTTAGATGTGTAAGGCTGCATCATGAACAAAAGCAGTGCACCTCTTCCGTCCCTCCTGCCTGGATTTGTTTGCCCCTTGCAGGAAGCCTGGAGAAGTGACCCTGCTTCCCTGCTGTCCCTTAGAGGAGAGAATGAGTGCTGCGTCACACATTACCATTGACTTTAATCCTCCTGCTGTTGCATTCACTGATGCGTACAGGACTCTTTCAGTGTCTGTGGCCAGAAGAAGACCGTTTTGTTCGTGTGTTTGTAACCTAAGACCATTTTGACATTTGCCACCCTCCAGCACATAACACCTTTGATCCTTCCTTCCCACTGTGTCATTTGTAACAAGCCCTTGACAAGGGCAAGAGCTATTTCCCATCTCCGTAGCCACATCCATACCCATGCACATCTGACACAGCTTCTCCTCAGATGCTGCCACTCTGCCCTCTGAGATGTGGGTACCAGTGGTCAGAGGGTGGGATGGCAACCCAGCCGATGGCATCTGAATCCAGAAGGTGACCTTCAGCACTGTCACCCGTAACACACGAGTGACACTTTCTCTTAGTCCAGAAATCGACTGCTATCTTTCGCTCGACAAAGATAATTAGTTGGCCAATTAGGTGAGCATGGATCATATGGCCAGTATTCAGCCCTCCCACTCTCTTTTCCTGCCATCACTTGTTAAAGGAAGAAGGATGAATTTGTAACAAAAAGGGAGTTAACCCTGCAGGCAGCTGTTTTAATCTTGATGACAGCAGTGCATGTCTTCATACCAAGTTTTTGCCAGACATGCTCAACATAGGTTTCAAAGTAAGCTGTTGATTCTTAAAAGGCAAGGTCTTTCACCTTCTACAAAAATAAAGAACTTTTAGGGTTTAAATATGTACAGTCAGAAAAAAGTCACACCACTTGGAAGAACACTGCAGATGTAGCATTTAATCCTGCTACATTTAATTCTTAATACGTCGAAGCTAATATGGGTTTAACTAAATCCCGCGTTAAATACTCTAGATGCCATTCTGAATAAATGCATCTTGCAGCTACATAGTGCCATGGCAGCTTAGAGGTGCTAAAGCATGGTTTGTCAACTGTTGTATGTACCTTGCCTCTTCTGGTATCTATTGCTTTTACTAAATTCAACATCGGGTAGTTTGCCAAGCTGGAGCACATTTTACCTAAAACGGAGAGGTACATACATGTAGTAGGTTTCTTTTATCCTTTTTATATAAATAAGAAAAGTTTGGAAGTGAAACTTCATTAGTAAACTGCAGAACCTTTATCTTAGATAGAAACACCCACAAACTGAACAACCCCACCCCGATAATATGCATCTTCTGATTTTAAGTACAAGGCATTTTAGGTGTGGGAGCTTATTTACTACAAAAATAATCATCTGTTTGGGCTTTTGTTTGCTTTTCTACAATGAGCAAGGTGTCAGTTATCAGTGACATACATCTTAGCTAATTTGAACTGAGAGACATTAAAAAAACCCTTGGTGATTAGTGTTTTTTTTCTTTTTTTACACATGCTACAGTAATAGATATTAAAATGCAAGCTAATATAGTTAAAGGCATGCAATTATAACTTTTGTTTTGAAATGTACGCCAGACAGATAATTTGCTGGGTTTAGACAACATGTAAATGTAGAACATGTCATTTTTAAATAATATGGTCATTGATCAGGCTCTTTTTTGCCTCCTTTCTACACTCCTTTTGATGTAACCAAGGCAAATTGGATTGTCTGACATGAACTGAGATAATACGGATGGGAGAAAAACACAGGAAGGGAACTATATTGATGATCTGCTTGGGTTTGATTATTGACTTCTTTTTTAAATCACCAGAAAGTCACATTCTAGAAAAGAATGACTTGTTGAGTTCCTGCGCTTCATCACCACCAAGAAAGGATCACCATAGCAACAGGAAAAGACTATGCATTGTAAGCATACTCACAAGCTGAACAAGATAATGGTTTAAGATAATGTCCCAGTAGCATGGCAAAATGCCAGCCAGAGGTGGGGAGGGAGGGAAGTGGCATTTTTACAATGACAAAGAAATTTAAAAAGAACTAATATTGTAAATGTGAAATATATGTGAATTCAAGGCTAATAGAAAGTGCAAGACAATGAATCGAGAAGCTGTATGGCCTATTTGTCTGGGGAGCAAATCAACAAGGTTTCTTATTGATAAATCCCTGACCTTGTCTCTAAGGGTCAACTGCAAGTGACTGATGTGTGTCTTTATGATTTTCCCTTTAGCCTCTCTGTTAGGGCATCCAAAATGTTTTGCAGCTAGCAGGAGGTGTCCACGCAGTCACTGCATAGAAGAGTTTAAGGCAAACATTTCATGTAGGTCACCCGTCAGGCAGAACCTGCTTAACATCTAGTAATTATCTGTAAGGTCTGATCCAGCACTGCAGTTTAGAGGTGAAAGGATCATTACATTTGCTGTCTGGTGTATCTGTCCTATTTAGACACTTATCTTTGATCCCCTCCTACAACATTTTTCAATCCTCAACATTCAATTCCACAGTATTTGAGAAGCTAAGCTACAAATCTACACTTAACTAAAAATATGAATCACGATGAGTGCAGAGTATGTCACTGAATGAGATTTAAACCATATGATACTTCCCACAAAATTTTTCCTGATTTTTTCTTTTCACTACAAACCACCTGTCCTCAACTCTCATGTTTTGTTAAGATCTATTTAAAATGAAATAGGTGACATAACAATAAAAATTACAGATAAAAACATGTTTGAAAGGAGAAACCCTGTAGACAGTAACTGTTGCTTTCAAAGCTATGTTCTTTGCAACCATTTCTTTGTGGCAGAGCGTGTGTGGCTTTTGCTTTAGCACCACTACAAGTGTTTCTGTGAATTTCAAAAGAGCTTTTTGTCTTCGCCCCTTCAGCCAGTTTAGTGAAGGAGTAAATTCACACTGAGAGTACCGAGACTATGCCAGCTCTGGAGTCAATGGGAACCATTACTTGTACCTCTGATTTTTCCATTTTCTCTTTCAACACAATTTGTGTTATAAAATCTTCTAGTAGAGTTTGGGAAACATAAAAAAATCCTCAGTGAAAACTGTCAATTTGCTAATGCAAAGTAACACTAAACTCAAACATTTTCATTTACCAGTCATCAAGATCATCTGCGTGAAAGGTTACACAGCATCTATTTTTCCTGAGACTGTAACAGAGCTAGCTGTGTCAGACCACCAGAGATACTTTTACAAAGACTGAGTTCTTACCTGATACTGATAAATGAGTTGCTGCGATACCTCCTCTTTGTATCATGGAAATGTCACCCAGAGTGAAAGTCAGGAATTTTTCACCCACACCTGAATGTCCTTTCACTCCTGCCCTGGTGAAACACCACTCCCTTGCTGTGAAACTTCTTTCTACTGTAACTCACTTGACATTGTTGCTCCCTTCAGTGTACAGCAGTCCCTCACTACAAGTCTTTAAAGCAATATGATCTTTTCCCTCTACTGCTGCGGAGCACTGGACAGGACAAGAGGAGGGGTCCCTGTCTCCCAGTCTTACTAAAGCTTATCATCACCAAAAATGAAGGTGGGTCACTAGCATTCTGTCTGCCCATGACTTGAAACAGTCAAGTCAAGTCTGGCTATGGCAATGAGATTTTTTTTTACTGGGCAGAAGTTAACAGACAGCTTGAGCCAACCTAATTGTATGCTGTATGTTCCCTGATATCCTTCATGCTGGCTCCATGACCGAGTACTACAATTAATCCAGAAGAAAATGTGTAAGTTTGTAATCTGTCAGGTCAACAAAGTTGAATCAACTCAGCAAAAGTTTTCAAGACGAGACTGAGCCAACACAAGGACAAGCATAGTAGCACGTGGCAAGGACAAACAGGACCTCCTTCTTTTAACATCAGGAACTATTAGGAACAGTTCAAATATCTTGAGTAAATCCCACCATAGTCTTTTACTAGCTTGCAGTCAAATTAAGTGTAGGAAAAAGAAAACAACCAAAATTAACAACCAAAACCCATTAACTGCACAAGATTCCAGCAGCAGTGCATCCTCAAGAAGTTTATGGCACACTTTTTAAAGACATGAGCCAGTGAGGTATCCTTCAGGAAATGTGCTTTTATAGAAAGAGGAGCACAGAACATAACCTTCAGGTACAAACTGACCTAATAATTTCAGAGAAGAAAGGGACTACTAATTTGTGATGAAAAAATTAAAGCAGGAGATTGCATGTTATAAACAGGGAAGAGACGTACTGAAATCTTACAATGGCATGGCAGGGAGGAGGGAATGCCAGGTTTTAGAGCATGATACTGCTTGTATCAATGTTTGGGACCCTCAGCCCTGGCATATCTGCCTCTCCTTACAAACATCTGCCATATTTCTCTACTGAAGAAGAGCTGAAAGGAAATGCTGCAAGGATTTCCTTGACATTGCAAGAAAAAAAAATCCAAACCCCAAAGGTATGACCTTGGCACATGCTTCTAAGACAGACATATATACCTGTCCCCTCTCATATAAAAACTGGCAGATGGATGCATCCCCAAACACAATAGGCAAAGACTAATCGGTATCAAAATCATTATGGACCCAGTTTTTCCTCTAGCATTTTAATTTTATACCACTGTAAACCCATCAACTTTGYCAGGACAGGTTCTAATTTACACCGCTACAAGTGAAATCAGAATGAGGACAAAATACAAGAGAGGGGCAATGTACACCTGACCCTACAAATCCAAAGGGAACAGTTTTTTTTTTTAAAGTATTTACCTGACACTCAAGAAGCAAGACAGAAAAAAACCCTCTAAAGGTAGGCACAACATATGCTTTCAAAGACTGTCAGTCACAAAGCAGGATGAGATTGCTGGAATCAGCAAATTGTTTTGGCTTTCCAGCATTTTGAGCATGAGATAAATGCCGTCATGACTAATGGGATTTCCCATTAAACATGGCCTAAGGAAAGCAGACATTTCAGAAAACAAATCAGCACTTTATATAAATATATTTATGCCTAAAATTAGATTTACTTTTTTTGTATGAAGCTGACTACAATATACTCACTTATTAGGAATACAGCATAAGAAATGCTACTGTACCTTATTCATCTGTACTTGCAACCTTTTGCTGACTACATACCCAATACTACAGAGAAAGTGCTATCACAGCAGCTAGGTCAAAACTCAACATTCAAACAGTGTAAGACTTATGGAAAAGAAAAATAAAGCAGAATATTAAAAAAAAAGGCAAAGAAAATATCCTGTAACTGCATTTAGAAGTGGTGGCAAATCTCTGTCATTCCAGCTTTGCATTTCCTACAGTGATTATAGTCCTACAGTCATCTATCAATCACATCCACTCAGTTTTGTTTTTCCTTAYAGAGGACGGTGGATGTACTTCTTCTCTGAACTGCTCTACTGAGCTAATGTGGCATGAACCCCAGCTTACCTGAGTCTAAGTGCCACGGGTCAGTAGCGGCCGACATTGGTGGGATGGTGAGTGGAGATGCTCCGCAGTTGGATTCCACCAGTTCTCCTTGGATGTGGACGTGAGAGGAAGCGTTGGTAGGTCTCAGAGCTGCTTTGAGTGGAGCAATCTGGTTGAACTGTACTCTCGATAGGCAGCCAGTGAATCCTGGAGTGTTGTATTTATATATATCTTGGTCAATCTTGCCAATTTCTATGGGAAATTAAGGAGGGGAAAAAAAAAATATTAATCAAAACAATTCGTTGCTTTGGAAAGCACAGTTGGTCTGAACACTTGATTCCCAGAGCTCAGTTCCCAAGTCCCTCTCTCRGGAGACTGAGAACGTGTCAGACCCTGCCAGGTTTCTTTAAATTTCATTACACATTAAAGCTGGAAACCTTCAGGCCTTGATGTGACTCGGTTTCACTGCTATGCTATCATTAAAATGAAAGGCTGGCATGAAGGAGTCATCAGAGAACAAAAGACCAGGGAAAAAAAATCTTTTCCCCAAGAAGAGGTGCCGAAAGCAAAGGTAGAGGGACAGTCATCGCCAGGGTCTCTCCTCCCAGCTGAAGCTGCTGCTGCGAGAGATGCCCCTTCCTTCACCCTGGCCCGTCACCCTCTAGCCCCTCTCAGTGGACTGGGACCACTCCTGTTCACTCCTGTCCCCCTCCTGTCTCCTCGCCAGGAGACCAAGTGTCCCTTCATCAGGAGACCAAGTCTCCCTTTGCCAGGGGACCAAGCATCMCTTCGCCAGAGGACCACGCATCCCTTCGGTCCAAGGTGGAAAACCGCCCCTCTCCAGCCTCCTTCCTTCCCCCGCAGTGGTGAGAGGTGGCAGGAGCCCGTCCACCCCTGCTGCAGGCCGAGGAGCAGCGTGCGTGCTCCCCCGCCTCYGCAACCAGGCCTACATCAGCTGAGAGCCTGCCACAAGTCGGCCATTTTGCACCTTGCCACTGTGGGCTGACAGGCAAGCTGGCAGCTGGCATCCATGAGCATAGCACGGGGCTCTGCCGTTGCTCTCCAAAACAGCCACCGTCCCTCAAAGTCGCCCCCCAAGTAGCTTTCTTCCTTCTAAAACACCAGTTAAAGTGATCCCAAAATGGTAGCCGTAAAACGCAGCACATGCCCTTACTACCCAGGAACCTGCAGGCTGCTCACAGCTGTTTTAATTCTGCCAGGACCTGTTGCGACAGCCTGAGTCACAACTGAAACAAAACCAGCACTCTCTGTCAGCTGGCTGCGTTAGAGGGGGTATTAACATTTCAAAGCCTCACTGCAGTGTCTAATAGAATATTTACATGGCAGTGAGGAATTTGGCTTCCTTTCTTCTACGGTAGCACAGAGTGAATGAAAAGGACACATGGCAGCATCATGTTTGTGCTGTACCAGGGAGTATTGCTCCGGAGGCACTGAGACACTTCAAACCGCCTTTCCCTGGGTCGGCAGGGACAAGAGTTAACGTCTGGCCCTTGAAGTCAGTGGAAGAAGTCGTACTGAGCTGAGCAAAGCAAGATGGTATCCCAGGGACAGAGAACAGGGAGCAGCCTCAGGTTGTTCAAAGGCAACCTTTTCAGATAGAAACAATGATAAGAGTTTGAAAAATGGTATTTCTGGAAAAAAAGATGTCTGTAAATCACAAGATTGTGTCATAAAAAAGAAAGAAAGGAAAACAGAGGTGGGACAGAGAGGGTTCTCCTGAGAGGTGTGAGGAGAAAGTGGGAAAGAGTTTTATTGTAAGAGTTTGGGGAAGAGGTGGGAACCAAAGCACATCTGGGTTTGAGTTTTGCTACCAAAAAAAAWTCAAACCAGAATTATTAGAAAAGGCATTACTAACCTTTTGGATGAGTCTGTGTTCAGTTCTAACCAAACCAGGATCAATTATATGAGCCTGAGCTGCTGACTGGGCTCCCTAAAAACTACCATGATACATATGTCAGTGCTATTCTTAAGAGTACTGAGGGTTTTGCATCAGGGATACGTACGAGGAGTTTCAAGGCTACAAACCAGGCAGGGCCTTTCAAGTATGTTTTCTTGTTTGGGTTTACGCCAACATGAAGTGGGGGAAAACTGGTGGAAACTGGACAAACCTTGCACACGATTAAAACAACTTCTTAGTTTTCACACAGAACTAAGCTGTACCTTTTCCGTCTTTGCAACCATATTAGAATGATAAACATGTAACGTTTAAGTCCCCCCCCCCACCTAGCATAAGGACACAAAAGGAAGATGCATAATCTGAAAATTACTTGCATTAGATCCGTATGTGATCCACTGTACAAGAACGGATTTTCTATTCCCCCCATTTTCCCTTTTCCTTCTTGTTTGAGAACATCCTTTCTCTGCTAGTGCTTATCCAGCCTGTATCAATATTGCAGCCACATTTCACAAGCTGGCAGTGAGCAGCGACTGTCACCTGTGACAAAGTAATAACATGCTCAGGACTCAGCTAAAGACTAGCTTAAATGCATTAAAATAATTGTATTAGTCACATGGGTCTTTCATCCAGCTCTCCTTTAAAAAAGTAGCTTGACCAAACAGTTAGCATCATCTCCTTCAAAAATTTGGTAGTAAGTAAAAAAACTCACACGTGCATGCACACTTTCCTTAGTTAGTAGAAAAGCTGTACAAAAGCCAGAGTTCATGTATTTGAATGCTACTTGTAGACCATATCACTCAGACAAGGTTCCTATCTGACCACAATATTCACTGTCTCTTACTTCAATAAAATATTCATGGTATATTAGGTGAATAGCTGCAATTTTGAGTAATCCTTATAATCTAAGGAACAATTAGAAGACCATATTTCTCTTTAAACATTGTAACCACTGTCAATAACAGTTTAGTGATTACCTTTTATTCACATTTTTATATATTCTGTGGAACTTCATGCAGCAATGCTAATAGCCTCCCACTCACAATCCTGAATGACAAGAACAAAAATCCATGAATATGATTGTGCTACTTTAGCAGCTTCAGCGCCATTCTTCTCTAACTCTGTGAATAATAAGTAATGGATACTAGATCCTGAAAGAATTAAAGAAAAAAACCAGAAAACCCTAACAAGGCACCTTGTTGAAGACCTGCATTTTTGTCTAAAACATTCCACAAATGATGGTTGTGCAAGTCACCTCATGCAAATTTACCACCAGCTCGCATCACATCAGTGCTAAAACAAGATGGATTGACTTCTATGACTGTGAACATGTTCCTTCCCGTGCGCATCCCATGGGGCTCAGCACACCGATATTCTCTGATATTAGGCCATTATACTTTGCCTCCCTGTGTATTTGAGCCTGCTATAAACCCATCCCTGGAGAGTGTAATGATTATATAATGAAATATGCCTTTGTTGTCATGACTAAAATTCAATTTTCTCCCTATAACAAAGAGGGGAGAAAAAAGGCAAATGTACAATGCAACTACTTTGCACTGTTCTAATTTTCAGCACATAAGCTAGTGCAAAGTCATATAAATATTACAGTATATAATATTATCATTACCTAATAGCAACATTAGTATTATTGCTTTCAGATCCGATGCAGCAATCTTCTGCTGGCACCCTACCCACAAGCATTTCTGTAATGAAAGACTTCCAAAAATATCACTTACAGGTCTTTTTTAACTTCAGCTGGTTTTAAACATTTGCTGCCCTGACCACATAACCTGCTGACCTGAGATGAGACCATGATTACAAGACAGAGACGATTCAGGCAAACCCATTCTAGCACAGATGCACTGCAGTATACAAATCCTTAACACTGAATGTTCACACAATAACTATGCAACTGCCTACCCAGATTACTTAAACATTTTAAAAATTTATATAACCAGTACAYAGTATACTAAGAACCTCACAGATGTTGCCCCATGTCTTGTGTGTTATCATTCACTGAAGATATACTTAACATCAATTACTTGTTATTTATGTTTTGTTATTTCTTTAACAGTAAAAAGATACAGCAATTTAATCCTCAGTTACTCGTTTTGATTTCAGGGCTTACTTCCCATGGCTATTGCAGAAACATGCCACACAGAGATGAAAATAATACTATTTCTCTATTGAAAATTATGTGCAACTACTGAAGAAGCTCTTTTCCACCGAGGTGAAAAGATGTAAAGAACATCTATTTTCAAGCACGCTTATGACACAAGGCACCATTAATGAGTACCCAACAAGTTGAAATTAATTATTTTATGAATCTAGAAGAAAACAAGCAAACATAAATCATATAGAGGAAAAAATTGTGGCTGGACCTGTGTATAAGTAACAAATGTATAAGTAGCACATAGCAATACTAATCAGTGTAATTAGGTTAACTGTTTTTTAAGCCTTTTTGCCCTTACTACATTACCTGTAGATGCACAGTTGTGGCTCCTGCCTAGGCACTATTACAAGACAAACAAATAAACAGTTTGGTTCAGATTATTACCAAAGTTGACCTAGTTAGCATGCATCTGATGAGCTACTTGTAGAAGCAGACACACTGCCAAATATAGTTTTTATCTACTCTTTCTCTCCCTTCTCTACTTTCCATATCTACCAGTAAAAGATTTGTAGAGTAGCTCAAAGGGCCATGGCACTTCTAATAGCACAAAAGGTTATCGCACTGCTGGAGAGGTCCAGCTCTGCTTAATTCTACCATTTATTTTTTTCTACATCCTTGTAGCATCACTTAGAAAGACTAGAGAAAAACGACAACCTGATTTAGCACAAAAAAAGATGTGTTTGGTCCTACAGCCCTGAGCAGGTTTTTGATAGATGAAACAGAAATGCTTTCTATTTATGTAAAGCTCCCCATGTGAGGATCTTAGAATGATTCACACATACCCAAGGCTCTGCAGCACAAAGCTATACAATCCAGCACAGTACTGTGCCATACCAGTATAGTCACGCCACATGTGGAAAGATGGCCTTGGACTGTGTTACACACTGACCTCGGAAAGAGTGAGAGGAGAGAGAGTCAGCTGTGAGAGAAGAGGGAAATGCTCCCACTGCAAATCTTTGTAAACCTACAAAAACTGTTTTTAGTAAACATACATGCTGAATATCTTTGCTGAATATCTTTTCTATTCTAGCTGATCTGTACATTTTTTTTCTTTATAGGACTCTGAAATGCAGATCAATACAGAAAGTTATAATAAATTCTGAACCTTGCACAGTGTTCAATACATACAGAGAGGATCAAGGCATCCATTTATTGTGAATTATGTTCCATTAGGAAGGAAATGTAACAGAACTTGAAGTACAGTTTGTGGGTACGCACAACAATGTATGTAATAAATATCCTGTTACAAATTCCCTTGGAGTTTTCCAGTGATGCCCTTCAAAGTAGACATAAGGCATAGCTAAGGGTACTTCTTCTAGCACAGCAAGGCCCTCAGTAAATGTTACAGCCATCTAGGTCTTCTTTCTTCTTTGATAGTGGGAAAGCTCTGCCCGAAGTAGCAGACAGCGGGGCAGGGAGAAGAAAAGCACTATATACTGGAGTGATTTTGGTTGTGATAGAAGATGCCTTTTAAACAAAGGAGAGTCTCAGCAGCACAACCAAAGCCCTTTCAGTTCAATTTACTAAAGACTATTTCTTACACAATTTACACAAGACATCATTTGAGTTTTTCTTTGAAAATGGTGAAAAATCCAGCTGTTTGGATTTAGGACAATGACCTATTTATATGTGCCCAGTTACGCCCAGAAATACAACAGTTTAATGATTCTGGAAAGAGTGTACCCGTATCATTAGTGGGAGAAGCCCAGCTTTGCCACAAGGCGGTATTTCTGGCTGAACTATCAGGATGCTCTGGTATTTCACTTAAGATTAAGCATCCACTCAGCCAGTAGATAGAAGGTAATCCGTTATAAATCTCTATAACCCTTCAGCTAGCTGTACTAAATTGAGCCTAAATTATATCTATATAATATTTTAATAGACTGCACAGGTGAATTCACCGATTCAATTAAATGAACCACTAATTGCTTTTGGGTCAACCTTAGCAATAGATTTTCTCTTCGAAATAAAGCACCATGTGTTCTCTTGTCCGCTGTACTCAGAAAGATATCTTGTTACATTACCCACTGCTCAAAGATCAGCCCATCGGCGTCTTAAGCATCTCTGTGTTACTGTGTCAGGCCCCACATAATAGAAAGCAGTTTAAACTCTGCTGAAAGGAAGCTATTGATTTCAAGAAGTCACAGTCCACCGAGATTACTAAAGTACTTTCTCTTATTTGCAGTATTTGATGCCTAGATGGAGCAGTTCAATGCAACATCAAACCCTGGCACATGCTGATACTTGAGGACTGGCGCGGTGTAAAAAAAACCCGAGAGAATAAATAAATTAGCTTGAATCACATACAGTACACAGTCATAGGGAGAACCTATCTGGGGTGGCATACACCTGCTAGACCAAAGCCACAGGGCTAAAAAGTCCATGTCAGGAGCAACTAAGGGGGATAACACCAGACAAAGAGAAAATTACGTTCTGACACATCGCCTGGGTCTGCTGATGAACATCCTCCAGTATAAAGATCAAGCACCTGTTTGCTTACTAGCTGTTTATATCTTCTCTGTCCTAAGATCAGCAATTTCTATAAAAAAGCATACTAATACCCCTTAACTGTGTAGATACCACATGTGATATCAGATATGCCAAACACCCGCAGTACGAAGCAAAGAAGCCAAACTCCCAGAACGACGTTTAATGGAGCTGTAGTTGATGTAAAACAGCAAGGTGCATATGGGCACCGAACTGAGCTACTGTAAAGACTTTCCACAGCCCTCAAACTTCCCTGGCTTTTAATTTCAGTCTAAATTAAAATTCAGTAAGTGGTACAAAACGAGTATAGAACAACAGGAACTTTATTTTGTCCATTACTGAAAACTGAGCTAGTACATACTGCTCTCTGGACATGTGTACCAGTGGAACAAGATGCTCAGTTATGGAGAAATTGTTACAGGGGTGCTGGGGGCAGCGAAGGGGCAAGCGGCCACCGAGAATAGGGACCTGAGCTTCACAGGACCCAAGTGCAAATGACTACCAACTACTCTTTATGCAAAAATTCAAATCCCATGTAGCAGACATGGTTTTTTCAGTCCACAGGTCTGCAAGGGCCAGGTGGTATCCTGATGCCTCCCCACATGTCCCTTTGCCATCACGCTAATACACTTATGCTGCCCAGGGGCCTGTGGGGATGGAGTAAATGGAGAAGCTGCGGGGTGGCCTCCAGCCCCCATGGGCCTGGGACAGCTGTGCTGTCACCCCGTCTTCTGGCACATGTTGTGAGAGACTCGCCATCCCCTTTGCCCTGGATTAGATCCTGAAGTCAGATGCCTTCAGACATGCCTACGCCTGATTGCTTTCCAGAGCCTTCAGGTACTGCCCACAGTATGGCCCTATTGTGTGGCATGGTCCTTCCGTGGCTATTTTAACTTTTTCTTTGTAACTTTGTGTTACTTATTGTAACTTTTCCAGTTTTCTTTTATAAGAAATTATAGCTTGTATGGAATAATTTTGTTTAGACAGTTTATGTCTAGACTGACAAACTCACTGACCACCCACTGAAACACGGAGAAGATGCTATTTGTGGTGTATGAAGCACTGTGCCAGAAACCAAAGGAAATAACATTAACCCAGCAGTGCCAACCAATAGTGTTGCACAGCAAACACATGGTACTTTCATTTGCTGTCTGACACTTAAGAAATGGCCCTATCCACCGTGCAAGCAAGAGAAAAATTACTTATGAAGGCTGTAACAGCTCAGTGCACGTTTCAGTTGCAGCAGCAGCTTTATCAGCATTGCCGAAACAAAGGCCATTTCTGTATGAAATGTTCCTGATACTTTCCGCGCAAGCTAGAAATGATCAAACCAGGTGAAAAATACACAGGATTAGAGCCGGCCTGGAAGCTGCGCCGTGGCCCTGGAGCACTTCCAAAACCCAGCCCCTGGCAGAGGAATTACAGCTTTTGGGTCACGCTGTAATGGAGACAGTAAATCACCGACGTGAAATGTACTCCTATCAGAGTCCCATTATTGCAGAAATAATAAAGACTAGTGCTGGACTGCAGCTCCTCAGTCAAAAAAGGCACTGTGAAGAATGCTATGAAACGAGGATGTTATTTGACAGCAGCCTGGTTTCACATTGCCACAAATTAAGAGGGTTTGAGAACAAGTTGGATTTTTTTTCTGCTCTTCTGTACTGATCGTATAGTTACTGAATGTTTCAAGATTTCATACCGGATGTATGATTTCCTGGAATTTTCTATTTTAAAATTTCATGTGTAGCCAACAACAGTTATTATTCAGGAATTCACACTGCCTTTTAACAAAAAGGGAATTAACTGATGCTGCAAGGTTCTTAGTAATTGCATTGTAAAAACCACAAAACTAAGGCCAACAGTAAAAGTGAACATCACTCTTTCAAGGAAACAAGTATTTTCTTCACATTTCGCTACTGACTTGCTGTATAACCTTGAGTGAGTCACTTCAGGTATTCGTGTCAAACTCTCCCCCTCCCTCTTAGTATGACATAGAGAATTCCCCCTACCCTCTATAGTTGGGCTCTGTCTTGAGATGTTTTGAGATCTAAGTAAAAAAGTTATGGGCATTCCTTGTAAATATGAAAATAAAATGAAATAGCTTTTTTAAACACCCCACAAACTTCACATGACTTTGGAAAGGTCACTAATGGAGGCACAGATCGTATGGCACATTTCCATTAATAAACAAGAAAGCTCTCCCAAGGAACAATGCAAAATCAGGGAAAAAGAGAAGAAATACAAAGTTTCTAGAGACCCTTTGTTGCCAAGGAACAATACYCAGCATGCAGACATCAAATGGAAGTCTTGATTTTGGCAGGAGTCTTAAAATGTTCCCACTCAAGAGTGGCCCCCGAGAAGCATTCAGCTGGGGGCAGAACCTCAATGGGAGCGGACAGTCAGCTCTGTGCCAGTGGGACCAAAACTTGCACAGGTTTGGGGGGAAGAGAGACCTCTCCATGCATTACCCTTTATAACCAACTGTGAGTGGTAATACAGTCATTTCATAAATTTGTGTAGCATTTTATTTCTCCTCTGGACAACTAACCATTCTCCCCGGGTACCAGAGGCAAAAAGCTCAGCCTGTTGTTTAAAGCAGGAATCCCAAATGTAGGGAGAGCTAAAAAGAAAGGCCATCCATCTAGACRATAGCCTGAGCTGACAGAACAGGAGACTAATATTGTTCAGTCAGGCTGTACCATGTACCTTGACTGCAAACCCTCCTGAGGTCTAATGGAAATCTTTCGATTGAGAAGCAAAGTGCTCAGCACACACTGATGTAACCCAAGCTGCAGAAATCAGCAGTTCTCAAGGCAAAACTGCATAAGAAGTATCTGACAGTTAGCTTCAAGAACAATTTTTTTTTTTCTGCCTCATCCTCTATCCTCTTCACATGATGCAAGAGCAATGGGATCATGGGTTGAGGGCAGCAGAGGACAGCCACCACCAGGTGTTTCATCCATCCATTAAATGTTTCATCTACTTTTTGTCTGCAGGCAGGCTCTAAACAGAGTGAGAGGAAGCGGATGATGGGGGAGGAGAAGAAATTATATAGCTGAAATTTCTTTTTAAAAAAAAAAACAAACCACAAATCTAAATGACTGACAAAATAACTACGTAATTTTATCATCATAGATATCACTATGAAAAAAAAAAAAGTTGTTATCACAGACAAAACATCCTCAGAATTAGCTGCGACACTGTATTTCAGCAGGATTTATAAGCCCGTTCTAATTTATGCTCATGATAAATAATCTTCACAGCACCTTTCATAACCCTTAGAGAAGGATGTAAAACACATACATATGTAAAACACATACATAGAGGTAGCATTACTATACAAAAGAAATACGCAGTTTCATTCACATGGTTTGCCTAAATGTGCTTTTATATCTTATGGAAGCTGTCTGCAACATCACTCAGCAAATGCTTTTCAGGCCAGAAAATAAATAAATAATCAAATAAGACTCTTGCAGTCTGTGGTCAGTCTTGGCCAAACTCCAATGTATTTAGTTATATTGTGCTTTTGTTAAAACTATATTAAAATAATATAGTTTCAGCCTGATTATTACTTTGCAGTTTAATGGGTGCCCTTCTATGACCATCTGCAAATGTCCTCATACTACGCTTTGCRTTCTATATCACCAGCCTCAAATATCTTAGTAAAACTGCAGTCTCATCAAAGAGTGGGTAGGCTGAAATTCCCTCTCTTGCCTCCCTCCTCCCTGGCTTATCCCACTGTCTCACTTGGAGATGGTGAAAAAGCTAGAATAACCATTTGAAGAAGATTCATGGTATGCAACTAAAACTGGAAAATGATTTTCCAGTAAGATATTATTTTTATTCATATACCATGTATGCCTTGTATTAACCTTCTGTATTCTTAAAAGTTTTGGGGTTTTTTTTGTTTTGTTTTTGGTGTTTTTGTTTGTTTTGTTTGTTTGTTTTTGTGTTTTTGGTTNTTTTTTTTTTTTTAATTAAAAAGGTAAGTATCTGCAATCTGTTTGTTAAGAAACCACTTTTAGGGATGTTAGTATCACAAAGATAAAACTTCTTCATCAGTCCCACATAATTTTTCTTATTTATTTAATTTAAAAGAAATCCATGGCTATTGYACCTACAATGTTGGATTTCAATGCAATGTAATATATAAATAAAAGTTTTTTGGGAACTGACGTTTTTCAGAAGATATGCACACTGCCACATTACGAACAAGCAATGACCTTTCTAAGTAGTGGCAATTTTAATTCAGTTATCAAAAGCCTGCAAATAGCAAGCAAATGAAAAGCAGAATGCCAGCAAGGATGAGAATGCTGTAACTTAGTAGGTCATTTTTCTTCCGACATTTTCATTCTGTTTGCTTTACTTCTTCATTTGGAATTTATTTTTTCTCGGATCAAAACATCCACTTTTTGTATAGACAATACCAACCTCGCTGTAGTACTGAAAAACACCATTTATTTTAACAATTGGAAAAATACTGTAGGACAGTGCAGGGAAAAAGAATCAATTTCATTTCTTAGAAGCAGTTTCTTTTATGCTTTTTTCCCAGTATTGTATGCTTCACAATTTGAAGCTGAGCAATTTATATTTGAACAGTCTCTATTACATCTCAAAGTCAATGATGGGGTTGATCCAAGAAACGCTAAAGGCTTTTGCTTCTTTTCTTTGTTACAAGTATGCATATGTGAAATACTCTTTTGTATTTCCTCTGCTGGAACATGTTTATGTGCAATAAATTCACTCCTGGAAAGTATTGCTATTCGATGTACAATGTCAAATTATCATAACAATTTAACAGCCACATTAGATAGATCAATGACTTATCTAGTTCATTGTTCTCTCTTCAAAGAAAAAGGTGACTGATAGTAGATGATTCACAAGTAGTATAACAGCATGGAGCATGTAAAACGATCCTCTCCCAGAATACCTTTTCAGCTTCCCTAAGCATGGGCTTCAAACCTTTCTGAGATTAAGGTTGCATCTTGCCTTTTACATTTAGCTACCAGCAGAACTGTCTCCCATGAATGTGCCCAATCTTTTTGGAAACCATTAATGCTTCTGGCCTCCACAGCATCCCACGCCAGTGAGTTCCAGTGCTGAACTACTCACTCTGGGACAAATGACCTCCTGCAGCTCGTTTTAAGGCTGCAGCCTGGCAAGGTAACTGAGTGTCTCAACTTCTTGTGTTGTGGAAAGCACTGCACACCTCCACCATTATAGGACTGTACTGTATCAAAATTAGGGTAGACCAACTAAATCACCTAAAAAGAGAGATCTCAATCTTTGGTTTAAAGGAAGCCTTCATGCACTTTAGTTAGAGTGGCAAAGCCCTGCAGAAGACCCTCTCMACCTCTAGGCAGTGGAAGTCATGATTCCATAAAGAATGAAATGTAAAAGCATTATACCATGATCTGGAAACCAAAAACGCTCCCTTATTCAACAAATACACTGGGGATGAAAGAAATAGGTGTGGTTTGATGCCAGCCAACAAATTTCACTCCATGAGAAAGAGTAAGGAAGCACACTTTGTTTTCCAGTCCTGCCAATCTCAGGTTTAATACGTATAGCTTAACCAGACCTTTATTGCTTTTCAGATCAGATGCAGAATATCACATGCCAGGCATCCTCAGTGTGCATATTTTTGCAATTTCTATTTGCTCATCCATAGTCTTATTCAGTAGGTAATGATAATAGACATTTTGACAAAAAGACACAGAGCTGGGGGTGTGGAGGATGATGGAAGAACAGGACCAGACAACATGCAAGGACTAACTCAGTGACTACCTTTGCATATCATTAGATGGTGTAAACTGAACACTTCCAGCTGGCCTAAATCAAACTGTGCACTACCAACATGCTTTATCATTATTATTGTTACATCCAAACATAGAACAATATTCCGGAGTAGYGTCTGACAGCACAATGCCATTTGCAGTATAATGGCTTTGTTAACAAGCTGTAGCAAGTGCTCCCACCCAAATACTGAGATGGAGCTTTGGGTGTTTCTAATCTCAAGACTAATGGATTTCTTTGGAGGGACAGGGAAACCTTTGATCAAGCTGCAATAAAAATAAATATAAAAAATATTAGAATTATCTCTCGCTTGCTCTAGTATAGGAATACATTAAAACAGTACATTAAGTTAGTTCAACATGTTATACTGACAAGAAATACTGTCATTTGCTTTTTTTCTTAAATTTTGTACTAGATTAAACACTCAGTGTCACATCAGCTGGATCAGGAAGCAGACATGTCTAACAGGACTGTTTATTAACTTGCTTCTTTTACAACCAGTTCGTATAAAAATAAACAAAAACTTACAGGTGGGCCACAGCATCAGCGTCAGAAGATGATCTAAATCAGATTGCCCTTCTTCATCCCTTCGAGCTGTCCCTCTCTCTTCCCCCCAGCCCCGCCATTAAACTGAACCCCACGCAGAGATAAAGCATGTAAGACAAGGTCGGGAAACCCCAAACCCGGATGGCATCCCGGATGCCTCGCCACACGCATCGCAGCTTTGTTCTGGCAGAAGACATACGGTCATCTATTTCGCCAGCGGCGTCTCGTTTGCAGGCGGYGGGCAGCGGTGCTCCCCCCGCCCCGAGCACGCCGGCGGCGGCAGGGGCAGGCGGGCTCCCAGCGACCCGGCACACGCCGCGGAGACCTCGTCCCTCCCGCCCGCCGCCTCCCTCCAGGCTGAGAACTGGCGCCAGCTCATCACACGAGTGCCCCAAGCCCCGCCTGAGGTGCCCCGGCAGGAGCAGCCCCGCGGGCTGCCGTGCCCCCCCGCCTCGCAGGGCAAGCCTACCCCCCGCCCCCCCATCCAGGCTACCTGCCGTCTTCCCGGCCTTGCCCTCCGGGCCCTCGGGGCGGCCCGGCCCGGCCGGGAGCCGTGGGGCAGCGGCGGCAGCGGCGGCAGCGGCGCCCCGCACGGCAGGGCTGCGGCGGCGGCGAGCGGGCGGAAAACGCGGAGCGGAGCGGAGCGCAGCCTCCCCCGACCTGCCTGCTGCGGGAGCGCCGCGCCGGGCGGAGTGGAGGCGGAAATACACGGACTGGATCTGGCGTGGGAGTGGGCGGGGGCCGGGGGGGAGCGGGGGAGCCGATGGCGGCGGCCGGTGTCTCCCCTCGGGACGCCGCTGCGGGGAGGTCCCGGGGCCCCAAGCGCGGCTGGAGCCCCACGCGCGGCTGGAGCCCTGCCACGCTGCTGGGCGAAAGTCCTCTGCCACAGTCGCGAGCAACCCGCAGCACCCCGGGAGACGGGGGAAGGCGCAGGTCCGGCTCGGCCACTGCACTTGGGTTTCTCTCAGAGCACCTGGGGCTGGGGTTTTTTTAAGCGCTAAAGGGGCATTAAAGCTTTGAAATCGTCTATGTAGAAGATGCTGCTCAGCATCAACGGCCGGTGCTGTTGAGCAGCCGTTCTCGGGGAAAAGGTAGCTGAAGGTTATTCTGGTATTTGATGAGTTTTGAAAGGTACAGTTCAAATACTTTTGCTTTTAATTTACTTGCATACAAGGGCGAGGAAAGCCAAATAAGAACCTGCATAGAATGGTTTTAAAGTTAAAATTACTGAGACGACTTCACTTGCTCAGACTGAAGATGAAAGAATGGAGACTCAGCAGCCTGCCTACAGGGCACTGGAAAAAGCAGGGGTTAAAATAGCCAATTACCAGCGCAATATCCATCTATTAACCCAGAGATTATGAGACCACCTCTTTCTTCTCTCCCCTCCTCAGACTAACAAGTGCCTCCTTGCTCTCTCCTCCTCTCCCAGCTGCACCACCACCTTCCTCCCCTCATCCCTGCTCCATCACCCATGCTGCCAAATGGAGAGAGGGTCCCTGGTGCTGAAGAGGAGGGGAGGAAGACAGAAGGAGCCGATACAATTTGGGGATTGACAAACTCTGAAGAGTTGACAATAACGTAGGCTACAGCTCACACAGGATGGCTGGGCTTGGCCATTGCTATGCGCCACTCATCCCGCTGCTACCAACACTTTGTGGCGGCACCAGCGTGGATGCAGATGCTGAATGGCTTTGGGGGAAGGAGGCTGCCAGCACTGACTCAGACCAAAAGTACCACTGCAGCCAACAAAATGCACTGGCCAGGGGACAGATCGTTACATGGACCTGCCTGGCTTTTTCTCCAGCGAGGAGCCAGGAGTGAGTAAAACCGAAAAATTAAGCACTTGACCAGAAATGTGCCATAATGGGAATAACTGATCGCAGAGGAACCAGGATGGAGGAAACGTGGGACCAGAGTCTCAGATCACAAGACCTATAAGTTGTCACCCCATTAGTCAAAGAAGAGATAATGGTACTTGTCAGCAGGACCTCATCTAAGATCTTTACTCAGCTAGTGTGGTATCTCATTTAGCCACATCAATTCAACTCACAATTTCAGTATCCCATCCCCATCCGGGACGTTTCTATATTGTCCAGAACAGCAAAACTTTCACAAGGTCACTGCTGAATCATTCAACTCCTACTGCTAGAGAAACAGCCACGGTTACCGTCTCTGCAACAGTTTATAGACAGAATATTTTTTAGATATATTCCAGAAGAAAAGCAGTAGTTTCTCCTCTCCGTATTTCTAGAGATACAGTACTGCTTACATATTCTTAGGGTTTTTTTGTTCTATCTTTTTTTTGAGTTAAAAGGGGACCACTCATTGGAAACACAATTTCAAGTGTGAATTATAATCTTTTTTTGGTACAACAAGCATTTGCACTTCTGTAAAAGGTGCGTCTTTAATTTGATCTGTTCCCCTCCCCTCTTATTTGTGCTGTATCAGTAAGGACGTATCTTGAAGAGTGTTTGCCATAACATTTCATTAACACCTCCGCATGCACCAGCAGGTACTTTCCTCACTGAATGACCATAAAATGATCATATATTTAAAATTCTGTGATGCTCACCTCTTGACTAGAAACTCAGCATGGCTGATCTTTTCTGAGAGAAAATAGCAGCAGCAGTAAATACTTGACTGAAGGGCTTTTTTCCTGTTTGGATTTATTAAACGAGAATGTAAAATGGAGGATTTTATTGAACAAAACTGACATTGACAGTACATACAATCTATGTATTTCTGAGGAGGCCACAATCTGAGACCTGTAAACCAGCTGCCATCGTAATTTTACTGAGGTCTGTTATCTTTAGTTGTTCTGAACCAAGTCAGCTTTGATGTAATAAAATTGGGTCCTGTTCTGCACAGGCACACAATGTCCTGGTCTGTTTGAGTATTTGACATAGAAAACTCACAGAGAGCTTCCTCAGTCCCCAGACGTAAGGCATGAACCTGCTCATTTTTATAATGAAAAAAATAATCAGTAAATGAGGAATCTCTGACTGGTGAATGGTTGTTTGTAATTATTCTAGCAAAGACAATATGCAATTTGTGCAAGCAGTAGTTCAACCGTAGGTAGTGAAGGCACTCGGAGTTTAGCAGAGAGCTGAAAGGTCTCTCAGCATGGCAATCTGCAATTTAGAGATATTCAGACTACATTTAAATGAGTTGGCCCAAGTACTGGAATCAGTTTAGCTGCAGAGGAACAGAGCTCTGTGCAGGGTATTTATTCCACCTCTTGGAAGTATAAAATAATAATTTAGTAGAAGAAGACTCTGCCAGAATCAATTTTTAATTGCCTGTATTCATAAGCTCTGAATCTGAGATATAAACGAAGGGAATGGAAAATTCTCACTTATAATTACATTCTTGAGAGACAATTTGCTTGACAGGAATGTTAATTTCTGGCTATAGAATGCTGAGGACAGCTTCGGATAGATGGTAGGGAAGGAGCACATCACTGGTAGATTTCTGTTGGTGAATAACTCAAACCAGCATGATCTTAAATGTAGGTGTCCCAACATGTACGCTAATAAAGTTCATGAAAAGGGGATGACAGGCATGTCTGCTGTGTGTGGAAAAAAATCCCCTCATTCTCATTTCCTAGAGACTTCAATTTGGGATGCTTGTACTGGGATCCCATGCAGCCAGTAGTAAAGCATTATTAGATTATTGAAAAAAAAGTATTTTTTTCCCCTAAACATTTTACTGACTATGACATAAGGTAATTAGTTTGGACTTCATTATGATGAATAAAGATGACTTAATCACTGGACTGGAAGATGGTGGTTGCCTAGGGACCAACAATCATAACCTGATTATGTTCAATATGTGATGTATGTGCTTTAAAAAGCGCAACTGGCCAAAGCCAGCCAGCCAGCCAGGCAAATAATGAACGGCAGCGAGAGGGAGGAGAGACAGGAAGAAATCCGTGGATGGAAGTGGATGTTTAAGAATAGCTTGTATCTCAAAGAGCAAGGTTCCACACTTTCAAGACTTTATGCTTGGATCATATGAGGATGTGACAGTTCCTTTTAATCAGAAGAAAGCACCAAATAAAATCTAAACCATACATGCTTATTTGGATCTATACATTAGTGTTCTCTAAGAACTCCTGGGTGTAAATTGAAGAGATTACTGTTCCTACAGTGTTTGATAGACGTTTAAGCACTGGAGTAGTTACAGAAGACCAGAAGAGTCCTTAGGTCCTTTCAAAAAAATTGAAATATGATGTTAAAAAATGAGATGATTAACTATTGGATAATTAGCCTGATATCACTTTTCATAAAAGCAGTGGAAGAATTCTATAAGTAACAAATAAACAAAAAAATTAATAAGTAAATACAGGAAATCTTCAAATAAATGAATAAATAAAAATGTTTCCTTAAATAAATTTCAAATTTCAGACTTTGAGTACAAGTTCAGTCAAGCTATATAACTGTATAGATGGACTACATTTTAGAAAGGTGTGTGTGCCTTCATGGCATGTTGGATTAATGAAATTAGAATCCACAATATCAATAAAGAACATGCTCAGTGGAAGCAAATCATGGATCATAAGCTTAGAAGCTGAGAAGGTACCTAAGAAGGTACAAAGAGCTAACGAGCTCTTTAACCAAGCCAAGAAAGGCATAGCAAGAGTCAGTGTCTGTCAGCATCAGCCAAACACATTATGGAAATAAACTCTGCAATTTTTAAAGGTGTAGCAGGCTAACTGTCGAAAGAAGCTACCCAAGGAGGGGATGACTTCAAACCAAAAATGGGTGCCCTTTCTGGAAGATGTGTTTTACACAAGGAAGTTTTTGGAACCAACAGAGAGGTTTCATGAGCTGAAAATCCACCCAGAGGTAACAGTCCTTTCTGGCCATGAGAGCTCTGGATCTGCTACTGAAATGAAACACAAGTTTCTACTCTGAACTTTCCCTCCCTCTCCTGAGATTTATAAAATAGGGAAAGACGCAAAGAGGAAGGGTACTCTTCAAATGGAGGAACTACTGTAACGTTTGCTTCCTGAAGAAGTGAGTGGAAGTTGTACGTACGGAGATCTTATGTTACAGTTATGGCAAGGTATGCAGTATTGGGGACAAAAATGAATGAATATACAAAACCTCTTCATTATTCTCTGATACTGAATACCCTCCATGTAATAAATGAATAATGTCTTCTAATGCCATAAATACTACAGCTACAAGCAATGGAGGCTTTCTATTCAGGATATCCAACGGAGAAGGCAGAACTTGCATTTAGCTCTTATTTCTGCTCAAGAGGGGTGAGAGGCTGAAGAATATAGACAAGATTAAGAACACATTTTCTTGCTATAATTGCAATTATTTCTTAATTAAGTATTTTTCTTTTTGTCACCATATTGGGACTATTCTCGTAAAGCAAATGTAGCCTATCACAGTGCAGTTGCAGTCTGAGATGGGGATTAGGAACTAATCGCATGTGCTACAGTAGCCGTTCTCTGTCACTGTTCAGGCTGATGGACAGTCCTGCGTATCACCATTTTGTGATCTGAAAGACCCTGTGAATAATAACTACAGAAAGATCTGGACAGGTATGCAATTTACAGAGAGAGCATTCAACTTACAGGGAAAAAAGGAACTGCATTTGCTCTCTCAGTAAACCACTCCCTTAAAAAATCCATCCTGCAGAGCACAGTTTGGAGGGGGGAACTTCTGCTTTAATCAGCCCTTTTCTATTTTTTTTAAGGAGTTAAGCGTGGTTCTATGAAGTGAACGAACAAATTATTTTAAAAGGTCCAAGCCCAGGATTACGTTGTGTCATTTTATGCTTCTTGCTCCAATTTGCATGGTTCTGTTAAGTCGTGCTTCAGCACAAGCACTAGAGTTTTGTGATGCTATCTAGCTAGGTTCCCTCTCACTCCCTCTGAAACCTATATTTAAACAGATGGCTGCTCTAATTGAAGGGAGTGGAATTATTTTGGGACTCACCACAAGTGCTTACTTATTTCGCTAAATGCTCCTGTCATTATTAAATGATGAGTACCCTGTCATCACCTGATGTTGTGTTTCAGTTCCAGAAGCATGTTCAGCTTTTCCATCAAGTATTTGAACGTGAGCAATATGGCCTTGCTTTCAGTATTATTTTTGGCACCTCTTTCATGTTACTGGAACATCAATGCCTGTCTCTAGCTAGCTCATTACACCAACCTCTATTGCTCATTTGGTTGGAGTTGAAGAAAATGTGTGCAAGTTTCCTGCTATTCCACGTGTCATGCATGAGGTGAGCTCCCCCAACTATTCATGAAAATATGATTGAAAGACATCTGCAGAGGAATGCTTGAGGTAATATAGCCCCCCCTTCCAAAAAAGCTCTGCAGACACACCCTTTTAGACATAGAGAACCTGGACACAAGTTCAACTGACGCCAAAGGGCAAAGGCCCCATTGGCTTCACTTTTAAGGGTGCACCACTGAAGACACCTCCAGATTGCTCCCTCTGGCTCCATCCGGTACCAAACCCAGTCAGTGCCATCTGTCGACTAGAGCTGGAACTGCTTTTTTCAACTGCCAAATGAGCAATTCATTTGTAGCAAGACAAGTCACTTGAACTAGTCACCTATAAATGGGGATAAGAATATTCACTTAGCAAATTTGCTATTATTTAGTAAGATAAACACGCTGACTGAAATTCCAAGAGTATTGCCATTATTTTTTGCTGTTATGAGGACAGAAAGTTAGAAAAAATAAGGAGATCTGTTAAAATTGACAACATAAAAGCTACACAGTGAGCCCGATTAATTTGTGTTAACATAGCAATACCATAGTTGAGACCTAAGCCTAAGCCATTCTCTGTTGTGAGAAAGAAGACGACAGAAACATCATCTTTCACTCCACTGAATGAAAACAGTGATGCTTTACCTTGGCTCATTAAGTTAAAACACCAAGTTATAGCATAGGATGCTGAGTTGAAAGTCTCAGCCAGCCTTTGGCTGAGAAATTAGGAGCAATCTCAGGATATTTAATAGAGATAAATACCTTTACTATATTTACTACTGTGCTATCTGATTGCAAGAAGTCCTTTCCAGTAGTGTAACAAGGCTTATTCAAAGTTTGTCACAACCTGGGTGAAGTTCTCCCCGAAGGGCAATCACGCAGCTGAGGTGTTCTGGTGTTCCTGTGCTTTAGGCTTCCCTGGGAAGCATATTTTCTGAGATCTGCAGCCCCATGGACAATTAATCATTTTTACTCTAGGGCCATGTGGTAATTGAGTAACACAATATTTCTTTTTACTGTGTGGGGAGATTGTCTGGGGATGAGGAAAAGAGACACAAAAGATTGGAAGACTTTCTTTAAGGAAGACATCTTCTTGCATCACATGTGGCGTATGCTTCCAGTAATTGTTCCATACATTAAAAAAGAAAACTCATCAATCATTTTAAACACTGGTATTGGTTCAGCAGTAAATCCTTTTAGCAAATACAATCTTAGTATGGCAATTCAGTTGATATTAAGAGAGCTGATCCTAAATAATAAACTCAAATTCAGGGAGGTTCCTTTTGAAAGCCACCTGGGAAATGGCTAAGCTCTCATGGAAATTTTGAGCAAATTGTCACTAATTTTTTTTTTTTTTTTTGCACATACTTGTTCCAAAAACAAGAACTGTAGCTTGAAAGCTAATTTTGTGGATGAGGGGGTGTGAGAATACTGATACACATAGCCAAACGATGTTGCTGTTGGCATACTGAGGACAGTTTTGGTAGTAAATTAGACATACTTGATAATAGGGAAAAAACTATGAAAAAACTTCCTGACCTACAACATGTACACATTCTAAATAATATATAATGGGATGGTGATTTAGCTAAAACATTTTAACTGGAGGGTTTCCAGTGCTTTGTTTCAGATCTTCAAATAACTTCATCAGGGAAATATGGAAATGGATTAGGAGGAAGTGCATGTTACCACATCTCCAAGCCTGCTCTCAAACCTGGCTCTAAATTTTAGGGATTAAGCTAGTTATCAACATGTAAGATACATCTCAAACACTTACTTGAGTATGTGTGTCAGTCCCTGAATGAATTGTAAGTTAAATACAATGCTTAATAATAATGCAATACCTGCTCTCCTTCTGTATGTTAGAAGGCAGGACTATAGGAAAATGAACACTACAAGCATAAAAGCTGTTGTGTTGTTCAAGGACAAGGCTATAACTGTAAGATGTTGACTCTCTTGTCCTCCAGAAAAGATGCGCTTAGTGCCAGCAAAAGGACCTCGAAGGTCTTTTGTATATATTTCACCTTGCAGATCTCAGGGCATTCATTCCACATAGTTATTCCTGCCAAAGTTTCAATTCTTCCTCTCTTGTTAGCGGATCTGCCAGCCTGGTAATCACTCTGTTGGTGATGCCTTTGTTGCACACAGCCTTCGGTGAAAGTCACTCTCCGAAACGAGTGCAGCCCTAGGGCAGCTGCTTGAGCTTTCACGTAGTTTGGGAGCAAAATTATTCCTAGTCTCCCCAAAAAGCAGACTGCTACAGGACTTAATTCTTGACTGCAAAGATTATGAATAGCAACCCTAAAATCAGGTTTTACACCTTTTACTTAAATGACACCTTCAGCCAATGCCCTTTTGAATACATGGTCAGTGGTTGTTTGGAGTGAGCTCTGTACTCACGCGGCTCTTCAAGAGTTCACACTTCAATTAGGAAATAGATATGATTTCCCTGGCTAGCGAAATTTCCTGGCACCACCTAAATGTCTAAAATAACTTGTTCCTTTGTAAACAAAGTAAACCAATTACAGATTACCATAATTTTATTGTGTGGCTTTTAAATTTTCTGGCTCATTGCTAGACCTGTAGCCTTTACAACACAGATCCAACTTACTTTCAATATATACAAATACGAGACCTTGGTTTGAGCTTTTCATGCACTTATCAGGACTCTAAAACTGAATTGCTGTCATGGCTGAAAGCCAATGTGTTATTTATCATCTAATCAGCTATAACTGAAAATAACAATTATTAATGTAAGAAAATACAACAAATACTTCATGAGGTTTAGGACATATTTTACCCAGATAACAAGAATGTCAGTAGTCACTGACAGCACACTGCAAATACCAGACAGATCCAATTGAGAAGGAAATTCATATCTTAATTACTGAGATATGATGATCCAAATGGCAATAATTACTCCCCAAAATGAACTTCTAGAAGTCTGCTGTAAGAATGGAAAGCCAGCTTGTCATCGCCTGCTAGGAAGCCACTTGTTCTCTCACTGCGGCACCTGCTCAGTTTGCTGTTTTGCAAATCACTGAATTTAGGACAATCAATCAGTGTAATTTTGTCTTCACAAGCACTATGTGTTTCCCTCATATGGGGTACTATTATGTCACAGAACAGATTTTTCAAGAGATAAAAGGAAGCCAGCAGCCATTATCTGTTAGAGGAAACAGACTAATGCAATACTTATTATAAACACACACTTCCTAGTTTTATTTGCCTGACCATAACTTTCATGAGCTAAAATAAATCACTACACTAAATTTCTTTTGCTATTCTTTGCCTCTGTGCTGTAGCAGTGCATCAGAGGTAAATCTCTTGCTTCCTGCCGTTTTGAGCACCGTAGCAGGGTGCTGAGTCTTGAGTACTTCATCCCTCCTGATGGAAAGACATGCCTAATTATCTATTCAAGGAGCGAAGCCTGTTTGCAAAGGTCAACACTGCTTAAGCAACTTACATGACAGGCTTTGTTGCTCTGATTAAAAAGGATTTTAATATTTAAAACTGTCCAGAGCCGTGACCTGAAGGTACTTCTGCACTCTCCTTTAGAAAGTCTCCATCACCAAAGTCGATCAGCCATTAGCTAGGTTCACTTCTGAACTCTGCTGTTCCTCACCAAATTGGGGTTTTTTTAAAGTTTTTTTTTAATACCACAATATTCTCTATCATCTGCTCTTCCCATCCAACATCACATATTTACTGCCTACATGGATTTTAAATTGATTATAAAAGAATTGAGGTGAGCTTCACAGCAGCGCTGTGATCATTAAAACACAGCATGCTCTTGTTGGAACAACACTCACGTGTCTCTGAAACAAGACACAATTTGTTTTCAGTTTGTCAAAATTGCTAGCATCACAACTTGACAGCCAGGAACAAAGCAAGCACAATCCTTCCATGGACAGGCTATTCTGTAACATCGGCATTGTCAAGGATTCCCATTATTTCCCTCGAGCTGAACTTTGAAAATGACTCTAAAGGCTCCAGTCGAATTGTAACAGTTTGGCTCAATTGTGAGCTGACATAGCCTGCATTAGGGCCAGGTATTAAAAGGGAAGAAAAAAGGAAATGGTAAAATTGAAACTCCTATGGTTTTGATAAGAAGTCAACTTGATTTTGACAGAGTATCAGCCTGATATTTAGGGACCAAATCTGAAGGGAAACAAAATGCAAGGACAAAAGCAATCCTGTTTGGAGCAAGGATTGCTATTTGCAACGTGTTCAGACATGTTTAGCCTGTGATCATCATGAGAGCATTTTGCATTGGGGTGAAATTATTAAACATTATCTCAACATGAAGAACAACTACGAAATAAGAAATGTTGTTATATACCCTTGAAGAATTAAATCAAAGAATTTTGTTAAATAGGTTCAGAAATCCACATCCTTGTTGCAAAGTCCATCAGTCTGGGTCACCAGTCTCTCCAGTATGCAGTCTGCTCCTGTAAATCAGGACCTGTTTCAAGCCTGACATTTCCCCAGAGTAGTATGTAAACCAGGTTCTCTCTATAAAAAGAAGTTAAAAGAGCCAACAAAAGAGTATCTGTAATGTGTATGTATAGCTCATAAAAAGACAGACATTTGGCAGTAAGACAGGAGTTTGCTTTATGCCTTTGCTGTCTTGAGTCAGAAAAACTGAACTCCAGGGATCTCTATGCAGTATGTTGAAAAGAACAGAAATGAAATGTTCCTCCCGATTAGAAGTTTAAAAAATAATTGAGTTTTACGATATCAAGGAACTCATTAAAACTAACTATTTCGTATCCTGTTTAGGTAAAATTTATCTCCAAGACTGACAATGTAGAACCTGCTTGGAATGGCAGGAGGCTTACAAAGCTGCTGCGGTGCCCCCACAGCTCAGTCCAAACCGGCCGCGTGTTTCTTTGGTCAGTCAGAAGGCTATCGCTGCCATCGTCTTGTTACTACTGCAGGTTTTGCAGTCATGCAAAGACAGATGGCATGATGCTATTGTAAACCCTTTCTGAAACTCTGGATCTCGAATCCCAAACTAGCAGACCGGTTTATTTTCCACTACATCATTCCAGCTGACACTACAAATGCACTGCACAACTGCCTTCAAATCCTGCCAGGACGGTCTCAAGCGCTGTCTGTCTCCATCCTATTGAACATATGCTGCCTCTGTAACAAGTTTACCAGGGCAGAGGCTGGCTGATCATGTGGATATTTCAACAACCCTTAAAAAGCTCCCTAAAACAGCCTGATGAAAAGCTTTGCCTGTGCAAAACAAAGCTGTAAAGCCAGGGATGCTTGGATTAGACTGTTGTATGGGACATGCCCCAGTCATATGGCAGGGAAGTAGAGAAGTGAACCACAGTAGATGAGCTTGTAGGGGGCATAAAACTGGGAAACAGTCTCTTAATTTTATGTCAAATGCCGATTGGGCTGTGAACCACTGCAAAATAGCAGTGATACGATGTCTCAGAGCGTAACACAAGAGCAGCATTTGCCAGGAGTCCAAACCAGGCCTGCGATCAGCTGTCCTACAGCAACGCATGGCTTTGTGCAAATACAAGAAGCTTTCATTATGGATATTTCACAAAAAACCATCATGTAGCAGATGAGGAAAAAATGAAATGTTGTCCAATAGCAGAAGCAATGGGGGAGGTAATAAAATGACAACCCTGAAAGGACAAACATTTTTCCAACCACTTCCCAACTGCCTAGATAAAATTCACGAAACAGAAGTGCCTCTTGTTGGTACACCACAGTATGAAGACTGAGCATAATCTAATAATAATGGGGTACTTCACTTCATTTGGAGTGCCTGAAGTCTCTTGACAAGAACAGAAATGCCATAGCTCCATGTCATGAAGAGGTTTATTTCCTACTGATTTGAGATTTTATTTTTTTCTTGGATGAATGCCCTTTCAATTTCTAAAACAATGCACCGAGGGTAAAAAGGATAAAGGATTAATTATGGTGAGATACCAAAGAGAAGAAAATTAGATAATTAAAATAAGATTTTCTTTTTAAAAAATGAATATTTAAGACATGACTCTCTTCTTCAAGGAATGAATTTATTCTTTCCAATCAAAAGGGTAATATTGAATAAGCTGGCAAAACATTAGATCCAAATCAGAGACCCAAATAGAAAATTAGATATTTAATTAATATATACAGAAATGCATGAACTGTAAAATCTCCAGAATGGAAGAATATTCAGATAAGATTTCAGTGGAAGATGAGAAATGGTATTTGAATTGATAAAGAAGCTGCAGTCTTTAGTATGCTGAAGCATGCACACATTCTAGGAGGAAATTGGTTTCCTTCTACAGTCTGCCTGGTATCATTGTCTTTGAATTTTTTGTTTAGCTTGTATATATTTATATAAAAATTTATAAAAATAACAATATAAAAATCAACCTCTAGCAGACTTTAAGATTAATGTGTTAAGTAAGTTTTAGTTACAAAATACACACGTTAAACTATCAGAGCAGAGAAGCTAAATCTTTGCTGTCCTAAGGTGCTGAATCATTTGCAGTATAAGAGAAGGACAGCAGAGAATTAATATTAGAAGAAAGAACTCCAAGACCTGATGAATTAAAGAAAAAAGCTCTCCATAAAATTTGCAGCGGTTTTTGGTAAGTCAGCTTAAGAAATGCAGATTTTAAGTAGAATTTGATGGCTTATCTGGAGTAAAGCTTATGGTGTTTTACTACATGTTTGGCACCACATGTCTCAAGAGCTTTCTGTTCAACTATTTGATGCTGATTATGTGATACAGGTCACCACCTGTATTATGGTTTCCCATTCAGTATTTTCTCCCCATCCTCCTGATTCACCACTGTTTTTCCACATCTTCTTTATTCACATTTCAGTTGTTTCCTTCTTTCCTGTTTTATTCCAAGTATTATCATCAGTTATATCTTTTATTCTGTTGTTACATCTACCACTTCCCCTCTATTGTTTTTTTGCTGTTTTTTTTTTGTGTCTGCGGTTTCATGGAAGTAAAACACTGCTGTTTTCAGATCTTTTCACATCACAGTGTTCAGGCACTTAGAACAAACGCTTTTCTTTGAGATTTTAAGCATCAGATGGTTGGTTCAGGCCTCTGGGTGATGTGGATTGGTCGACTGAGGTGGGGAGGAGAAGATGGTTGTTGTCAAGACACCTGTTTCACACTGGAAGAGTTCTTCATAGAAATCTGGAAAACCTGCATTATTTGAGAAGCCTCAGGTACTCCAAGAACATATGTATATGCGAGAATTTCTGTGCTAAGAAATCTTAGTGTTGTTCATCACGATCTCTATGTTGAAATTTACTGAAGTACTAAATCCTCCAAAATACCATATGCTTCCTCCATTCCTTGATTCACAGACTGTTACTTACCGATTGAAGCAGTTTGATTTAAGTTGAGGAAAGAACAAACCATTAAAGTTTCTTTTGCCCTAAAAATCTGCACTTCTCCTTCCACCTGTACTTCCCCCCCACAACTGGGAAAAATAAATACTTTAAATATTGCTGGTAGTTCCAATATAATAGTGAGCTTTGAGACGCTCACCCGTCTGACAGCATTGAAATGCACAAAGAACAAGTAGTCTGACACATCAACAGATGTACAGTGAGGCTGAAATATTCTGGATATGCTGAATTTACTGGGCATAACATTTATCTGTGCATCTGCTAATGTAGCCACAACATGTCCCAGTTCACGGTCTGTGCAAAGCAGAGTTTAAATTCACAGGCACAGTCGCGAGTTGTCCAAGATTTCTGAATGACAAGCAACCTGCTTAGAGTTACTGCTGGGCTGCTGGGTGGATGCAAGTCAGTAGAAGAGCTGGAAAAAAGGAACAGTGATAGGTGACCTGTAAAAGCAATATGTCTCTTTTAGCAGGCGACAAGCTGGTACATACACATCTGCAGAAACTATTTTTGTGAATAGTTATAAAAGACTATATTTGAGCATGCTCAGCACCAAACTCTGCAAGAGGAGCTGAATATTGGCACAAGAAAATCCCAATATACATTTTTAAAACAATTTTTTATACCTGGGATTTTTGTGGATGAGTCCATCTGAAAACTAGAAAAATTTTAAATGAGTATTTTTTCATTTCTTTCCTCCCTGCCTCCAGTTCATTACTAACAGGAGAAGTCTGATTCAGGCAGCAGTCTAGAGAATAGAGGTGAAGGCTAGATTGAGATTGCAGGAGCTTAAATTCCAAGAGGACCCTGTTCTTTTGCCTTGGAAAATCTATGGCAAGTTGGTATGTTTGCCTTAAAAGGCTGGTTGAAGTGTTTGTAAACCAGTTAAATAGCAAAGCAGCGAGGGTAGTGGTTAGAGCAGGGGACTTTCTGTCAGCTGCTCAAACTCAAAAGGTCCCCCTAAGGGTAGCACCGATCACACGATCCTGTTCATCAGCTTTCCCTTGTGTACGGAGGGGGAGAGCAACATGTCGCTAGCTTTGTCCATGATACTGAAATCCTGTGACTGGAGGTCCAAAAGGATGGAAATGGGCCAGCACAAAACTTGATGGCCTCAGTTTGAGATCTGTGAAAACAGTGAAGCCACATTGTCACATGCTCAGCTGAGACAGTTGCTGTGCATTTTGACAGGAGATCTGAGTTTCTTAGCGAGCGGAAGCCAATCCACAATAATTAAGAAGGAGCAGACAGGTGAGGTAAAGATATATTTGCTCATTTCTTTGCCTCATGATCAGGCAGTAAGAACAACGCAAAGAAACAAGAAAAACTGGTACCTTCCATGGACAGCTGATCAAGTGCAGTTTCCCAAGCTGTACATTGCTCCAATCTGGCACCACAGGAGCAGGACATCCCTGTTTGAGCCACAGGCACCCCGTATCAGCCAGCTTTCTAGCTTATCGATGCTGTTGCTTTGTCACCACCATTTCGTGCCTCACATCTGTGTTTCTCATGGCTTCTTCCACTCCGCTCCTCAGTCCCTTCAGCTCTTCCCCTTTTTCTCCCCCTCCAGAGGCACTTACCCAACTTCACAACAAGAACTGGATATTCAGAATTAAGGCGCCCCAGTGGTTTTATTCTCATGGAAAGGAAATTGTCTAAGCAGTTGGTAATAGTTTCTACTTATTTTTCAAAATATAGACATTTCTAACAATTTCCACTTGAGCTCTGGAAGAAAGGAGAAAGGGCATACAATTTGCTCATGCTAAGAGCCTGGAGAAAGCTGACCTGCAGAGCTCTGCCACGCTTTATGGACCACACCACAGCTTTGGGCGCCCAGACTCATGGCAGCTGTGAGCCTGCAGGGCACTGAAATGTGGGTGAGCGGAGGGAAGAAGGAGCTGGATCCAGAGCAGCAGAGAGACAGCACTCTGAATTCAGCAGCAGGAACAGGATGGAGCCTGACCTGAAGATATTTGAGATAAAAGCTGCCTGCTGCAAATTTGTATGTGAGTTGGAGCCAGAGGGAACCAGGGAGGGTGGAAAAAGGGAGTCAGAGGATGAGGGTGGGAGGAGAAGGGAGATACGGGCTAGGCAAGAAGCCTAGAGCAAGTGTGTGTATGAGGAAAGCTCCCCAAATTGCTTTTACTTTGGAGAAAGCTAAAGTAATTGTAGCATTATTGAAATGCAGCACAGTTTTTAGTGTAAAAGAGGAGTCCTAAGCCTGCTGCCCTCACAAGGAGCTGTGGGGAAGCTCAAAGGCGGGCAGGCTGGGGACTGGGAGGCAAATGCAGGGGAACTTGCATGGACAAGATTTTGTACGTCTCCACTATATTATGATTTGGCTTATGTTTAATTTGGCTTTTAATCTGACTGGACGTATTATTATTACAATGACGTAAACAGTAAATTTCTTAAAAAAAAATCTAACAGCCATAGGTGAGTCTTAAGGAAGGACTGGAAACAGCCAGCTCAGAAGTTATAGAAATTAATTCAGTGCGTAAGTGCCATGCATGCCATTAAAATGCACAAAACCAGTGCAAGAAACAGCCGTGTAAGCAGCACTGTTGGTAAAGGAATCACACTGGGAATAGAGGATAGTGTCTGAACCCTGTGACGGAACACCTTACTAGCTAATTCCTGGTGGGGAAAACAAGAAAGGGGACAGATCCACGTCTGAACACAAACTGGTTGTCTGTCAAGCTCATCATGTCCCACTCTCCCTCCCTGTCCTCCTCTCCCTCTCTGCCCCCCCTCAGAATGAAGTGGAAATTCAATGTAACTCTAATGTTTCCCATTTACAGAGGATGAAAATATTTATTTTCCTGTATGAGGACAGGGTGCAATGTATCACCCTCATTCCAGCAAAAAAGTCCTTCATAAAATTAATGCACTGGTTTCAGTGCATTCCTCAGCAGAAAGGACTCGACACACTACAAGCAATACCCAGGTACCAGACGTGATGCAAGCTTAGCTGTCAGCCAGGCATTCCTTCATTCCTGGAGGGGACACTATTCCAAAGTCAAGATAAGTCTTAAGCAATTAAGATATGCTCTGTGCATTAACGGAGAGAAATTTATGGGCTCCTGCAAGCTTGCAGGCACTTGTCAGAGAGCTGCTGAATAGGCTTCTTTTTCAAGGTAAAGAAAGCACCTGAGAGTATATGCCAGTGTAAAATGCCATTTGCATCAGCTGAGATAAAGCTACACTGTCACTTAAAAATACTGCCTTCTCATTCTGGCACAGGAACTCGGCAGGGCCCTGTGCCTTGTGAAACAGCCATGTCGGTTCCTTTGCTGTGTGTGGAGATGCCCGTGAGCATCTGTGCAGAGTGCTGCAGGACAGTGCCTTTCCATGGCAGGGCTGTGGGGGCCAAGGGTGAAGTGGAGGAGGCTAAAGAAGAGAGGCTGCCCAGAAGTGTCTCAGATCTTGCTGCTGGTGTGCCCTGGGGTAAAGCTGAACTGCAGAGAGCTCAATATCTTGGTGAAAAGGTGCAATTCTTTAAAACTTAGACCCATTCTCCAAATGTACTGGTTACTGTGCCAGCACAATTCTTACTTCAATATCTCTTCTAGTGCTTCAACACTTCATACCCTAGCACACTGTTGATCGGCTTTTTAACTGACAACAACGATTTATTGAGAAAGAATGACTTCACCAGAGAAAAAAATAGATCTAGGCAACTGAGAAAATAATTGAGTAGCATCATTTACTGAATGCAAGGGTCCTAGCTTGCCTTTAGCTGAATGGATGTAGGTAATAATTTGAAGAAGAGTGACAACTATCTTGCAGAAATTTGAAAAAAGCACTAGCTTTAATATGTGATTCTYGTCATAACACAAATATTTGAGGAAAATCACTGATAGTATCTTTAGACACCAGTTTTGCAAAAYAAAACAGGAACAACAATCAAAAAATTTACCACAGATGAAGTGCAGTTACGATGCATGAAATCTATCCTTTATGGATTCATAAAAATGGTTTCTTTTATAGGAGTGCTGCAAGCAGGATGAATGCAGTAACTGCATTTTGTTGTTGAATGCATAGGCTAGGACAGTATTACAGCAAGCTAATAATATTGCAACCAGAAAAAAGTGGGAAATTACGGATGAGCTACCCTCTTAAAAAAGAGGAAAAAATGTCTGTCATCAATTTCCTATTTAGAAATGCATCCAAGAGCTGAAATTTAATGATCAAACAACAAATGATTTATAAAAAATGATCTAGAAAGGAAAGCAGGTCAGCCACCTAAGTCATGAAATCACTATAGGTCACACGGCACAAAGCAGCACTGAGCAGAGGTACTTGAGCTGGCTCAGGCGTTGGAAGCAAGGTTAGCAGAGCCTCCCAGCTCTGCTAATGATGTTAGYGACATCCTTATTGAGGCGTCCTACCCAGTGCCATTAGCTCTGCTGAAGTGCAGCATGTGAACCACCGCAGTTTCTTCCTTTAAGATAGGAGTTAGTCTCCAGAGAGGCACCGAACGACAGTGATGCAGTAACTATGATGGGAAGGTGGTGCGGGATAGGTACCCAGCTGTATCCATACAGCTCAGCCAGAGGTGCTGAGCTGCTTCCCCACCCTTCCTTTCAGCTGTCGCCTCCACACATTCCTCTTGGTTGAAGTTTCCACTGCTGACACCCCCTTACCGCCTCTCCCCAGGGAAGGGACAGCCCTGCAGCCAGTACACCTTTCAGCATGGTCATTAGGGCAGAGGGGGCTCCTACAGCTTTCACCAGCTCACTTTCTGACCCTAGTACCTTCACTCTCCAAAACTTGATCAGTTTTGAGAGATTTGATTGCCATCATGAATTTCATTGCTTTAAAAGACTGTCTGCTTCATCCAGATGAATATTCAAGTGGAGATGATGCTAAAGTTTCTGGTAGGAAAAAAAACCCTACAAAACTTTTCAATTTGTCGTCACTGTCACTTGATATTTCCTATGGGTGGAATAAATGTTTTTCAAATACAGTGATCTAATGTGGAATAAGTTCATCTTCTAAATTATCTTATGACTAAAACTAAGAACCTCACTTGATACATATGAAAAGCAGTTCCTTTTACACAATACAGTTATTATCTGAACCACTTATCAAAATACAGGGTGCATTAGAATCAAGTCCTAAAAATGGTCTTTACAAATCTTTGCCAAACTTAAACTGTATTGTAGCTGTTGACTGCTATATGTAAACTTTTCCTACTTTTCTTGTTCAATGTGTACAAGTCACGCTCTGCTAAATTCCTCTTTAAATTAACACATTAAAGCCTCAGTAGAAACTTTTACTATGAAACCAGCATAAGAAAAACTATATTTAAATTTAACCTATTAGTTATTTTAGCAATTATTTTATTTCAGCAAGTTAATGAGCATTACAAGCACCTCTGAGAAATTAAGCATCAATGTTAGGGGTGGAACAGCTGATGGACAGAGAATAAAATAATCTACCTACATCTAATCTGTGAAAGCCATTTTGAGGAATAAACCTGAGACTTCCTATACTACTTTAATGGGATGTTGGGGGTATTAACTTAAACTAAACAGATCTTACCATGAATTCTAGGGCATTAGAGATGACTGCATGAGGATTATAGTTTTAAATCTTCTAATTGATGTCTGGAGTTTTCACAGCTTGTCTTCTAAACCTTTAAATTAAGTTGGATAATCTGAAGATCATCCAAACCCATATTCAACTGTCCCCCTTCATATACTCTTTCTTTGTATCACTTTCCAGAACTTTCCAGGAAAAAACCCGAAGTTTAACAATGCTTTGCAACTCTTTAGTAACATGCCAGAGATCTAAGACTTCATTATTTGAAACAAGAGGCAAGTACCAATGCAGGCAGTTCTTTTCCTCTCATCCCTTATTCTAACACATCAGGAAAGAAATACTAGCTTAAGGATCTCAAAGAACCCCAGTAGTTGCAGCAGTATTTGAGAGTAGTGAAGAGCATCTTCTTGAGTGCTGTGACAAAGACATTTTTGGCATTATTAACTTCCTTAAAGTTCTATAAAAATGTATTGTCCAACAGCCAGAACTGTTCTTTATGATGTATGTTAACGTGTCTATTGTAGCAGTCACTCAAAATAAAACCAGTTTGCGTGACTCAGGGTAATTCAGTTTATTTCTAAGCCTGACAGATCACAGATCCCACTACATTAAGTTTATTACTGTCCTGTTTGTCCATATTTAAAGCATGAGAGCAGCATTAACATTAATGAGTAACATTAGAGATACTTCAGAAACTTTCAGCAAAATATAGTATCCCAGTCTATTATCTGGTCTTTTTTATTCCACATAGATGAATCACAGATGGGCCTCTGGGCTATGCTGAATTCGGAAGAAGGAAAGAAACATCACTGTGAACTAGTAGAAAAAGTGTTCTTGGCTCAGAACAAAGTTATTCTACTGGGAAAATTGTGTTTCTTTAGTGAAAAAAAAAAGAAAAAGCATCTTAATAAATGCTCAGACTACTATTAGTGTAACATGTAGTATATAAGAATTAGTATAGAGACTGAAGTATATTTACATAACAGCACCGGTGTATTACCTTCAGTATTAACTATTCACTACGGAAGTGTAGTGAAGTGTCATGGTGTGTTTGGGGTTTGTATTTTGGTATGGGTTAATTCATAATTGGGARAACAAGGCCCACATCACAACAAGGACATAGTTTGGCAAGTTTTAGGTTAGTTTGTACTTGACGTTTTCTAGTAGCCATTTATGCTCTCCCAAGAAGCTTCTTCAAAGGATTTCATGGGAAAAATGATAAAGAGAAAATTAGGCAATAAACTTCATCTTAAAAAAGTTAATTACAGTCTTCTGAGAATGTTGCCAGTTCTTTATCCTGCACTGCTGCTCCAAGATTTGTTATGGCTTATAAAGCTTTTGGACATTTTTCTTCTTTTTTATTTCATTGGGGAATAGAAAAGGAAAGTGCTCAACTGTTACAGTAGTCTTACTAAATGGTAAAAAATAGGTAATGTTTGGGTTTGCCTAAGAGAAGGTAGAATGGTTTGAGAAGCTGTATTTGAAGTTCAGGTCCCTCTATTTCTCCCGCAGCTTTTGCATTCACCAGGCTTCTGTACTTCTTCTAGACTCAGATCACTGATACACTGCTGCTCTTTCCCATATGCTCCATATGCTCTTTTCATAAATAGGAGATGAGTTATCAGAGAGTTCATTAGCCTTTGCATGTCCTTTATAATCTCTGACTCTCATCCTGTGATGCCAGGAAGCCAAATTTGGCTACTATCTTACCAAATGTATCTTTTTGCCTATGTTTAAATTAGAGGGAAACCCAAGATGTTACCTATGAAAAATGGAAAGAAAGTCTCTGATTCCTGGTCTAATTAATGCATAAATAGTAGACCGTTCCCATCTTCATTTGTCATGATATTGACCGTCTTGCAAAGAATCCCATGAGAATGTAGAAGCAAGAAACCAATTAGAGGTTGCCATTAGCCAAAGGATGCTGGGAATTATGCTACTTTTATGTTAAGTGAGTATTTACTGAGTGAAGAAAGCACATATTTTCAAGGTGCTAAACTGAAATCACCTCAAATTTGGCCGAGAGTGATATGACAGCTTGATGAATTACACTAGTAATTGTAATAGTGGTTTTCCCTGAAGATGTCTCACAGTATCAGTATTTCTGAGGTATCTCATCATCTACAACTCAAGAAATCCTTTTCAAATTATTCTAAAAGAAAAAGGTTTTGCGGAGGGGTCATTCTAGCTTGCGTATTTTAAACAATTCAATTTTTCTGACACTCAATGACAAATATGTTTCTCTCCCTGGACATTTTTTAAGGACTGTACATATTATGGTAAAACCTTTACACAGTTTGGATTCTGCAACTGGGAAGAAGGATCAGGAGACAATTTTGTTGATCAACAAGCATTTTCATGTAGCAATGAGGCAGATAACAATCTCTCTCAAAAAAAGCAGGGAGGACTGATAAAATATTGAACACTCTCTGAAGAAAGCAGAAAATAGGAAGGAGTAACGAAAACAGTGACAGTATGTTATCTTACTATCAGACTGAATAAAATAAAAATATTACCTTTTGGTGGGAGGTTGACTGTAACCTTACTCAACTGCTTCATTTGCAAGTGGAGTACCACCCTGATATTTCAGTAGCTGAGAATCACTGAGACAGATAGATTTGTAAGTTCATGTAGTCATAAAGGAGATATTTCTGGAAAGTGGTGTACATTTATGGGAGAGGAAACAGGCTTCTCTAAAAAGAAAGTAGTAAAGATGTGAGTTTATTCCTGTTGTATTTAAATGAGGTGTTTATGAACTAGCCACTGTACTGCTACAGATTAAATAGAGTTTTATTGTGGCACCTAAATCTAAGGATCAGTAACTGTCATGGTCAATGGGATGACACTGCTACTAATATGTCAGACTTAATATCAGAATAAACAACCAAATTGCAACATGTGGAGCTGGTACTGATATAGACTGTGCTGTAGAAAACCTCTGAATCAAATTCAGGAAGCTATTTAAAAACAATACTATCCCAAGACATATTCTTGAAACTGCTAAAATTTTTGTAAAATGTATTATTCAAATAAGATATCCTCTTTTAAGACCAAAAAAAAAAAAAAGACATGAGATGATAACCATTTTTTTCAAAGCCTCCATCAAATAACACACCCAGCAAAGACAGTTTCCACCACAGAATCCTTCCTCTTTCACCATACATGCATTTTCAGATGAATGCAGATCATTCCTGGGTTTTGGTGAAAAATTTTAACTATTATAGTAGATGTCCCCATGGAAGACTTGTGGGGGTCTAGACAGTTTCTGTCTTTCCCTCCAAAAGTCATTCTATTAATTTCTGATCCAGAAGACAATCTGAATTATTAAATTAAAACAAATTGTTTCATTTCCTTAGATATACAAAGGTCTACTTTTTAGACTAGACCTCCTGTATTTTACTGGCTAGTAAACTCCTTCCTTCAACAAGGGCTAGATAAGGGATAGATATCCTGCCTTCACCCCTTTGTTGACTGACTGCCATGTTTCAGCTTGAAACTGTGTCTGAAATTTATCTGAAATTCATTTCACCATAAATGAAATGGCACATGAAAAACATAGGTGGTACAAAAATGTAAATAAAGTGTATGTTTTTAGCTCGTTATTGGTGACCGAGATGCAGCAAGCAGCAATGATGGGTTTGGGGTGACTGATTCCCAGTGTCTTCCTCCTAAGCACACCTTAATACCATGCAAATAACCAGGGACAACCAGTCCATGTTGAGTGGTGTCACAGCTATGTTGCTATGGCAAGTTTTAAGCAAGGTCACTGATGCAACTACAATGCGTGTTGTTATCTACAGCATGGATGTAGCTGAAGCCATTGGAAATGAAACAAGCAATCTTTTGAATGAGTTCCTTCTCTGTGGCAACTAATAGGTTTTAACTGTTCCCCAAAATGTGCAGATAGAGAATAAATTACTGTACCTATCAGAAAGGGCTTATTTAAAGAGCGTATATATACAGCTTTAAAATTTGCTGGGCAGAAACACTTAAAAATAAGACATCAGTCAGATTTTGGTTCTGTAATTTAAATAATGCGAGCATTTCCTTTAAAAGAAATGCAAAGTAACCTACAGTCAAAGGACTGGCTTAACAGGAAAATGTTAAATTATCTTCCCATAGCTTATTTCCTTCCTTTTTTTTTTGTGATAGTGGGAGTTAAGCAAATTATTCACCATGAATAATTTAGCCTATGAATTTATAGTTCTATATAAAGTACCTACAAAAAGATTATCTTATCTTCACATTTATTCATTACTTAATATTGTTTGAGGACTATGTTTACTTTATTTTACTGTGTCTTGATTATACTTATGCAGAACAGGTGACTTTCTCTTGTGCAAAGAACAGCAGTGCAATATAGACTTACTTTACATTCTATATAAGGTCTACCTAAGGGTGTGGATTAAAACAGGGTTTAGTAGTGCAAAGATTTTGTGTTGAGCCTTTGAACTGGGATAAATTTCATCCTGCAAAGCTGTACAGCTTAAAACCTATCCACACAGACAGGTCCAGACTTCTCTGAGAGAATGAAAGCCATCCAGACCTAGGGCAGTTCTGAGCCCCAACATGCAAAGGTGCATTAGTGCAGCGCTTTGCTAGGGGCAATGGTCCTACTCTCCTTTCGGGATTTGTTATCTCAGGCACACTAGCACATACCATGAAATTCCTATCTAGTTCACACCCCAGAAACACTCACACCCCTTGCCTTTCCCAGGTTCTCCAGCAATCTGAGCAAACTTTCTCCAGGCTCTGGTGCTTCTGGCATAAGTGACCATTGCAGATCAGAAGAGGACATGGGCAACTTCAAATTGTTACTGATGAGAGTGAAAACTAGGACAGCTGTTGAGGGAGAGGGCTGACTTGATAGCAGTGATCTTCCAAAACAAGGGGACACAAGCCACTTCTCTTGCCTGTCTGACAGTCTCTCTGAATCGGACCACAGACTCGRAGGCACACAATCTCTTGGAGAGATTATCATTCATCTGACCAAAGATAAGAGTTTTAATTTCAATATTTTGGTCAGGCTATGAGTTGTTTTGTTGTGATTTTTCCCCCCACTGCCTTCACTTTCCTAAGTGAAACAAGYGTCAGATAAAAACTGCGTTTTTTTTCAATTGTCAAACAATGAGTGAGCTTTGAATGAGACGTAATTTGTTTACCTGTCCTTACAAGGAATGTCATGTAGATAATCTGCACCCTCAACCAAAATAATCTGGCCAGAATGGATATTTCTACAGCTGTTTCTGATCAAAACATATATTCATATTATTTTTGAACGTTTTCTATCTGGAGCCATGGGCAGAGGTTGCCCATGTTAGGTAAAATAATGTAAAATTTAAAGACTTGTGCCTTGCCTAGTAAAGACAATTTTTTGTCAATTCTGTCTTTCTATTATTTTAGGGGAGATCTATTCTGATTTTCAATTTTTCCTTCAAATATATTTGGAGGAAAATYATAACGTGCTCTCACTTTCCACTGCAGGTATACCTTTGGCTTTCAATTTTCAGACTGTGTAACACTTTGTTTCATGATTTACAAGCCTTGTAGGTGCTCTCAGCTCTCCGGTTTTGCTATCTATGCCATTATAATTTTATAGGGCCAACAGCAGGTTTTAYTGATGCCCTTGGTGATCTTGTCATGTTCAGTTCCCCTCTTTGACCCTTTAAAGCAGCTGCATTTGAAATAAATTAGTACTAGATATTACACGGCACAGGTGAAATAGTTCCTCTCTTCCTGTGGTAGGGAAAAGTTGTATAACTAAGACTTGCCACCTTAATAAAATACAGAAGTTAGGAAAAGGTCACTCTAATTACTGAAGTTTAAGTTTTCATTTTATTTCATTACTTTTAAATAGTGTTATCACATGGTTTTGAATGTCAGATAAGACTTGTGCAAATACTCTGTTCAAAATGGCACTAACTAAATTAAATGTCTTTACAATCTCTTCTTTTTTTTCTTTTTTTCAGAGCCAATAGATGCATACTTTGGAAAGAACTGTAAAGCAATGGGATTATTTTCTCCGCAAGATTCTGTAGAGCGATTTATATGAAACAATTTTCTGAGATATCTTAAAGCATAAAGGAAAAGGACTTTAATTTAGGAACTAGGAGACTCTTCCATCCTGTTACAGGCTGGTATGCATGCTAGAAGAGCATGAAAAAAAAAAAAAAAGATAGATGACCTTCTGGAGCTGTTGAATGTCCACAGAAGATTTGAAGACTAGTAATCAGTGAAGTCTTTTTATAGAGAATAGTGCAATAAGCAAGTGAAAGGGCAGCCGCGAGCTACGAAGTACAGGATAGGGACTGAGAGATGAAGAATGACCTGAAGGGTGGGAGTGAAAAGTTAGTGGGAAGAGATGACTCCACCTAATTATTGGAAGAGCAGTGCTGGCTATACTCGTGACTACTGAGATTATCATAGCATCTAATTTAGTCCAGCTTGTCTGTGGTCTGCCTTCTGCCTCTCTGGAGCTGCCAGCAGGCCAATGCTGCAGCAGCCAAATCCCACAATATTCTGAAAAATGGAAAGAAGATGCAGCACGGATGCTGAGAGGTGAACAGCACCAATGGATATTCTTGGCTTCTCTTCTTCATAGAATCATAGAATGGTTTGGGTTGGAAGGGGCCTTTAAAGATCATCTAGTCCAACCCCCAACCAAAAGATAAAATTCACTTGGGCTACCGTGATTTCTGCCACAGCAGTTATCGGGGTGGAACCAGTGATTCAAAGTCTTTATGCTGTCCGCTTGGATGGGATGCGTGTAGATGGGAAATGTTGCTTTCTGAATAGGGCTTGTAGGTAGGATTTCTCAGAGAAACCAGACAGGTCAAAAACTCAGAGGTCTGAAAGAAAAAAATATTTTACTTTTACTTTGGTTCTTGTTTTAACTAGAAGAGCTATGGAACATTTCYACCATTACCAGAAATGTTTCAGAGAGTGAGATATGGACAGATAGACAGATCTGAGGTCAGAGAGATAGGCAATATTAAATCCCAGAGGAGTTTCAACCAGGCTGATGCTATTATACAGGAGCAGGAGGAGAAGCAAAATTGTCCAGATGTTATATTTTTGTATGATAATTCACGTGTGACTCATGCAGGGGAAAGCACATCTTTAATATTCAACTGCTACTGTAGCAGGAAGGCTCCTAATATGACAATATACGTATGCATTTTCCCTGAGATTACAGTACTGAATGTTAACACTGGTACTCAGAAATGAAGTAGCAGGCAGTTACTTTGAAGTAAGTTAGTGGATGAATTTACTGCATGCTAGCTATTTTCTGCTCATTATCAACGAAAGTAGGCTAAGCTACCCTGCACTCAGAATATCTGTCTACACTGCAAAATGAAGGAGAGCCACAGAGCAAACTCAGGCTGTGGAGCCCTGATTGCCACACTGCTAATATATATAATGAGGTGCTAACCTCATTATGATCATGAGATAGTAGTAGATACATGTTAAAGATGCGAGGTAGAAAAATACTTTTAGATTATTCATAATCTATTTACAGCTCTGCATTATATTCTAGGATCCAAATTTAAGAGCTGAGCAAAGTACCTTACAGTATCAGAGACCTAACTCTAAACTGGTATTTGGTTTGATGATTTCTTTGATTAACATTAACTTCATATCATATTATGTCAATGTCAAGCAGCATACCCAAACTGAGTGCCAGTGATGACGATGCCTATGTCCTTTACAGAATTTTTTATCRAGGCTATCAAAACCCCCTTTTCAATGATGGTAAATGTTCTCAGAGAGATGAGATGTTCATCCTTTGGCATGAAACAAACCCTCTAAGTGATAAACCTCTGCAGTTGTGTGGAAACATGGACGTTGAAGCTGGTTTTGAAAGTGTATGATGTTTTTGGTAGGATGAATTACATTGTAGGTCATTTCTGTTATACAGCTAGAAGTGTTGAAGCATCAAACTGCCAGGCTTGTTCTATGGAAAAGAAAGTATCTTATTTAGCAGTAAAGAATGATTACCTCTTGGAAAAATTGCCCCTGCTGTTCAAAAAAGGATTTTGAACTTTTGCCTCCTATTATTCAGTATCTATTTGTGGAGAGATGCCATGCAAGAAAAAAGCAGTTCCCATTTCTATACCTTACCTTAAGTCATGGAAGCAATGTCATTTATCTCCTACTTTTTGTGAAGTTTTTCTGTGTTCTCTCCTGTGCACACTTGAAACTAATTACTTGGCTAGATGTAAGCTGGTCTTACCTCCCATCAGTCCAAGGGAGTGAATGTCACAATGAATCCAGAGAAATGTCTCCTGACCAGTTTTTATTTTCACCACACACCCCGGTAAAGAAACAGAGAAACTCCAGCCAGGGAACCATAAAAAATCCTTTCATTGACACCAGGGAAATAACACCTCTAGAAATGGACCTTCTACCTCTTCTTGAGGAAACCCCCTTTTGAGAAAAGACTCGAGGCCTCTGGAGTTGATTTCCAGGATTTCTCTTCAGTTGTAAAGTGATGGCAGCTGCTTTTGTAAGAAGGAAGGCAGACCTGAAAGGTATTWCCCTTTTTGCTACCCTTACTGGAAGTACCTGAAGAGCACTAGGGTGAGGCAGAGGCATAAATGGAGCTTACGGAGATGAGCTGCAGGGACAGCTGTCAGTTCTGAAACTGATAATCTGTCTGTGTTATAGATGACCTGTATTATGTTGATTGTTTCCAAGTGGGTATTTAAGTATTTTTGAAATGATATCATTTGATTTGGAGTGGTTGGTGGAGATGGAAAACAGACAAGGAGCACATTTCCTTTTCTTCCCTGCCACTTTCTCAAGAGCAACTCTTGTCTGACCTCAGTGTTTCTGTGCTCAATCAAATATCCTATTCAGAAACTCTCAAATTATTTCTGTTCAACAGAATGATACTTTTACAAAATCATGTTTAATTATGTGTAGCTAATTCTTTATAAATGCATATTAAAACCCAAAGAAATACTCCACTTTCAGTAATAAAGTACAGACTATGACATCAGTTCCCTATATAGCAAGTCCCCATAACGGAAATTGGTGTAGGCCTCCAAAAAGGATGTGAAGACAAACCTGAGCATTGCATCCAAACCCACCACACTTAGAAGCAAAAGCAAACCTCTGCTCTATTATACCTCAGTAATGAGTCTCAGGTTGCAGCCTAAATGAAAATGTAGATTCAGATCTGAACTGTGACATATAATGCTTCCTGTCACATTGTCTACTTTTTGTTTTTTCTCTTCATAGCTGGTCATCCAGATAGCCAGCTTTTCCCTCTTACCTTGTCTGTGTCAGCCATCAAAGCCTAAGTATGTTTAAATAACAGATTAAAGAACTTCCTTGAAACAATTCCCTTCTATCTTTTTTATAAAATCCTGCATTTTTCTAGTTTTTAATATTAGCACTAGAGACACACATTCACGTAAAACAGGATTTTTCATTTGTTGTCTCCTTCAGCTTTATTTCAAGCCTCAAATCATAATCCATTTTGTCTGTGTAAGAATTATATACTGAATGCCTTTACCTCCAGTTTCCCAGAAGGCTAAAAATATTATGTGTCAGTGTTTTTCAAGCCAGTGAACATTTGCGTTTTCTGGAAATTATTTCAGGAAAGCAGAAAACACCTCAACTTAAAGAAGAAGAAATGCTCCCTGATTACAACTGCAATTCAATAATTTCTTTTTGTTTCTGATGTGACCCTCCTGCTTTACAGAAAATATTATGAACAGTTACAAGGCGCGGAGCCATTTCGTCACCATTTTATTAATCAGCCCTATTGTTGTAACACCTAGAGCAGAGAGTGGTGTTGCATTGTGGTAGGTGTTGTACAAGTGATCATTTCTGACTGGCAGCAGATGAGCTATCATGGCAAGCACAGCTGTGGCAGAAGCGTCTGGTCCTATGCAAATAACCCTAATAAAAATGGAAATAAGACAGGTGGAAGATCAGTTTCTTAGTAAGATTGYTCCAGCGTGCTCTTCAAAAACCCCATCTGTCTTTAGAAATAGGGCCTTGCATTAGTTTTTTATGACAAATAAGAATTGCGTAGTATGGCAACAACAGAAACTGAATGCAACTGATGACAGACTAGCAGTGAAATAGGAGGCTACTCCCATACTGCCCATTTAGAGAATGTAATTGCAGGTGGGTACAAATTGTAACTTGATATGTGTATCCAGATCTTCCCTTGGTGCTAATCCCTCTGGTCCACTAGCCATACCTAGCCAGTACGATATGACAATTAGAAGCTTTAAAGATACTGGATTCTGCATCTACTTTGCCCTTCAAACTGCTGCACTTGTGTAACCGTGTTAACCGTGCTCTTCCCTCATTCAGCATTACTCTTGAGAGTTGCACAGTAAAGCTGATCAATAGCCAAGGTCAGTCGCACAACAATTTTACATCAGGAAATCTGTGTCTCTGCAGATAAGTTCAATTTTTCTTTGGCAGAAAGAAAAGAAGGGGKTTTTTTTTGTTGTTTCTTTAGTACTGATTTGCTCTTTTGCTTAATAAAGTATCCTATTTCGCAAAGACAGTAACAGAAGCAGAGAAGAGGAAGCAAAAGAATCATATTGTCAACCATGCTAATATAATCCTATGCTGTTAAAAAATGAAGTAATCAGTCCCAGGGATAATAGGATGTACAATACATAACAAATGCATGATGCAGTTTGTAAGAATGGATGACAAAAAACATCTTCAGAAACAGGGAAGCAGTCGTCTGTGGCTTAAAATCACCAAGTAGCACAGGAAAACAGAAATATAACCTATCCACAAATTACTCCTTCAGGGTATCCCAAGACCTTTGCCTGTTCCCAAATTTCAAGTTAGCAGAGGAGTTGAAGGTAGGCATCAGTGATAGCTGTGATTGCTTTAYGCTTCCTGATGACAATCTTCCACTGTACCATATGTATGGTACAGATATTGTACAGATATGTACAGATATACTGTACCATATGGGACAGATATTATCAGGACTATGTTTACTATTTGAAATTCTAGATTTGGAACTTGCTTTTAATTGCTTTTGTCAGTTTACCCTATTTATAAAGAGTGAGAGGAATATAAATTGTAAGTTCCCAGATATTTAAAACTTTTCTTACTTTTTTCTTTTAAAACAAAAATCAAATATTCACTAACCTCTGCTACTTTTTTCTTCTTATATGTCTTTATTCTGAAAATGTCCTGTGAGTCCTATGATCAAGCTCTTGATATTAACAGGCAGAATACAGATATTGTTCTGTTACCAAGCTTCATTTCTCATTTGGTAGGATCCAACTGAAACAGTCAGAGGATACTTAAAACTATTTGCAGCCAGATACATGACTTTTTGGAAATGAGGCAAATGTGAGGTGCTGTGGGTTTAGATCTGTAGGAACAGAACTGGATTGATAACTCATTTTATTTGGACCTCTGAGATGGTTATTGCTTTCGGTCACTGCCAATATTGAAACAACTAAACTAGACATGAAAGGTCGTATCATGGACCATCTGAACTGCCCAGTTCTTGCAGCCCTTTTATTCTTCATGAATGCCTAAAGAAAATTTCTGAATGGGAGTACTTAAACATGGCAAGGAAACCAGCACTTGGGCATGGGGTTATGTGGGAGACAGCTGGGTGGACTTTGATTTTGTAGTGCTATGACTGTGTTTAAAAATCAGCTCAGAAAGAACCTGTGCAAAGACTAAACCTCCTATCTATGTCATGGTTTTATCCATGTGGTTACATGACTGTGTTGCTAGTACACCTGCCAGCTCAGCAATTCAAAGGAATAAGAAGTAGTTTCCTTGCAGAGCTCTCTCTGCACTCAGGGTATTTTAAACGAGTGTAGTGTAAACAGTATTTCTTGCTTTCTCTTTCATTTTGTGTTTCTTCCATTTTTTCTTTTCACACCACAGTGTACAGTGCATTGTTTTCCTCTGTGTTTTAGGAATTGTCCTTTTCTTTCCCTTCACTCTTTTATTTATCTGTTACACTGCAGTATTTTCTCTGTTGTATGCCTATCTCCATATTCTCTTTCTCACGCACCTTGCTCAGCCTCCTCCAAAGCATTGCCTGATTAGAATGGCTGGGAAAACGCCGGTTTTAGCTGGATCCAAACAACCATTCAAAAAAGGTAAGCTTACTTAGAAAACTGAGCTGTGGAGGCAGTACTGCCATAGCGTGGTAGTTTCTTAGACAAATGAAGCATTACAGAGAGCTGCCATCTCAAAAGAAACAGAACCTCGCTGGCAATGAATCCAATATGGGAGATGGACACTGCCACACTCTTCAGCAAATTATAGCTGATATTTTTGCTCACAATTACCTGTTTCCTAACAGACTCAAGCCCCATTCCTTGCCTGCAGAGCTATTGCAGCTGCTGAATGCTCCACCTTAAATCCTTTGTCTCCTCACTTTAATTAATGAATACAGAGGCTGGCAGCCTGGCCGAGGTGGAGTGTCACCTCTAGTCCAACCGCCCTAATTCAGTGCAGTGAGGTGGGAACGCACCCAGTTTCCAGAGACTTGGCAAAATCAGACCGCATCGTCTTTTGTATTATCTACAGAATTGACTTCAAGAGTACCAGAAAACAGTTCATGTCTTTCTTTCTAACCAACCATTTTAAAGGCTTTTCATTTCCTATTTCACAGAAGTTCAACACATTAAATTTTAAAAACAAAACAAATGGAAAAGTGTATCTTCAAAGTGTAGCTATGTGGTCAATTGCTTTTCCACTTCAAAAATCAGTGCATGGGGTTCACAGGTTACTGTCTTGGACCACTAAACAAAGAAAAGTTTACAATTTTCTGGATTAAACCCTTCACTGCAGTTCAAGCAACGACATCCCTGTACAAAGCACTTAGAGGAAATAATATCAATACCCTCTTACTCTGAAAAGGGGAAAAAGCCCTTCTTAACAGCTGTAAATGTCAGGGGAATAATTGATTCCTGAAGCGAGTAACCCTGGAAACTCATGTAAGATGCCAGTAGTGGAAAAATTAAGCAATGGAAAGTAGGATGGCCTAAAAGTGAGGCCAGGCAGTTTAAGATGCATCTGCATTGCCTTTCGAGTTCAGCTGGGGGGCTGGCTGGGAAGCTGCTGCACTGGGAAATAATGATGAGGTCCATAAAAGGGATGGAAAATGTATAGCTGAGCGTTGCTGTAGGTGTTACAGACTTCCAAAGGACCTCGCTAGTGGGCCTCACTGTGAGAAAGTGGCAGTTTTGGCAGAGTGATGAGGGATAGTTATGCCACAAGAGGAAGCACTGGGATAAGAAGGTTGACTGCATGAATAAAGGCATTATATAAAGCATATGATAACTTCACAGTGGAAGATACTATTTAAAATAACTTCAATATCTCCTGGTAGAAGCAGTGGTCTCAATGGTTTCCTTGTATTCTCTCCACCTGACACTGAGAGGGTAATGAAACTTTACAAATTCARTGTTAAAAGTGTCTCTGTACCCGTATCCGTATTTTTCCATGCATTGGGCAGACAATCACTTATCTGTGTGCACATCAGCCTACGTGACAAGGTCAGCATAACCCTTCCTTTAGGTATAACTCCAATATCACCACTTTCTATTCAAGACTGACATGTGCAGCAAGCGTCCTGCTGCAAACACGACACACATCATTGTCCCATGTGCTTACGGTTTTCAGTTTTCTCTGAGAATACCTAATAAAATAACCAGGTATAAAATGAAATCTTACCTATAACTTTTCCTAGGAATAGTGCCTTTGGGGAATTGAACTGAATGTCAGATGCTGTTGGCAGGCTGTAACTTGTTGGAGGATAGTGATCAAGCTGGGGAAAGAGAAAAAAAAAAAAGAGTATTTTGAACTGATCCGCCTTCTTAGAGTGCTACTGAATCAGGTCTACTTTATAGAGTTTATGCCACCACTTACAACTCTGTCTGATATGCTGTGCTTTCATTTTGATAAAGGGAAAATAACAGTTAATACCCTTCCTTCCATATCTGCCATCTCCACAGTTCCCAAGGCCTGGAAAATACGCATATTGGACATTTGTTTGTTCTGGTTGCTGTAGAATCACTTCAGCTTTTGTTTGTGTGCTTCAATATAATTGCTAAAAATAACAACAGCAACAACATCAACAATAAAACAGCTTATTATTTTAATATAAGATTTCCATTTGGGACCTTCATTACTGCTAAAGCTAGTTTTACATAGCTGAGAATTTGAGACTAATGCAGGTGTTGACATTCTCCTTTTCCCTCAGAAAAGTCATAGATTAATAAGACATACTTTTTTGCACTTCATGTTTATTATTTTCTTGTTGAAAATGTTGTTCAATTTAATTGTGATGACACCTAGTGAAACCAAAAAAATAAATACAAGAGTAATCATCTTAACTAAATAGTTTAATCTATAGGAAACTCATATTGTCCCCGATAAGACACAAAAATCACATTATATTAGCATATTTTTTCCTGGTTTTTAACTATTTAACAGAAAAATGTGAAGAGAGAGGAATAAAATAAATTGCCTATGCTTAGTAATAGCACTATTAAGATAGTTCAATACAGCTCAATAGAGTTTTGATGTTCACATTTCATGAAGGTAATTAGGGTAAATCTTTATCTTTGCTGTTTTATTTGTTTTCTCGGCTTTATGTGTTTATTATACAGGCTTAAAGAGGGCAGAACAACAATTGTTTATTTTATTCTGGCACAATACAGGATAGAAACTCATATATATGATTTAAGACTTTGCAGGATATAACAAACTGCAGAAGTAATTCTGGAGAAACTGCAACGCTAAAGGGCATATAATTTTTTCACATATCTTTTTGCCATATTTCTAATTTCAAAATATTATTATTTTGGATTAGTTTGCTTTAATGATACTGCAAATGTTCAGTTCAGTGGTTAAAAGTAAATTAATAGCAGATAGCGTAGAACTGAAGGGCTGAATCACCTGATACCCTGGAATACTGTGAGCTCATGTACTTGGAAAGCCTACTGATGTCATACCCATGAATCTGCAGAGGCAATCATCTCAAAAAACTATAATGACTGGAAAGGAGGGGTCGTGTCTTTCTTATACTGCCCCATAAAACCCCAACAAGAGAAGCATATATACATAATAGACAGAGAGGGAAAATGTTCTCTGCAGATGACAAAAGAGGTCTAGCAAATACTCACATTCAGAAATGATTTTTAATTGATCATAACTGGTTTTCACACTGATTATTTAAAATTTGGCCATGAATGTTTATTAGCATGACTACTGGCTATCTCCCAGTTTTAAACTGTAGATTTTTGAGCTAAATATATGGAAAAACATAGTTCCGTCTTCTTACTCAGAAACTAAGAAGTTTCAGTTTGTTCAGAGTATCTTGAACAGCTTTTCTCAGATTTTTAATAAACAGCAGAAATACTTATTTTACCTGAAATTAGAGTTACATAATTTCAAATCAAAAAGAGTTATTTTTGAAATGGTGCAGCCAAGCGAATACAAAGAGTCAATATACGAAACAGTCCTCAACCTCAACCACAGCAGGTCCTACTAAGAACAAACTCGAGTTAAGTGCTTGCTATTGGTTTCCCTGGTGGAATGAAAATCAGCGTTGCAGTATCCAACATCACAAGTGTCAGATCCGTTGTCAATGGGAGCTGCAGACATATCAGGTGAAAAAAATATTCCCTTCTTATTTCAGAAGACAAATAGGAATGGCTCAGATCTCAGAGCTGTCATGGTAATTACCAGTATGGTTATAAAATGAACATATAGACTTTAGAGAGGCCTATCGGGAAAAGATTGGTGAAAAGCCTGATGCACAAAACCCTGATCCTCCAGCCTCTCATATGCCAAGATTTAACCTCATGTAACTTCTTTGCCTGCAGTGGAATTATTTCTGATACATTCTGATTGCACAGGATTCATCTTCTAGGCTCTCCTTTTATTTATATGACTTAAAATGTATGAAGCATCTCTGATAAAATAACTTGGCATACTACCACGTACATTTTTGTCAACATCATCAACATTTAAGTTCTTCCTTTTCCAAAATCAATCTGGAGAAATGTTTAAATATTTCTTTTTATTGTAACTTGGAATCTGAGCAGGGGGGGTTGATCAGATCATCACTAATCTGATAAGATACTAATAAATTATAATAATTATTATAAATCTATCAATCCATTTATCAATGTATCAATGTGTTTCAGGTATCCTAGAGCCATAGCCGTGGTCCAGAGTAACTATTAGGAACAAGTAATAAAAAGTCACCTCTGCCTAATGTACAGGCTGCCCCTACTTGAGAATGCTAATTGTGTCTGCAGGACATACCTGAAAATGAAAAGCCAATTTAAATGATGAATCACTGTCAGCATTTACATGCACAAATGCAGAATATCAAATTCTGCCAGCTGTGGTGTGGTGAAACTCCCTTTGTCCTCAGTTAGTGTTCAGGATGTGGAAAGGCTGGTCCATAATGGATTAATAGAGAATCAGTATATTAGCTATGTAAAGCTATAGTTTGTTTCTTTGCAATACAGGTTCCCTGCAAGAATACCAGGCTGCCTTCTGTCCATACAGTACAACAGCATTGAGGTATAGGTTTTTATTTTTAAGGTGCTCTGTAATTTGGGCCCAGAATATCATCTAATGTATCACCCCATCACCCAAAGCTTAGGTTTTGTGGTTCAGGTAATCAAACATGCTATATTTGCTAAGAAGCTCTTCTGAGGCCATGGTGGAAAATCCTTCAGGAACCAAAGAGCATTGCAAACCTCACCCTGTTCTGCCACACACAATTCTCCAACTTTGCCTTTCCTGGCAAAAACGCATAATGGCACTCACATTTAAAATAAGTAAACATATACCATTATGCTATGACAACGATCCCAAAATGATGATACTGTATTTCACCAAATCCCTCAAACTGGTGTGTAGTCATAGATTGCCCATCTCTGGAAATGGGGATGGTGCCAGTGCTGTGGCAGGGGAGCAAAGGTCAGGGAACTAGCACTCTTGCCCTCTCCCTCTCCCCCGTTTTTTTCTGATTCCTCTGGGAAACCCCTACACAAGCACAGCACAGAGGCAGAGGCAGACCCATGTGCATGCCCCCACACTGGAGTCCTCCAGTGGGACTTCTGTGGCAAAGCTCAAAGTGAGAGGCTGCAGCAGGGCATGCAGGGTATGCCGGCGGTGAAACCATGCAACTTGCTGGTGCAGCCAAAAAGGAGTCAAAGGTATGAGCAGGTGTGCCCCCTCTTCCCCCCACCTTGGAACAGTTTCGTTAGCGGTGATCTTGGCAAGATTAAAAAAAMCAAATAAATCCTTCCAGTGACCTCGTCTCCCCTTGGGACTTCAGCGTGGCAGAGCATACCATCATGGTGCAGAGGCAAAAGATCCTGCCGCGCATGGGAGCCAGGGATGGCAACAAGGAGACTAACGCTGCATTACATTGCAGGTTCTAACAGATACAGCCAATTTACTGCTTAGGGGTATTAGTTTAAAGTGACCTCTTGTACTGAATCRATAACTAAATCTATCTATTCACATGTATTTTCCAGATCTCATTAGAAAGTCAAGGAAAGATTTCAGAATGGGTTCAGCTATGATTTTTTTTTAAGGGTTCAACGACTCTGTCTGAAGTTTTGGGTTGKTTTGATTCCTGGTTGAAATAAATCTCCATTTAAAAACTGTTGATACTGATTTCCTGGCCTTGCCATCAATAGGGGYAAGCATTTCTGATTAGCAATAGAGCCAGCTACCACTCCGTTGCCAGCTCTGGCATCTCTTGTCCCACGGGGGACGCCTGCGTTGCCTTCCACGGCCAGCTTTGAGCTACGCCCTTCCCCAATCCTGGCACCTGAAACGAAAGGGTGCACCACAAGACAACAGTGAGGGAATAGTGAGATTTCTGTCCGCTCGCTTTTATTACTTGTCTTCGTTCTAAACTAGCATTATCTAATAAAAGAAAACTTTTTTTTAGAGGCACTTCACTAGGATTTCTTTTTTAGGTCAGCGAGTTAAAGGACCAAGCTGAACTCTTTCCAAAGTTGTATGTGACTGCCATCCAGTGGGTGCTCAAGTGTAAGCAGTTGGAACTGAGCAGCCTGCAGTCTTTGTATGAAATACGAGGCTGTCAATTTAATATAAGACACATAATAAAAAAGGAATTACTAGTGTCAAATGATATTAGAAAAAAGATATTACATTATTTAATGAAAATTAAATAGAACCTCTGCATACACAGAGGTTGATGTCATGAATTTGTATTAAATGAGAGTTTTTAAATTATATTTAAGATTTTTCATTACAGCTACTTTTCTTTAAAAACTCATTAATTTTGTTTGAGCTTAATATAAACACACAGTGTGGCTTTGAGGACTACACAGATGAAAGTAGATGGCAGTTTCTGAGGAACTTGCAGTTTCAGTTCTCTAGTCACGTCACGCCAGGCAGACTGTCTTTATCTGAAGTTGCTGGGATTTAAGCAGAAGTTCAATAAAATGCTATTTCTTTTAAATTACTGTTCACTTAGATAATAAACTAATCTTGACAGGAGTCCTGAGATTAACAGACATTTCAATCTAAGGGCAAATATAATGCCTACATCACCTTAGCAGTCTCGGAAAAAAAAAATAAAAMGAGATATATATAAAAGGTATATATACATGCGCACACATATTCACCCTGTGGATATATCTATATCTGTTTCATTGTCAGTCCAGCCTGTGTGTGTGTACTGCTATAAAATGAAGGGKTTTTTTATGCTGAAGACATTTTATAAAAAAAATTTCAAAATGCTATGGAATAATAGGCCTGTAAGGCTTAATCTTGCACCATCTGAAGTCAATACAGCTTTGCTATTGACTTCAGTAATAGCAGGATAAAGAAGGGGATGTGTTGTCATCATGACCAATGYAATATTTCTCTCCTGCATTATTATAATGATTTATCACTTGTATTAAAAAGCTTCTCAGGCCTGGACAAGAGCTTTTTGTGCTAAGGGCTGTAATATTGCATAACAAAAAGAAGGTTCCTGCTCAAAAATGCCTACAAATTTAGAATAGACTAGGCATGAGAGCCCAAGAAAATAATAATGCGGTGTGCAGGTGTTTAGATGGAGCTCCTCCCAAGCATGGTAGTAATGTAGGAGAAAGCAGGAAGGTTACTATGAAAATCAAATAGGAGATATTATTTTTCTTTCAGGGATGAATGAAATCCGACCTTTTAATGGTGAAACAGAGATGAGTATTCCCCTGCTGAAAGGTTAGAAAAAACCTTACAAACAATATTTTTAATATCGTGATATTTGAAAATATTTTATCTTTTTACTGCAACAGAAAAGGAGCAGACTCAGGTGGCAATTGTGTAATTCCTCAGGATCACCAAAGCCAATTTTACTGCAATTCAGCTCCTTCCTTAGTGTGGCACTAGTGCTTCACTGATCTTTTTCTGCCAGGTTAGGTCCTTGACCCAGGTTATTGTGGATCAGACCAGAGCCAGAGCAGGGACAAGCCAGAGGCTGTAAATGAATAGTGGATCCAGAGAAGAAGGCAGGACCATAAACCCAGCATTTTTTACTGGCTTAGACTGTCACAGACCTGCAGCCTCACTGCTAATCTGGAACACAGGAGGAGGCACACACCTCACCAGCATGATGTAAAAGGCAAACTTAAGGTTTGCATTGTGCTTTGAGCTCTTCAGATGGAATTTCTATAGAGGTATAGTTAATACTGTTTTAGGAACCACTCCAAATCTGTKTTGCTGATTTAATGAACTGATTTAGCCTTTTGCAGTTTTTTTTAATAAATGTCAACTGCAGTCTTTTATGATAAAGTCTCTTTTTTGCAGGGATTTAAATTAGAAATGTGATCAACATGAGATATAGACATAGAAAAAAACATAGATACATTGCAGAAAAAAMCCAAAATAAATATAAAGATTTTTTTCTGTTTAAAAACTTGAATCCCTTATGTGCAATAAGCTTTGTCATGGTTTAACCCCAGCCGGCARCTAAGCACCACACAGCCACTCGCTCACTCCCCTCACAGTGGGATGGGGGAGAGAATCGGAAGGGTAAAAGTGAGAAAACTCATGGGTTGAGATAAAGACAGTTTAATAGGKAAAGCAAAGGCTGCGCACGCAAGCAAAGCAAAACAAGGAATTCATTCACTCTTTCCCATTGGCAGGCAGGTGTTCAGCCATCTCCAGGAAAGCAGGGCTCCATCATGCATGACGGTTACTTGGGAAGACAAATGCCATCACTCCCAACGTCCCCCCTTCCTCCTCCTTCCCCCAGCTTTATAAGCTGAGCATGACGTCATATGGTATGGAATATCCCTTCGGTCAGTTGGGGTCAGCTGTCCCAGCTGTGTCCCCTCCCAGCTTCTTGTGCAACCCCAGCCTACTCGCTGGTGGGGTGGGGTGTGAAGCAGAAAAGGCCTTGACTCTGTGTAAGCACTGCTCAGCAGTAACTAAAACACCCCTGTATTATCAACACTGTTTCCAGCACAAATCCAAACCGTAGCCCTATACTAGCTACTGGGAAGAAAATTAACTTTACCCCAGCCAAAACCAGCACAGCTTGTATATTTTCCTGAAGCTGCTCTTGCTCTGATAAATAATATGAGGGATAATTTGCCTCACTGTAAAAAAATACAAAAATTTGGATAAAATTTAAATGGAAATGTAGTTACACAACTCAAAATGTAACAGAAGCACTGATAAGGAAAAGGGCACTATTTAGTCTGGCTGCCTTCAATTGAAACAATTCTCTGATGCTTCTTTCACATATCTGTTGACTTTTTATTGCTCTCTTTAATAGATGAATTACAACAAATGTTAACAGAAGCAATAGCAGGTCATATAATGCCAAGTTATTAAAATTAAAGAGATCTACCTCAGGTACCTAAAGATGACTTTCACAGGACATTAATTTGTCCAATGTGTGCTGCCATATAATGGAAAGAACCTATTTCACGTCAAGTTTTGACTTTTTTAGGCTTAATGTTAGACTCTGAAAATACTTAATGATTCTTTTGTTCTTTCTTCGTTTCTTTAATTCCAATAAAAATTGATGCTAAACCAGCAATCATACAGGCCAAGGAAAAYGCACACATTCATCACTGGAAATACGTTATAGAAGAAGGAAATAGCCTCAATGTAAACCAATGTATATAACGCATGTGGTGAGGTGGGTAAGCCTGCCGATACGCTCTGCAGACCTTTGCTCTGCTCTGGTATGCAGACTGGGGAGCTATCAGACTGCACCGTACTCCCTTGTGCCCTGAATGCCCTAGCTTTATTTCCAAGGGCAACAGGGGTATAGGGTGAGGAAGGCATTTCACTTCTGGGTCTTATCATGATGTGTCGCCTAGACATGGCCAAAGTTTGGCACAAGACAACTAAAAAATTCCTCTGAATCCCGCAATACAGGCTCTGCTGAAAAGATGTGAGAAGGATGGATATGTAAAAGCGTTCCTCTCCTATGGAGTGGTTTTACAGAATAGAAAGTAAAGAAGAATATTCTTCCAAAAGGCCTCAAGATTTGAAACTATCTCAGCTGACGCAGAGAGAGGGAAAAACTTTTGTAAAGGTATGTACTTCAGCATCCGTCCCTGCCCCTCTGCAGCAGCTACAGGGAAGGCGGCAGGCTCAGGTTTTACAACCACAGGGCAAGATGCTCTCTCAGATGGGGCTCTATGGATGATGTTTTCCCCGCTGCATATCTGCCAGCAAGACAAAGATCTGACTCCATGTTCTGATGTTCAGGGTAAGGATATTCCACCCTCTCGTTTACTGATCAGTGAAAGGAGTTCTTGTTCGTGAAAACATTTTGTCTGACTTTCAGCTAGCTGGGATTCGATGAGGATGTGCTGACTTATCTTGGCAGAYGCCACTGACCAACTCCATTGTGCACAGAAGGGAAGTAGAAATGGCTCATTTATGAGCTTCCTGCCTACCTATACTGCTGTCTTTACCTGAAAGATTGTAAGTCATACTGTAAAATAAAGAAGTTGAGTAAATTCAGTGAAGGATAAAATCAACAAAACTGCTAGGAGCTCATGGACATCCTGTAAGCACAAAAGAATAGGTAAGAAAATTATTAATTGGTGAATTATTCATTCATTTCTGATTCTGATGCATATGATTTAAATTCTGTTCTGCTGTTTCTTGCTGTTGTTTACAGACTCTTTTGAGAATTGAACACCTAGTCTTCTGCAACATCTGTAACATCATTATACATGGAGGGAATTTGAAGTACACAAAGATCAGGGTCTGTATGTCTTCATATTTTGGAAAACAGATGGAGTTTAGGGTTATAGGAATGAGTTGATACTATATCAATATGAGCTTTGTTTTATTTTCAAAAGTTCTCATATCGGTAGCTTTTTATGCTACTTTGTCACCTATTGTGAAAAAACCCTCTATTTTCATATCTGAGCAAAAAATATTTTCTTGTAACTTCTGATTGAGAAAAAGAGCTTAGTAGCTATGGGTAAACTGAGTGCTAATGCATTAAACATGCAGATGTAATGTATGGTTCTGCTCTAGAAAATGGTCTGAGTTTGCCGTTCTGTTGCACTAGCATTTTGAGTAATACATTGCCATTGCAGAATGGCAATACATAGTGGAAATGATGTATCTCCAGGGATTTTAAATAATTCATTTCAGCAGGAAGGCCTTTACTATTAATAGAACAAGTGATTTTTTCTTCCTTAAAGCAAAACCTGCTTGGAAATTCATTAAATATACTTTTAATATAATAGATATACCTGATAATTAGAAAAAAAGCAGAGGGTTGCAGTTGCATTGATATTAACTATGGTTTACATGTTTACCTGTGGTTAAAGTCCTGGATATTTAAAACATGTTTTATTCATGCCAGCTGCTATGGAATTTGTAAATACTGTCTGGCTGTTTTCTTTCAAATCATGAACAGTACTTCCCCATTCCCTACCAGTCAGTGAAATGCTAGTTAAACCAGTCTTCAAATTAATCAGGAGTCTAGACAATTTACAGCACTGTCCAAAGGATGCTGTGGCAGCATGCTTGCCCAGAAAATGAACGAAATAAATAAATAAAGATGGCATGTCCACATCGTTTTTATGTCATAACTACCATTACCATGTCTMATCCTAGGGTAAAGGTTTTCAAAATGTGACTCAATGGGAGAGTTTTCAGAGAAGAGCTATAAAATTGTTTTGTGACTCAAAAATTATAGACTTGTGATGGTAAACTAAAATAGTTCAATTTATTTAGCTTCTTACAGACAAGAGGAAAAGATGTTTTAATCAGCATCTCTAAAAAAGTGTGAAGGGGAATGACACCTGACACCAAACAATTCTTTCACCTATCAGGCATAGACACAAAGATCCCGAAGTTAAATGCTTAAGTCTGCAGAATTSAATTCTTTAAATTAGGTGCAGATTCTTTACAGGAATGGCATTTAACCATTGGAATACATGGCCAAAGGATATGGTAAATTTTCTATCATTCGAAGTCTTTAAAGCTGGATAAAATGTCTTTCTAGAAAATGTGTTATACTGCTATCATTACTTTTTGGGTTAGCTGCAGAAAATCATTTGGTGAAATTTTATGGCCTCTGTTAAGCAAGAGCTCAAACAGAGTGATCATATTCTGTTGAGGCTTCAAAATAAATGAAACACGATAGTTAGGTATGATTCTACAGCAACAATAATGCTAGGAGGTGAAATTATAGCCTCACTGAAGTCTATGAGAAAGTTCCCACTCCTTTTAATGAGACCAAAATTTAATCGATAATTATAAAAACCTTTGATATATTCATTGCATTTAAGCTTGGGATTATATGCAGACTGCTTTGCTCTACTTCACCCATTTTATTTTGTTGCTATTATGTTTAGCATTTTATTTCGTACTTCAGATTAGTTTTGAATTAACTTCGTATGATTTACATTTTTTAAGCATCTAGGAGTTTGCAAATGTTATCTCTTTTCAAGTASTGCAGAGTTCAAAATGGAAATAAGAGAACGGACTTGCAAAAACTGTTTCTTCTTGGTTTCATTTGGGTAAGGGTCAAATATTTAATTGATTGTTTTTCACAGAAGATGGGTATTTCTACTGCTTGCCTCTGGTGAAGCTGGAAAAGGGAGATCTGCACAAATAAATTTTCTGGATTATTCTCAATCTTATGAACAGCTGAGTTCAGGTCAAGATTTCCATAAAGCCTCATAATTAAGTTCACTTTGAATGGAGTCAGCAATTAACACTGTAAATATACGGTATTGTTGTGTATAGCCTCTCTACCACAGTTCTCCATATTGGTCAAGCCTGAAAGAGAGAACTGTCAGCTATCCTTCCATATGGTCTTCTGAGCAGATGTGCACTGGCTGCTGATAGTTGTCSTGAAAGTATATGGATGGATGGGTTTGGGACACTGGAGTCCTGAAGAAGTTGCTCAGGTCTAATCCTTTTCCAGAACAAAGGYGGCATTAGAAGCTGTGACTCATAATCCATTCCTAGAAATGGCTTTAAAACAGGTATGAAGAACTGGAGATCTGTTGAGAATCTACAAGAATATCTTAGTATGGAAGCTGAGAGGCCCAGTCCTAGTCTGTTGACTATCAGCTTTATTCCGTTGAAAATTAAAGCACATCATGTGGGGTTTTTTTCTTTTTTTTCTTTGTAACATGCTGATACAACTTTGTGCAACAGAACAGAAATGTCTCTGATCCAGATTCCACCCTTATTTTACTCTGGGGACACGCACAGAAGCAGGAGGTATGAGTCTTGCGCTAAGGATGTAACTGTTGCAGTTCTTTAAGGTACAATTTAAAACCTGCTGCAGTCAATGGCAGGCCTTTCATAGACTTCAAAGGGCTTTGGATCAGAACCTCTGCTAGGGAGTTGTTGTCCTTGGCTTTTTTAAAAGAAGATTTTACTGATGTGTGAATAGCGTTAATCACCCATGAACACTTGGTAAAGAGTGATCTGGTTTTTATGATATGGAAAATACCCTGCTGAAGCATGAAACCTTTTAATGAAGTCAAACAAAGTAAAACTTGCCCTCCATGACCTAAAGCTCAGCTCTTGAAATGTCATTTACAGGGATAATGCATTCCCCATCTGTCAGTCTGGGCTTCTTCTTACCACAGGTGAACTAATGCAGCCTTGGAGGTGTGCCATGGTTACCAGTATCTGGTATTTTACTAAAGGCGAGAGATAGGAATTCTTATTAGCAAATGTTAATTTTGCCCACCTCATGGAAACAACAGAAAACAAACAGATCTTTGTCCCTGAATTTATGTCATTTGGTTTTCCTGACATCTAAATGAACGGTATATCCTTAATCTTATCTTTGAGAAACCACTAGCATGACAAATAGGAGCTTGTTATTTAATCTAGAACTTATTATTGATTTGTCTGCAGTCAGTGAATGTAAAAAACTGAAATATAAAAACCTTTTGACTGAATTTTTGCTACTACCTTTAGTCTTGACTGTCTTGGTATGTTAGGAATAGGGATGTAATTCTAATGAAAMCAATTCACACTAAATATTTGTTCTTGTGCTTGTTTGTTACCTTATGGATATACAATATTGTGGATATGTTTATTTCAAAGCTCATTTCAAATTCTGATTGATTGGACAGTAACTCTGACTTTATGTAAGTAATCAGTGGTCTCCTGTCTGCCAGCATCGGGTGAGGTCTCATAGAGTTCAATAATGAGTCTTTTACTGTATTTATATATAAGCGAAACTCCTGAGAATCATGATAAAACTCAGGATCACATAGTTCATATGGTAGCAATTTATTGCCTGGCTGCAGATTTTCTAAAGCTCTCTGGCACTACAGGGTTATTACAGTAAGTTAGAAAGACAGGTATTCTAAGTATGAACTTGCTGTTAAGATTCAAAAATACTGAGTACTCTTGAATTGAAGCTTTGATGAGAAATAAATCCTTCTTGTGACACTTTTATGCCATGCAGAGATGTGGAAGTGTGAGCAACAGCACCTGGCAAGCAAGCTGTCTTCTTTAAAAGCAAGCAAACCAGCTGCTCATCAGGTTGGAGAAGGATTTAGCAGGAAATAAAAGTCTACTCAAATGCTCATTGCTCAGATCTGCAAGAGAAAACTCATACTTTATGATTTGTCCTCTGGATACTGAGAAACATTGTATTTCTATCTTCTGTATTTTCAAACACCATGAAAGAGTTTATATTTGAAAACGGGACTGATTTTCAAGTGAACAATCTACTTAACAGATCCATTTCTGTTCATATCAGTTCTCTCATTTACAGCACATAACCACATAAATAACAAAATCAACTTCCTTATGCAGAATTGTATTGGGTTTGTGTGGCCAGGTTTTGGTAGCAGCGGGGCTGCAGGGGTGGCTTCTGTGAGAAGATGCCAGAAGCCCCCATGTCCGACAGAGCCAATGCCAGCCGGCTCCAAGATGGACCTGCCGCTGGCCAAGGCCGAGCCCTTCAGCGATGGTGGTAGAGCCTCTGGGATAACATATTTAAGAAGGGGAAAAAACTGCTGCGGAACAGCAGCTGGAAGAGAGGAGTGAGAACATGTGAGAGAAACACCTCTGCAGACACCAAGGTCAGTGAAGAAGGAGGGGGAGGAGGTGCTCCAGGCDCCRGAGCAGAGATTCCCCTGCAKCCYGTGGTGAAGACCATGGTGAGGCAGGCTGTCCCCCTGCAGCCCATGGAGGTTAACGGTGGAGCAGATATCCACCTGCAGCCCGTGGAGGACCCCATGCCAGAGCAGGTGGATGTGCCCGAAGGAGGCTGTGACCCTGTGGGAAGGCCGCGCTGGAGCAAGCTCCCGGCAGGACCTGTGGACCCATGGAGAGAGGAGCCCACATTGGAGCAGGTTTGCTGGCAGGACTTGTGACCCTGTGGGGGACCCACGCTGGAGCAGTCTGTTCCTGAAGGACTGCACCCCGTGGAAAGGACTCGTGGAAAGGACCCATGCTGTAGCAGTTCATGAGGAACTGCAGCCCGTGGGAAGGACCCACATTGGAGAAGTTCATGGAGGACTGTGTCCTGTGGGGACCCCACGCTGGAGCAGAGGAAGAGAGCGAGGAGGAAGGAGTGGCAGAGACAACTTGTGATGAACTGACTGCAACCCCCATTCCCTGTCCCCTTCTGCCACTCGGGGGGACGAGGTAGAGAATTCGGGAGTGAAGTTGAGCCTGGGAAGAAGGGAGGGGTGGGGGGAAGGTGTTTTAAGATTTTTTTTTTTATTTCTTATTACCCTACTCTGTTTTGATTGGTAATAAATTAAATTAATTTCCCCAAGTTGAGTCTGTTTTGCCCATGATGGTAATTGCTGAGTGACGTCTCCCTGTCCTTATCTCAACCCATGAGCCTTTCGTTGTATTTTTCTCTCCCCTCTCCAGTTGAGGATGGGAGTGATAGAGCAGCTTGGTGGGCACCTGGCATCCAGCCAGGGTCAACCCACCACCAGAATAAACAAAATTTGATAGAAATCTTCTGTTTCAGGATACAGTAGGGGTAGGACTTCTGGATTTTCTTTGTATGGGTCCCTACTTTCCCTATTCTTGCATGTGCATCAGACAGGCCGTCTCTTTAATAAGCCTCAAATGCATCTGCTTTCTGATTACATAAACCAGCTGTGTTTTACGCACACTGACTAGATTAAGAAATTTTTGCCCCAGGAGAATTTGGTGCCCCCTGGAGAATTTTGCCCCCACAATTTGGTTCTTCAAAGCCCTAGATAAGGAGCGGTCTCATAAAACACTGGGAAAAAAATTGTTGGGCCCCAAATGCAGGTGAGTTGATGCAAGGCTGGGATACTTAACTGTGTATGTATTTTCGAACTGGACAAGGTATCTCATCTGATCCCTTCAGAAAACCATTTATTCAGTTTTACAGCTGTCCAAATCAGCCAGATATGACTCCATAGGAAACATGCCACACCTCCCCCAAATAGAAGCATTTAACAGCAGAAGGCAACCTGACTGTAGGTCTTCTTTAGCTTCCATTTAGCAGTAAGAGAAATAAATCCAAATGCAACAGCATGCAAAAAAGATGCATATATCAAAATATACCCCTCCCAACCTCCAAAAGCCTGAAAAGTGTTTGGATATATCACCTATATATTTTTTAGATTATCTGACACTTTCCAAATTTTCTAATTTTATGTAAATTCTACTTCAATGCATCCAGTGTTATTCTGAGTACCGAGAGCCTCAGTCAAATGACATTGTAATGCACTGAAAAGGTTTCCTTTTGATGCCTTGAAACAATAACTGTCAGGGATCTATTTTAATCTTTAGGTAGATAATACTGTGACAGCTACTATCCTTCACCTTTTGGCTTGGTTCCCAAGGAGACTTCCCCTTTTTATATTTCATTTGTTATTGGTTTTGGTTTGCTTCTTATGAACTATCAAATCCAGATTAATCTATCCCATCTACCTGACTCTCCTGCCAGCAAAACCCTTCTCATACCCTGCTGCAATCTCCATGTTTGCAGATGTGACAAGCAGGGAATGAAAACAGAGTGCTGTAATGACCACAGAGAGAAAGCTGTCTGGAAACATTGATTGCTTCTTGTAGCGCTCCCCTCAGTTATTTAAATAGTATTATATTATCTCAAAGGTTTGTAAACTGAGATACGGCGAGATGAAGTTCCTGCCTGTGCTGTACCAAAAACTAAATAAGCTAGAACTTTGTGCTTTCAATAATATTCTCTGTCTTAGACTCCTGTCACACAAACACTTAAGCATCTGCTCATCTTCGCAGAACAGCTCTTCGGATTTCAGTGGACTGCAGGGTAAATTTAAATTTAAAGACATTCTCATTTACAGACTGAGGACTTAAGGCATGATGTTTAGTTGTCTGTGCATCAGGCACTACTGCCATTTAAGATGCTGTAGGGTATCCCTCCTGGCTTCCAGCTGCTGCTTCAGAACGGTGCAAGTTTATCCTAAGTCCCATGTTATTTATCAGCCCAGATGTCTCTGATGCCCTCGAGCATCTACAGTGACACCTGTAGAAGCCCAGCTGTCATCACACTAGAATGAGGATTTCAGAACAACATGACTCGATGCAATAGAGGGAAAGAATAGCTTTTGTTAACTCCTAGGAGTGCAATCTGCAAGCAGAACTCCATCTACTGTATTTTTCACTTCCTAAATTGCACCAATATCTTCAAAGGGATGGAGACTACCAAGATATAAAATGCTACAAGCTACAAATAATGGAATCAAGCAACCTTTACTGTCTGCTTACCTGCAGTACTATGTCCCGTCCATTCCGTGTGATGTTAACAGTATGGGGTTGTCCATTTGCCATGTTTCTGTGGTCGACATCAATGTTATATGGCTCTTTGGTGCCTCCTAGGCTGTACCGAATTTGCAGGTTCCCTAGTGAAAGAAATGTGAAAAGCACCCTCAGGTATTTTGATCTTTATTCACCAGATATTTTCCCCTCTTTATTTTCACATACAACTGTCATCATTTTACACTTAAATTGCTCTCAGAGCTGGTCTCTGCAGTAGGAGAAGAGCTAGTGTTTGAGATTATAAAGCTACTGGGCTGAAAACTGMTTCCAGTTTATAACCCAGGAGTGTGACAATGACCAGCATCTCAAACCCAAAGTGTTTGTAAACACTCCAGATTGCAAACCAAACAAATCAGAGCTATGCCTTGAACAGTATGGACAATTGGTACAAATTTGAGCACATCAAGTAGCACTTTATTGTTGAGATTATTATCCTTGCTGCAGTAAAATTCTTTGAAGTTATACAAAGCGTGATGTTTTCTAAAGAATAAACCATTGATATGCATTGAATAAAGGCAAAAATTACAACAAATTAACACTGACACATAATCTACACAAGAGACTTTCTTGTTCTCACATTTAATTATCGTTGACAGGTGACCGTCTGGACTTTTATGGAAATTTAATAATATATGGTGAAATGAAAACCTCAGGTTATATTGTTAGAAAAGTATAGTCAAAAGTGGTTAATTGATATTCATGACATACTTCCAGACAGATTTTGCTTTTCTAAACAGAAGTGAACTATTTGCTTTTCATAACAAATTTTAATACTTGATTAAAAGGAAGGATGCTTCAAAAAGGGAAATGCAGACCCCGTTATTGATCAAAACCTGAAATATTCTGGCCCAAAAGAGCAGCCCTAGACCTGTATAACTATAGTTTAGATGTCTGATGTGGGATTTCTCTCATGCACCTTCTTTCTTCCCCATGAAGGGAAAAATTTGAGTGGCATGTGGAATACTCATATTAACTTATCCCATAGAAGAGAACACTAGTAAAATAATCCTAATTATGATTTTCATGGGGTACTAAGGTACTATTTGGAATTGACATGTTTTGATACTGTACCACTAAATGGTCCATATCCGACTTTCAACCATCACCAAAATGTTTAGGACCTTATATACTATGCTACATGCATATTTTAGCCACCTCATTGGGTAGTCAGATTTTCAGAGGAAGAGTACATTACACTTTCCACTGGCTACTGGTGATATTGCCATGACTTCAGTGATTAAGGTGCCTACATGTGGATGCCTACTTGTCCCCTCCATAATGCTAGTTCATGGCATGGAYCTGACTCTTATAGCAGGGTTTTTTGGGGTTTGTTTTTTTTTGTTTTGAGAGGGAGGGTTGGCTAGTGAAACCCCACTGAATTAAACAGTTACATCAGTACAAAATTTAGTACAGCAGAATACAGGTTCAGGTCCCATGTCCTTTATTTTTGCATGACAAGGGTGAAGAGACTTTCTCATTAGTTCAGACCTTCAGCTGAATGCCAACCTGGYGTTATTATCAATTGTGCCTTCAATGAAGAGAGCCCAGAGCAGTTGCTTACCAGACGGCTTGACAAGCACAGCCATGAAGTCCTGGGTGTAGGAGCTGATGTACAATAGGACACAAGGGGACTTGGTGGTGCTGAAGCTGAAGCTGAGCTCTTCTTTATTCAAGTTGAGGTCGGGCGCTGTAGTCTCAGGATCTGTAGAACTCAAAAGCGTTCGGCTAACTAAATCCTTCATGCTAGTCCCTGGGGAGTGGAAGTTGTAACGAAGCCACATTCCCTCTTCAAAAAATGCTCCAACATCTTGAACATAAGAGAAAAAAAAAGAAGAAAAAAGAAAAAGAGAAATTAAACTTGCTGACACCTTTTGGATGAAACGCATTGCTACTGACTTAACCAGTCCTAATCTATACATGTTTCTACTGCTGCATTATTTAAGCACTTTGCCAATATTAAGTCAAGAGTCTCACTATTTTCCAACGAGAATGAAAAGGACAATCTCCATTTTATTGGTGGGTATCTGGATTCACAGAACAAAGGAAAGACAGACAGAAAGGCTATGCCTGTATCTCATATCAATACTACAGACCAGAAGAACCATGCTTTAGGTTTATTCCCATTGAGGTCTTGCAGCAGATAATGTTCCAAAAAAAGAGATACAAGGAAGAGAGATTTAAGGGACACAGTAAATAAACACTGTCAAGGAAAAGGAAAACCAGCAATTCTGACCAGCAGATTTGAGTGGATTTGGAAGGACCTCGCAAAGGAATGATGGCAATTCCAGCACCTGAAAGATTTGAAATAAGATTGGACACAACRCTAGAAAATTATCCACTGCTAGCACAATCCTTCATGAGAACTGCATAACCAGGATGCCCTTATGGGAGATAAAATTAACTAGGGAGCTTGACTCAGTGGGGAACAAGGCAAGAGACACCTGAACTGTAGCTCCCAGGAGGTGCTACCCAGAGAAAGTTTTCAAACCAATCTGAGACAAAATGTCATGTTTCAGTACTCCTGACGGAAAATAAAACTACTTTTGGCAGAATTAATACTTTCAGTTGAAAAAGCATTGCTATTACTTCTCATAATAATGCAGTCCTGCCTATTTCTTAACATTAAAAACATAATTCAAGGTTGACATTCTTACAGCAAAGGCTGACTTTGACAGCCTCCTATGGGAATCACAGCACAGTTGCCTACCATTGGTAGTGTATAACCTACTAAGTCTATTGGGGATCGCTGGACTGGCTTCCTATGGCAGTCATTTATTTAGTGACTGAACAGGTGCTGGAGAGGCTTTGCTGTCCAGGACAACATCATTAAAGGAAATTTTTGAATTACATGTGAACTTAATTAAGAAGGTATGTTTATGAACTTTTCATAAGGGATTAAAGAATCATGAATAAAGATTATGAGCATAGCATATGAGTACTGTATTTAAAGAACGGTTATAAGCAATGCTTAAAGAGGTGACCAGTCTTTAAAAAAAAATCTTTCATCATTTACTACCTTCCTACATGATGCAAAGTTGCCACAGATTAGTACAAAATTGCCCATCTAAACGTCTGAAAAATCAACACACTATCTTTATTTAAAAAGAAATTTCATTTTTATCCCCTTTTAGCATTTGGAATCTTCACACAATTCTAAGTAAAGGCTTTATCTCAAAACATATGAAGCAAGATGTCCATTTTACAATCTGTGTAGTGATACAGAGTAAGTCAGGAATGAGCCTGCAGACTTTATTCAGAGTATCTGAGCAAAGAAAAGATAAGAAGACAGGTAAAATTGTAATAGACTTTATTGATGTTCCTTTCCCGAATTTTGCTAAATCTAGTGCTGGAAAAGTTTTATGTTTTCCTGTTACCATATAAAAATGCTCCAAAACTCAAAATATCATAGTCACTGTCACTGTGCGGCCATATAAAACATGGAGTCAAGTCTTGGTCCCAAGGTGCTATAAATAATTGGATCATTCTGATAGATTTATAACTGCCATTTTATAGGAGAAACCTTAAATCACGCTGAAACAGTTATGGGAGAGGCAATTCAGTTTAACAACTATATTTTGCAGTAGACTCAACTTAAGTACTCCTGGATTAAAAGTGAAGGGGCCTGTCCTGAAAATACTTCCCCAAATTGTGATGCCTTCTGCTGTTAACAGCAGTGTTGAAAATAAGTGTTAGCACTTACAAATCTAAAGCAGTATACACTGTAGCTCTAAGTATTTGCAAGACCGGCTTAAAAATATCCCTATGACCGCTAATTTATTCTTCTTCAACCTCTGCTTCTASCTCACGTAAGCTGCTCCTCAGATGGGCAGATGCTGTATCAATTACGCTGCTGCAGCGCTGGCAGAGCTGCTCGCCAGAGCCGGCGTGCCGGGTCCCGGCGCGCCAGGCAGCCCTGCCGTTTGACACTGCCACTCTGCTGGCGGGGACCGCAGCCCCTGCGGAGGCTCYGCGTACGCACGCAGCATACCGATGCAAAATCATGTTCGCCTCCAGCCTGTTTACTGCTTGTCATGCCTTTTATTTTAGGAGCGATCTTCAGGATTGCCCGGTGCTATGCTTGCTCAGGGCCTCACGCACTGGGAATACTGGGACCTTCAGTCCTGACCTCAGCGCTGCTCTGGGGCTGAACTGGAAAGTGTGCAATGCATTTTTCACATCTGTAAATGTTATGAATTGCTACTTTAAATGTTCATTATTACAAAGAAAGCTTTAAGTAAATGGTGCTCTCTCAAATGGTAAGATTTTTTTTTTCCCAAAAGGGTTTCAGGACAGAGCAAAGAATGTTCTGTAYGTTTAACTTGATTTGTGCTGAGAAAATAATTTTCAGTATAGCTGTATCATTACAGGCATACAAGCTATTGTAATGAGCCTTGAAATTCTCCTCACATGCACACCACCTCCTTCAAGAGAAGGATAAGCGAAAGGTTCACTTTGGCTGTGTGAGTGTATTAGGCCCTCAACAGGAAGATATTGAATCCCCTCAAGTTCCAGCTCAGCAAAGAGGTTGATGCACATGATTACACTCTTTACTGAATGAAGCTGAAGTCCTTGCAGCAGGGCTGCAAAGTGCTGAGCAGCTCACAGGGGCAGGCTGTTTAAACTATTAGGAAATATTAGAAAAAGCTAAAGGATAATTTTCTCTATATTGAACGCAGGTATAAGATGACTTGGAAATGCTGAGGGCTGATCAATGAAAAAACTATCTACTTGGAGGTCACAAGCATATCATCTTCCTGAAGCTCTGATAGAAAGAATATCTAAGTCCTTCATTCAGAAAACCATTCAAGCTGCCTGAATAAAATGGGTAAAATGCAGCACAAACCCTGCTGCTGAGATGTGGATGATGTTTCCATGCACCACCCTCTGCTTGCTTTTGTAATATTTCAAAGACTACCTGAAAAGACGAGTCTTGTGGGATCAGGCATAAGGCGTAGTGAAGGGTTYCTCTCAAACTGCCCTTTCGAGGCAGAAGACTTGGGGAAATGAACGTGGCAGTAACAGATCAGTTTTCTTTGGAAAACAGTACCTATTTCTACACCAATATGCAGTGTGGTCATCCTCTGTTGACAGACTTTGCAAATAGTTTGGGCRGTTTGGGCTTGCTTTGTAGAGGAACCCAGAACAGGATTTGTGGATCATTAGAAATGATTTTATCAAGCAAGATGCATATCCCCAGTGTGAACTGCACATATTTTACAAAACTGTCTGGTTTCAATTTGAAAAGGGATGAAGCAAAATCTGATCCAAAACTTCCACACAGAATGCACATGTACCCAGAACTGACAAACTTATTTTGAAGGTTACAATTCTTTGGTCATCTCCCCAGTCTCCCTCTCCCTCGCTCGGCTACTTTTACTTGCGTACACTCTCATTATGTCTGGGATCAAGAGTATTGAAAGACTAGAGGAAAAAGCCAAATAGCTACAAAAAACCCCATTTCTCTTACAAAAAATCCACAATCTCATGACATTTCTGGGCCGGTGTTGTAGGCCTAAGAACCTGATTCTCCTTTGCTGCTGGTTTAACATCAGTGAAATGTCAGTATCAGTTCTTCTCTTCTCAGGTACTTATAATGATTCTGGTAGCCATACACTCAGTCACACCCAGAACTTGTCTCCATTACTTTTTCCTCACCTGTGAAGAGCATTGCCAGCATTGCACAGGTGTGGCTGAACACAGCTTCAGCAAGATTTTCTATCTGGAGGCATATATAAAAGATACAGAACTCAGCAGGCTGTATGGCAATTGAATTGGCTCTGTGCTGACAGTTGGGATACAAATGTTAATAGGGATTGTCATGAACCGAGTTCAAGATATTACTCCTAATAAATAAGGAAGCAACAGATCTGTGGAGCTACCAAAAAAACCCACTCCCCCACAAAAAAAGACAATTTCAAGACAGGAGCTTTTCAAGAGTGGCACTGTAAGAGGTGGAATCTACCTTCTGCAGTAGGACAGCTATCAGTGTCTCACAACTGCCATTTCACATTTTTCCAAGTAAACTCAAGACCTGGCTTGTGTCACCTTTCACCTGGGAACCAAGGAGACAGTAATGCTGGTTACTCCTCTGGCATTACTGTATTTGGCTTTTTGGAGGCTGGGACTTCCAAAAAATCTTACYAATGGGCAGTAAGATGGTAAAATCCCTGCCTCAGAGAAGCTGGAGACAACATCCTGACAACTATGAAGCCTGTCCAGGACACATGAAAAATGCAGCAAGAAAAGATTCTTGCCTCTTTGTTTCACAAAGCTGACTGAAATGCCTTCTTAGAGCTGTAAGCATGTCCCATCTGGAGTCCCTAAATGCCTCCTTGGCCCTGCTCAGATTCGGTAAATTAAAAATATTACTCTCTGATGCTGCTTTCCAGTGCTCAACTCTATGTCTTCCCTGCATGGAGTTCTGGATGTGAAAAGCAGCATTTTCAAAATCCTAAGCAAGCACAGTCACTGGAGGCGTTCTGACACAAGGTGCATGTACAAAAATTGTTAGGGCAATTTAGACAGCTGAAGAAAACCTCTTTCCCGGTGCATAATTTCCTTTCCTTTTTGATTTCTTATATAGTTATGAATATTGAATATAGATTAACTAGAGCTTGCTTTTCCGGCTTGTGGCTAAAAATGTGCTAGAGAGCACCAGAAATTGCAGCTACTTCCAGGCTGTGGTCACAAAGATTAAGACTGTTTGCTGAGATACATCCTGGCCATAGGGCATCAGTAAAGGGTCAGAATCTCACAGCTGTTGATCTGGGAGAGAATTTGAGTGCTCTGAAGATGGTAATGCTTATCATGTATCTGCTTAGCTCACCCAACGTTTTATTCTACCTTCAGTCGCACAGTATTTAGTTCGTGAAACCAAGAAGTGGGGATTTAAAGGTTTTGTCCTACATCCTCAAGTCTCATATTCTGGCTGCCATTACTGTAATAATTTGTGATGCACGTTTGAATTTTCTATGTGTGGAGTAAAATACCAAAATACAGCAATTGCTTGTTGGCATTAATAGAATACAAACCCACTGAGGGTTTGCTTCTTCTATATGAATATATCAGTACTCAGTATAAAAAAGCTTTCTTGAACAAATGACCATCAGAATTGGGGGATATGTAAAATAATGTGCACCAGTGAAACTATGGGGCCTGATCATAAATCCATGCAAAGTTTCCCGCTATCTTCAGTAGAACAGGATGAGTGCCACTGAAGATGGGGTTAAGCCACCTGATTCATTACACCTCCAAGCCTCCCTAGTCAATGCCGACAGGTAGATTCTGCCGGGAAGCAGTTTGGCCTACCTAAGCAAGGCTGAGCTCTGAACCTTCTTTTGCAATAGCCCTGTAAAGCAGGTGCCTTTTACTCTACCTTGTGATACCTGGACAAAACTGGACATGCCAAGGAAAGCCTAAAAAGGTCAGGAAAATCACAATTGCAGTTCATTCTGCACTGATGTGAAATTACTACAGATCTTTCTATAGCTACAGCCGTTTGAACTGATGCCTAGGACAGCAGGTTCAGAATAAGGGAATGGGAACCTGCGCTGTGTATTCTCTGCTGAATCTAAATGAAAAGGCAGCTCCCTTTCTAATGGAAATATCCATAATGGTTAAAAATCCCCCATCAAATAAAAAAGGATGGATGAAGAAAAATGTAATGTCAAATATACAGCAGACCAGGTTTCATGATGTCCTGCTGGGGAGTCTTTGGAGGTGCTCTTTAGGTAACCTCAGGAGAAACTTGCAGCTTTGCAGAGCCATTTGAGAAATATTAGAGACTGCCATTTGATGATTGCACAGTATTCAGAGTGACAACTTTGACAGGTGAGATCTGGCTTCAATTCTTTCCTGTACCACAGGTATCCACTCTAAAAGTGAGCAGTTCCTTGCTTCCCTCATTATCTCATTCGCTTTCTGCATTACCATAATAAAAACATCATCTTGCATCACAGAGCTATTTTAAGGATAAATACCTTATCAGCTTGTGAGGTGCCAATACTACTCCAATAGTATGCAGGTGTATAAATATTACACACGGGTGTCTGGTGCAAGAACCTCAAATGTCTCAGTTGCCTTTGCACAGGCATGCAGCAGCTGGTAATGTTGCTGAAGCTGCTTTACTCATCTTTCATAAAACATCTGCATTCAGTGAGCAATGACACCAGAGCGGGCCTATTATAGTTAGCTGACAAAGAAATTGAAAGTTTATCACATTTTCTGAGAAAGGACTTAGATTTTTTAACTTATTACCCTGATATATTTGCTTTCTGTACACAGAATAAGAAATCCTTGCATTTTATAAGTAGTTTATTATGGATGGTAAGTGGGCTGGCAAGTTCAGTTTATGATCAGGTTGATATCTCTTTGAGATATGTAAGTAGTATGGAGAAGGTTTGTTTTGCTTTAAAAAGAAAAAAAATGTTTTTTTTCCAATAAAAGAACTCTTGCAACTTAAGTGAAATGCAATTTTCAAAGCACTAGAGCACAACTGTGCATGTTTAATAAGGCAGTATTGACAGGACAGCAGAATGGAATAGCTTTAAGAGAGTATATTTTTTTTTGTAAGTATATATATTTACTCAATAGAGGCTAAGACCCAAGTCCTGAAGTTTGATCTACAGGTAGAAAAACCTGACTGCAGCATTCAGACTTACCAGACTGGGAGCCTAACTTTCCCAACCCAAGGAAAATTTCTGATACAACTTTCAGCTAACAGATCACGATCATGTTGTGTATAGCAGAATTTTTTGGGGGGTGGGAGGGAATGTTGCCTTGATTTTCCAGGTTCCCAGGTTGGGATTATGAACAATGAAACTAAGAAGTTAGTTACCTTAAACCACGCAAACAATGACCTCCCCATTACTTACAGCAAAGCAATGAAATGTATTTGCAACCAGCAAAATAAAGAGAATTGAATGGGTATAAGCAGTGCAGAATTTGGAGATGGTCAAGTATCAGTCGAAGAGTCTGTGGAAGGGTGCAGACCTGCTTCACCCATGTGCCATAGCACCAGATCGGGTATGTCTTTTTTGCATCCATTCAGCCTAGTAAAAAGCTGATTTTTCTCTTTGGGGCAGAGAAGGGAGCAAGAAAGGAAGGAAATCTGACCATGACAATACTACTGTAAGGGCTTTCAGGGTTCATGCAAATATAAAAACAAACATGAAGGAGTTCAGTTCGGGTATTGGCATAAGGATTGCAATAATTCACACTGTGAATCTGAGCTTTACTTGAACGAAAGAAAAAAGTGTATACACTGTGCTCATCTCCTTGGTGTTTGTTGATGCAAATTGAGTAACTGCATAGAAACTAGGAAGCTTTGAATTTACCCTTCCAGCACACCTGAAGGCACATGAGTCACAGCACCAGCTATTTAATTTTTTTTTTTTTTTGGCCACACTCTCTTGGTGGTGGGCAATTTCTTCTCCTACTGTTGATCCACAGCACTTCAATACCCAAAGGAGGAATGCTTTCTCCCTGGGGAATCCCCCACATCACAGTGCTGCCACAAACTCTGCATAGCCATTTCAGCATTTGACCTTCATTCTTTTTGTTTAAAGTAAGGAAAGAGATTGTTTTTTAAAGGAGCAAAAATTAATTGTTTTCTTAGAAATGCTTTTATGATGATAGGACAGCTGTGGGAGAAAAAAAAGAGAATTTATGCTTAAGCGAAGGACAGGGAAAGGTCAGAAAGCAATCTGTAGGACTGCAGAAACTGCAGCTATTCCTCAGAACAATTTCTCTGAGCAATGAAAGAAGAAGTGAAGCCAATTGCATATGCCCCAAATACAAAACAAAAATAAAGTTAAAATAGATGTCAGTGCATTTTTGCACTTTTTTTGTCCTTGTAAAAAACCAGTGTAATTTCCAGGCCACTACCACATCAATCACACTGTGATCTCCTGCTAATAAGGCTGCAGACAATGCAATTTCTTGTCAGTCATCAGTCAGTGGCTCTAAGGATGGATTCATCAGCAAAAGAATCCACAATATGCGAGGCCTGTTTTTATTGTGAGATGTGTTTATTACTTATGAACGATTGTATGGTAATTTCCTTATAGTAATGATGKTTTTTTTTTTCTTTCATTTTTCCTATCACTTCTTCTGCTAGCAATTTCAGTATGTAACCAACCCCAAAAAGTTTACCATGGGGAAGTGACTTGAATATCAAAATAAAATTTTTGGGTAAGAAAAGCTTCCTGTGGCAAATTAAAATCAACGGGAAGAGAAGACTGTGGTATATTGAAAGGTACTGTATTATATTACGCCACCTTTCACTCCTGCTGAGTAGTATATTTTTCTGGTAATATCTCGTATTGGTTTGAATGTGATGACTTAGAAAGTCAGGCACTATTGATTATCAAATCAAAGAGCTACTTGGCCTGGAAGATTTACTCAGAGGACCAAAATAACGAAACCTAGTCCTAGTTCATCATGCAAAGCACTAACCTTGTTATTTCTTGGCAGCTGATGTGAATTCCTAGTCAAGGTAACAACGGAAAATATTCTTGCTTGCCTCATATTAGACTCACCCAACATCACAGCATCCAACTGCATACTGTGGTGCAGGTTAGAAAACCACAAGTGACAGAGCAGTATTCAACTATGTCCTTGCTATAAAGAATGGAATTGGTTGAAAACAGAGAATATAGTCTTTAAAAACATGTTCACAGACATTTCAGTGCTTTTAGAGAGGGGAAAGTATCAAAGTGTTAATGAAAAATGAATTGAAATATCAGAATTGTGATGTTTTCATCCAAATCAACTAAAATATAATTTAGGTAACATTTTTATTTTACAGGGAAAGCAGGGAAAGATTCCCTGCTATTTTCCAACAAATAYTATAGTTTTTATAAATTTTTAAAATATTTTTTTAACTAAAATATACTCGGCTGTTTTGCCAGTATTTATTTTGCTGTCGTTAGTACTGTATGTTTGCCCTTTGTATCTAGAAAATATATCCAGTCTTGTCTCATGGACCAAGAGGACATGGTACAAGATTCCAGGAGCTGCTATTAGAAAGAAAATGTAGGATCCCCTTCTTTCACAAGTCTAGGGAGTTTGGCAACATGCACAAGATGTTCCAGTGCTTTACTTGATTTAAAAGGCTTAATGCAAGTTAAATTTAGAATGTAAAATTTAATGGGCTGAAAATGAACTGTTTTAAAGATCTCATTATCAGCACTGTTTGTTACAGAGGTTTTACAATTATTTTGATCACAGGATGCCCCAAAACCAGTCTATTTTGTGTTTAATTTATCCTCTAACTTTATCCCAGTGCCACATTGTCGTTTCTACAGAGAAGCCCCATGAAGTCACCCACACTAAATCATACCTGGGGATATTCTAGGTGAGTATATCAGTTTTCAGCACTAACAGATAGAAAATTGGTAATTTGCATTTTGTACATAAGGTCTTAAGGATTTAGAGAGATATTTTTAGCCTGGAATAGTTTTGATATTTAAGCAGAGATCCGATGTCATGTTTAAGTGGCACAACACCATGTGGTACAGAGATCCCCATGCTAGAATGAGTACCTTTGCATGACTCAGTGCTGCCCAGCAGCAGTGGCTTACAGCAAGTTTTACTGCGTGCCCAAAGTATCACTGTCAGAGCTCTGGGCCTTTGGCTGGACTGGGAGGCTGATAAGGAGAATATTATAGTATAATATAGTATAATATTACTGCTGTTGCTATGACAGTGCTTACAGACCAGCCAAAACCAGGGTTTGTCTATGCTAGGTGCTCAATTATTCCCCTAATGGTATGTTTTATTCTGTTAGCTCCACATCCAGGAAAAATAAAACACTTTAGCTTAGAACTAGTTTTGGCAGAAGTTTGGGGTTTATCTATCTGTAAGAGAAACAGAAAAACACAAATAAAAGCCAGTGTGATGCGTTTTGGCAATACAGAAAAAAACTAAAAAGTGAATTCACTGAATATGGCATGGCAGCAATTCTTTTCTTTTTTTTTCTTTTTTTTTTTTTCATGTGATCTGTAAGAGACTGACCCAGTTCCAGCCNAACTAAAAAGTGAATTCACTGAATATGGCATGGCAGTTTTTTTTTTTTTTTTTTTTTTTTTTTTTTGAGTCAACACATGTGATCTGTAAGAGACTGACCCAGTTCCAGCCTGAATGGGTTTCCTCTAACATAACTGTGCTAGCAAACAGAAATACTAAATATGCATTACCATTTGCTAAATTAACTGAAATCACTGTACTCACATTCTCAGGAGTTACTGTAGGTACAGTCCTGAATGCGATGGACATGTTTTATAATTTGTCTTTGAAGCAACACAGCATAGTGAAACCTGATGAAATTCCTGGATGCAAGCACAGTGGAAGCCATTACCTAGAGCAGCAGCCACTTCACTTCTGCTGCACTAGAAATACATCATATTTATTGGAATTTATAAAATGATCATGCTAGAGATTCATCAGAATATCTGGTGATGTGAAAACAATCCCTTAGCTTTTAGAAGAGGGTGCTCCAAAAGTGAGCAACATCAGCAATGGGCAAAGCTCTGTTACGATAAAATGAACTGAAGGTGGATACATATGGATATAAATGAAGGTGGCTGAAGCATGTGAGGAGAAAATACAGTCCATAACCCAGCATCAGGTAAAAAGAGTGCCTCTTTCTGTTATCAGCGTGGTTTCCTCTAAGTGTGGCTGGAAGGGAGCAGGGTATGGATATTTGCAAAGTAATCCTCAAAGTTTGACTTGGAAAAAAACAGAGAAGTTAAGAAAGAGTTGGAAACCAGAATGTCAAAGGACAGGAGCTTTTCCCTACTGCCAAAACAGCTTCATGAAGGGAATTTGGTGACTGGTGACCCAGTCTGCCTGCAGGATTCCTGGTACAGTGGGTAACGTAAAAGCAGAAGAGCAGTTTATGAGGCTAGAGGTTTCTTTAACATCACAGATACTGATGAGAAGAGCCTTCACATTTTTTATTTGAAACTGTAGGATTAGCACCTTTTGAGAAAGCTTTTAAAATTATTAGGAAAAGCAACAGACTGGATGATTTTGTGTCCCAATAAAAGCACAGTGAAAGAGAGCTGCGGAGAGATATTAGCACCTCAGGTAAATGTGACGAAACCTTTAGAGGTGTTGAGAAGAATATTTCAAGAATATAATGAGAATATCCTATAAATGTAAGAGAAAAAAATGAATGGCCACAAAGACTGCAAACCGTGCAAACATTTAGAAAATTATATTCCCATTACTACTTACTTTTTGTCACAATCATTTCTGGTCAAAATAAGAAAAAACATGTGGAAATAAATTCGCATCTTCATTCTCACTTTTTTTTTCTGTATGTAAGATCCCTCTTTCTCTCACTCCCTGTCTGTCTGTCTGATGCAGGCATGTGTGTCCATAGTAAACCATTCTCTTACAATCATTGATTTTGAAAATTCAGAACATACTTTAGGCATTTCCAAAGGACTGACATAGATGTGGGGGCTCTGTACCTTCCCTTACCCTAGCAAGTTCAATCTCTAACCCAGTTTGAGCTACTAAAAGACTTGATCTGGTTATGGATGGATAAAATTTTTAATCCAAATGCTGACCTCCCAATTTATAAGATATTCAACCCAAAGGTCACACTTATGTATCTCCAAATATGTTTCTGAATGAGACTAGGTAGCTTTTGTTTAAATCCATGTTTTTCCTAAAGAAGTAACCATGACATTGTGCTAGTAAGAATTTATTGTTCAACAGCTCAAGACTACGGAATACAGTCTGCCAGACCTGCTATGACTACAGGCATTCCTGATGCATTTTGTTGTTGTGTTATTTGATTTAAATAGGTAACATATATTAGCACTAATGAGAGATATGGTTTTAAATCATCACACTGAAATCCTGGGTGTATAATTTGTAAGAAGTATTAAACAGGATTTACTTGTTTAATTAATAAAAGCTGAAGCATTGATTCTATTGTGTTTTTTCTCAGGCAGATAGTTCTCCCACACTCTGCCTCCTGCACTAAAGCATTTACCTTTAATGCAAAATGGTCCATCATAGGCAGTTTTGGAGCAGTCACAGGAGTAGCCGTTGTATTTCTCGACACATTTACCACCGTTTGCGCAGTACATCCCATAGCTCGTGCAATGGCCAGAGCAGCCAGGCTTCACCCCTGGTGTGACTTTCGCTCTCTCTTCCAGGTCCAGCGTCACCCCGTTCATCCTTAATGAACGAATGCAACCTAGGAAGCCTCGCTGGCCTCCTGCAGCACCTGAGAGGGAATGTAAAACTGTGAGACAACACTGAACAGATTTTATTGTTGTTGCTTTACATGAAATGTCCTGCTAAGCTTGTGACAACAGCTGGAAATAAGTAACTTCTTTGTAAAGGCAAGGAATTGCCTTGTCCTAATGACAATGAAATCAATGAAACCTAACCTTTCGATACCATACCATAAGTAAGCATAAATAGTAGGTGTGTTTGCTTTACACTGATTAGACATTAGAGATTCTAGCCCTCCACTGTAAGACTTCATTTCATTTCAATTTCAAGATTTTTGGAGATAACAGTGGAAGAAATGGGATTGGCTCGATTGCTAAAGTATAGTCTTACTCTCCATATAACTAGTGATGATGGATGCTAATAATAATGCCATAATATGTTATGCAGTGTTACATTTTTCAAAGCCACAATGGGGAAAGAAGGAAAAGATTTAAATCCCCACTCTCAGTTGCAGTAGGAAATAGAGATGTTAATTTCCAAGCAACATCAGGTATATCGTTTAGTTGCCCGAGTATAGGGTGAAGGATGTAACACTGAAGAACTACATTTGAAAATCTGGGTTGAGATGGCTTTTCTTAGCAGTCAATACRAACTGTTCCTTTTTTCCCCCTAGTAAAGAATTGCTGAAAAATGTGATTTCAGCTGGGAAAGTCTTATCTGGGGCTGCATTAGAAACAAAAAAAAAACCCCTAAAAAATGCAAGCAAATAACAATGAGTGGCTGYCATCCTTTCTCCTCATCCTCTCATCTCTTTGATTACTGCAGTGCCACAGGTGCTGAAGAGTCCCCGAGGAGATCTGAACGCTCATGACCACAGAGCACAGAGGCTGATATTTACCTGAGTGGAGAAGAGGACTAAATACAAACCAAAGAGAGAGGGCTGCTTCAAATCAACTGCTGGTAACTGGATGATTTGGAGTAAGAGGAGGCAATGCTTGGTCTCTGCCAAGTGCCCTAGGACATGAAGTCATCATCCCTCAGGCTCTCTCGCTGGCCTAAGGAATAGGTAYTTATTCTACAGAAAGTGGAACAGGAGGCACTGAAACAATTCTTGTTCAGTATTACTCTCCAGGCCCCGATGTTTAGGGTGTTCATTTGGGACACTCCAACTCAAATCGATTCTCTGCCTGGCTCTGGGTAAGGTTTTACATCTGTTCTTTGAGATGTGTGCTCCAATCACCAGGTTATATGAAATGGATATGATTCAGAAAGAAAGAAAATCTGGTGCAGATTTGGACATTCCGTTTTTGGCAGTAAAGGTACTAGGTATTGTAAAACATTGCTGGTGTTACAGTTAATTCAAAACTACCAATAGCAGTCATCATTATTAACAATTCCTCAAGAAMTCAGGCTGGAAAAAAATCCAGCTCTTCCTGTTTTCAGCAAAAGGCTTGGTATTTCTTTTAAAAGGTTAAGGCTCCCTCTTTTAAACAAACTTCACATTTCAGCTTATTTTGAAACTGCCTTTTATTGGGATCACAGTCAGCAGTAAAGGAGAATCTGAGCTTGTAAATAATGACTGCACATCTGGTGACACATTATACACAGTTTGCAGTGACACTGTGCTGTTTACTAAGGCAGTGAAAGCTTTAAACATCATTTTAATTCATTTCTGCTGTTGAACCCTGACTAACATGGGAAAAAAATGAGATAATGTCTTTTTTTCCTTCCCCCTTCGCTCTTCTCCTGTTAACAGATATCTAGAGAGGTAGGAAAGTGCTTCTTTGCTCAACATTTCATGCAGTTCTGATTCCAGCTAATGGCACTTGGCATGTCTGCACTTCACAGCCCTGGGGCTAACAGTCAGAGAAATACAAGTGCTGCTGGAATAGCCTGCCCAAAATGTAGCGGAGACCAGCAGCTCCAGAAAGCAGCTGGACTAACTTGGTTCCAGGGAATGCATTTGTGTAATACTGTGTGATGCTTTCCTACATTGAATGGGCAAACAGCCCATGGGACTAAAGGGAAAAGACTGCAGCGAGAGCCGTGAACGCAAAAGCGCAGGCAATGAYCAAACCTAAAGAGGTTGAAAGTGCTGCCGAGTCTAGGACGGGCACTGCAGGCACATGCAGTCCTGGCAAGACCTATGCAGAATTTTTCACTTCTGTGGTGAATAACTGTGTGTGCATGAGAGACACACTCAGCAAAAAAGGAGTTGGGCACTACTGCCTGCTAGAGGCACTTTCAGCCAGGAGCTGCAGGTGGGGAAAGACAAAAATGACAAGTTGCCAGCACACAATATTTTTCTCTTAGTTGATCTTCTTATTTCTGTAATTATGGACATGTTTGTCTTTTCTTCTTTTTTTTTTTTTTAATTTTTTTTCCCCCTGTGCTGTCATGCAAGTGCTTTAGGAGCGCAACTTCCCACATTAAACTAACTGCTGCTGGCAAGACACGAGGCAAAGAGTGTTCAGCATGTGAGAGCAAAGCCTGGTTACCCGCTCTGCATCTTACCAACATAGAGCTGGCTGTACAATTCCAGTCGYGTGTGTCCTTCTGTTGGTGCTTTCCGGACTTCCAGGGGTAACTGGTCTACCTGCAGGCTGGCCTGTTTGACATTCCTCTCGGCATTGACCCGATGCCACTGGTCATCATTGAGCTGGTTGGGAGATCTAACAACAATTTCCACAGGCCCATTTCCAACATCAAATGAAAAGGAAACCTCTGTAGCAGCTGAAACACCAAGCAAAAGGGAACCCATCTTACGTTGTAAACAAATTCACTTACACTTCCTAAACAGAAAGGAGTCATATTTACTAGAAATACGCACTACCCAGCCACCTTTCAGAATTTATAAGCACATTCAGTTCCTTCTAACTTGAGTAGGAGTTAAAGTATCTCCAAGGAAGCCATTGTGAAAAGCTTCTGTAGCACATGATGGAAATCAAATCAGTTTGCCTTGTAAAATTGAACCAGAATAAACTATATCCTTGAAGAGGATTTTTTAGTTCCACTAATAATTTCAATAATATTGGACAAACCTGTTCACCAGCTTTTAGAAGAAAACATCAACAGACCCTGAAACAATGACATTAATTTTTGATTTCTGCAGTGTTGTGGTTTAACCCGGCAGGCAGCCAAACACCACACAGCCGCTGGCTCACTGTCCCCCGCAGTGGGATGGGGGAGAGACTCAGAAAAAAAAAAGTAAAATTAATGGATTGAGATAAAGGCAGTTTAATAGAACAGAAAAGGAAGGGAAATAATAGTAATAATAATGATAAAAGAATATACAAAATAAGTGATGCACAATGCAATTGCTCACCACCCACTGACCGATGCCCAGCCAGTTCCCGAGCAGCAGTCACTCCTCCCCAGCCAACTCCCCCCAGCTTATATACTGAGCATGACATCATATGGTATGGAATACCCCTTTGGCCAGTTTGGGTCAGCTGTCCTGGCTACGCTCCCTCCCAGCTTCTTGTGCACCTGGCAGAGCATGAAAAGTCCTTGACTAGTGTAAACACTACTTAGCAACAACTAAAACATCAGTGTGTTATCAGTATTATTCTCATACTAAATCCAAAACACAGCACTATACCAGCTACTAGGAAGAAAATTAACTCTATCCCAGTCAAAACCAGGACAGCAGCTTTCCAGTTTTCATACGTTTTTTGTAGGGAAATATGCATTTTGATAAAAAAGTGGTGCAGAAGAAGTCCACATTTTTTTTCTTTTGAGGGACAATTAATTTTTACAATGAACTAATAATGCAGTGGTAATGACCTATGCGAGATTTTATGGCTGAAAAAGAAATGGATTCTTAGCAAGCACTGCAGTGCTCTATTTATAGTGGATGATTCATAACTTGTTCAGAAATTTTACAAATGTCCATTAGGCTCTACTAGACATTCCTCCAGGTCATCCTTGGCAAACTATATAATTGACACTTAGTATTAAACAGGGAGTGTGATTAATAATATATAGATGATTTTGGAATGAAGAAATATAATTTTGACTTTCCTACTGATATTTAGTTTATATAATTTGGGGCTCTAAATTATATTATGGTGGCAAAACATCAGATGAAAGGGTTACCAGAAAATGGATTATCAATGATAGCATTCATAAAGGAGGATACCAGACAAAAGTAAAGACAACCAAGAGTTCCATTTAATTTGTTTTTCTTACATATAAAATAAAAAAGCTGCAGCACCCTTTTAATTCTTCTGAAAAATCTCGGGTGCCCAATTATAGTCTCAGTGTTCCAGTACAGCTGTGGTTTCTTGTTTGGTTGAATTAATAAAACAGTCTTATAAAAATCTTACTCAGCAAGGCTATTAAATTGTGGTAGAAGCACCGCTCCATGATCATTATCACTAATAATACTGATAAATAGTGGAAAATATTTTTGTACATGGCGTAACAGATTTTCACAAGGTTATGTCAGACTGAATTAAATGCATTTTTATGAAAACTGGAAGGATAGGAATAAACTTTTTACAGAGAATGTTCTTTCAAACCAAATTTATTATACAATTGACACCTTTGATTTTTTCTGCAAAATTGGCTATTTCTAAAAGAAAAAATTAAAAGCATATTTTATTGCTGTTGTACTCTCTGTTCTCTGCTGAATAAAATAATTTCATTCCTTGAATGAACTGCCTTTCATAAGCCACGAATTTAGTCTGTTTGGCCTTTTGCACTTTACAAGACAGAAAATCTGTATGAGCCAAAGATTGCCATTAAAGAAATAAAGATGTTTCATTTTAATGTTATTATGTCTTATAACTTCAGTGGTGCTGCCAATAAACTCAGGCAAATTAGGAATTAAAGTAAAATCTCTCCAGTACTTAAGTTGTATGTTGTGTTCAAGTCTATTTTCAAGGGTGTGTGTGTAATTCTCCTTTACTTTTTGCTTTGAAGAACCGCCTCAGATCTCTTCACTGTCAGGCTTGAATTCGTTCCCAAACGCTGTCTGTCTACAAGGCTGTAAAATGAGAACCCCTTAGCAGACTTTTCATCTTATTCTGAGGCAACTGATGGCACTGTTGATATTGCTCGTGGGTACCTTGAGTACAACCCCATCCAGGATTTTGAAAACCTCTGCAAGAATGCTTCTTTGTCTGCAAGCTCTTGGTCTTCTGGATGGAATCATCTCTAATTTTTTAAAGGAAGATTATTCTTCCTTTAAAAGAGAAAGAGAAAGTGTAGAGAATTGGCAAATAGAGATATTTCAAGTAGAAGTTYTGTGCCTGCATAGTCTAGCTTTATGCATGGCTTTAAACAAATCTGTATCAGAGCCTGAAAGACTAATAATGAAATTCGTACATATTGGAGAAAATTATTCACTCTGACATAAAAGTAAGAGTACCATTTGTATAAATTCMTATTATATTTTTATATTTAATCTTATAGTTAGGGAAGAAAAAGCATTCCAGAAAAATCTCATCAAAGGCTTTTTTCAGTGCATGTACTTGCTGACATGCTGAAAGTTACAGAAGGCAGTATAGCATCTATGGACTGTGCTGATCCATCCCCAAGCAACCTAAAAACATGACTYTTATAAACCAAAGGGGAGGAAACTTATTTGCTAGACTGATAAACTGAAAAAAACATGAAGTATGTCAATGAAAAGCGCTTTGCAGATGGGCAGAGACTGCACGACAGCATGTCTTACATGCGAGTTATGTTGCTGGTTCTGACTCTTCATTCTCAGTTTCCATTGGAATGAATTTTTGAGTCTACAGATTAAGTATATTCTCCAACGAGGGACATCTCTAGGTAAAATGATTGGTACTTGTACCTTAACAGAAATTGATGAACATCTGATAATAGGCAYGTTAGTCAGAAAAGGAAGACAAAAGAAATTGTRCCCCCCCCAATAAATGAGACGGGATCTGGTGACAACTGACACAGAGAAGGCTGAGGTACTCAACAAGTTTTTTGTCTCAGTTTTCACTGGCAATTGCTCTTCCCACATCTCTTGAGTCCTCAAGGCAGGAACTGGGGGAATGAAGTGTTCAAGGTCAGRTTGGACGGGGCCTTGAGCACACCACGCTGCCCCCGCTCCTTCTTCTTCCTCTACCCCAGCTTTACTGCTGAGCATGGTATTGTACAGTATGGAGTATCCCTTTGGCCAATGGTCAACTGTCCTGGCTATGTCCCTTTCCAACTTCTTTCCTACCCTCAGCCTACTGACTGGGGGAGAAGTGGGAAAGAGAGAAAGCTTTGACGCTGTGCAAGCACTGCTCAGCAATAGCCAGAACACTGGTGTGGTATCAWCACTGTTTTAGGCACAAATCCAAAACACAGCACCATACAGGCTGCTGTGGAGTAAGTTAACTCCACCTCCGCCAGACCAGTACAAAATCAAATTTGTTCAGAAGTTCAGTGTAACTAGTTATGTAGAAGAGTAGCAATTATTTAGGTTTTTTTCCTAAGTATGGTTTACCTTTCAATTTCTCTATGTCTACACATACAACCCTTGCATGATGTGGCATCTTTGACTCAAATACATCCTTGGTTGACATGACAGTGGTATTATTCTGTCAAACTTTTGAAGGGGATGATTAAAAGATATCTAACATACACGTGCACATGTGACTTTATTCACAGTGACCAACTGAAGCAAGATTTTTTCAGAAACATGTAGAAAATGAGCTGCACAGGTCCCAGAGGTTTCTACTGGTCAGTCACTTTTTGTAGCTCAACAAGTGAGTTTTCCTAATGATCATTTTATTTTCTATTCTACCAAATACCATAAAACTCAAGCCAGTTGTTCTAAGAAATGAGAACGAGAATCAGACATTGAAGAAATATCTGAAATTGCTTAATTATGAAATAAAAGGAAAATAAATGTGGGTTTTAGTTTATTCAGTCAGTACAAGGTTTTGTGATAGGAACTTCATAAAATTGAACAAGGGTGAATTTTTTAATGTGTTCCTGCCACATATATTCACTCAATAAACTGAGGCTTGTGGCTTAGTTTTACCCTTTCTGTGCCTTGTGTAATTACATATAATTAAATCTGAACACGTTTCTTTCATCGACTCAATTTTCTAAGGTCTCAGGTCATTGTCAGCCATCTGTTCAGAACATAAAAGTGCAACTTTGGCAAACAAAATGCCCTTCTCGCTCTTTGTTTTGTGTTCTTGTTTTTTAGCTCTATTCAGATCCCACCATTTCCTCATCTTAAATCTATAAGGCATTTGCCCATAAAAAGGAAGGGACACGACTGAGCCACCCTGCAGGAAGACCTGGATAGGCTGGAAGAGTGGGCTAACAAGAACCTTATAAAATTCAACAAAGAAGACAAATGTCAGGTCTTGCACCTGGGAAAACATAATGCAGGCATGCAGCACAGGCTGGGATCTACCTGGCTGGGAAGCAGTTCTGTGGAAAGGGACCCGGGGGTCCTGGTGGACAACAAGCTCAATATGAGTGAACAGTGTGCTGCTGCAGCAAAGAAAGCCAACAGGTTGCTGGGTTGCATCCACAAAAGCATCACCAGCAGAGATAAAGAAGTCATTATCCCACTCTACTCAGCGCTTGCCAGGCCACACCTGGAATACTGTGTTCAGTTTTGGTCCCCGCTATACAAAAAAGATGYGGACAGGCTGGAGAGGGTCCAGAGAAGGGCCGCAAAGATGATCAAAGGACTGGGAAGCCTGCCATATGAGGAAAGGCTGAGAGAACTGGGTTTGTTCAGCCTTGAGAAAAGATGTCTTAGGGGAGACCTTATCACCATGTTCCAGTATTTAATGGGTGGCTACAAAGAAGATGGAGACTCGCCTTTTACAAGGAGTCACATGGAAAAGATGAGGGGTAATGGGTACAAGTTACTCCTGGGGAAATTCCGATTGGACACAAGAGAAAAATTTTTCACAATGAGAACAATCAGGCATTGGAATAATCTCCCCCGGGAAGTGGTGGATTCCCCAACATTGGACACTTTTAAGATTCGGCTGGACAGGGTGCTGGGCCATCTTGTATAGACCATGCTTTTGCCAAGAAAGGTTGGACCAGATGATCCTTGAGGTCCCTTCCAACCTAGTATTCTATGAATCTATGATTCTACGACTGCATTGGCTGTGGGATTCTGCGTTCCTTGGGTCCTTCCTTTCAAGGCTTTCTGGTAGATATGCTTTAGTTAAAGACAAATTCTGAAGCTCAACCATACGGGAAGTAACATGCATTTCTATGTCCTTTGCTATGCAGAAGGTCAGGCTAAATGAGCTGATAGACTCTTCTGGCATTCAAGATCTATGAACAGCTAGGTCTCCCATTTTCCTAGAACTTCTTGTGTTTCAAGTCTCTTTTTTTTCCTATTTTCCTAGTTCGATCCTTGTTGATAAATTGCAGGCTAGGATCTCTAGCTATAATGAGGCTGCCAGCAAAGGAGACGCTGACAGATGGGTGGGTGCTCACAAGATGCTAAACAGTAGGTGGAGGTTCTCAAGACACATCAGCTGTGAAAAAAAAGGAGGAGGGATTACAACCCTCCTCACAGTCAGTTTTGTATGCCTGTCTATTTCTCTCCTTCTCTCCCATTATCCTTTCTCTGAAACACATACTTTCATCTCCTCCCTTGTACTTTGTTTCTCTTACCTCCCCTGATGTATTTTTATACCCTTCAGTGGGACTCACTGATGTTTTTGTTGACTTACACCAAAGGGAATAGTATCTAACTTCTTTAGGATCCTTTTGAAATCCCATTCTTAGAACATAAATGCCTTGTTATGGCTAGAATCGGAGCTCACTTGCTTGGCTGTAAAACAGGATACAACAATAAGCTATAAACTGTAGACTAAAACCTGCCAGACAGATATTTCCCCCCCCCTTCCACTTTGCTTGCTTGTTCCATGAAAACAACAGCTTGAAAATATTCTATCTCTGTAAGGGCAACATCTGCCAAACTTCTTGGACAGTTTGTTTGTAAATACACCTCTGACAAAGGGCTCACTGACTAAACCAGTAGACAGAATTCAGTGGAATGATTGAAAACGAATGAAAACTTAATCAACAGACAGAGATGCTAAACATAGCTAGAGCTAGTGGTTTATGTATCTTTATATGGAATCCATCACCAGGGTCAAGATCAGGTCTCCTATCTGTAGTCACTGGAATCCTTCCCGTTGACTTTAGGAGGCTCTGGATAGAAAAGAGGGCTTTCCAGGATTTGAAAGCAACTATCTTGTCCACCTTTCCCACTTATACTCAGACATCTGAGTTTAAAGATAGTTTTACAAAGTCATCTCTAAATTATCTGCCCTGCTGCCCTAATTTGCACAGGGGTGAGAGATGGCCATGCCAATGCTGACACTGAAACAGCRCTGATAGGTTGTTCCTGGCTGCTGAAAATATGTGGAAAGGGCTACAGATACTRCCCTGAGGTGCCATATTGGAACACAGGACCTGCTTTGAGGAGGCCACTTCTCAAGGGACACAACTAAAAATTAAAGCCACCAAAACAACATCTCAGAGAGAAATTGTTGATCCAAGTTGCTTGACTGCAATGCAGGAATTACTGTGTAGCTTGGCTGTCTGTTAATAATCAGGTAGTTGTCAAAAATCATGACCATATTTACAATAATTGGACTAAGCATCTGGAAGATTTCATCATTTATCTAATTCCCAAATGAAATGGCCATTTGAACTAATGAGCGAAAGCTTCACTCATTTGACCAAATGACAGTGCACATCTATGCCCAAGACTGCAGTGATCCCTGAGCTAAGTGCCAAATGAACTAGCTCTGGAAGCTGCACAGCTGCATCAGCATGATGCTGTGCCAAGAGTAATTAGTTCTAATGAGAGGCTATACTGCCCCTAGGATCAAACCCAGCATAGCTGAGTGCTGATTTGTGCGGACATGCTATCTTTCTTAGAATTAGCTCAGGTATCTCTCTAGCATAGGGGTTCATTATACAGACTAGACACACTCCACATTTGCCTGTAGGTTAACAAGTCAAACAAAAAAAAGTCATGCAACTTTATGCTCTCTTGGATCTTACGCAGTCATTTATGTAAGTGTCAAGAACGGAAAAAGGGTAAGTAAAGCTATCACTTTGATTTAACATCATTTAACACCCACTTCTCATGGTATAAATCCATCCACAAGACATAATATAATAACAAGTGAGGCTCAGTGTCTTTCTGAACCTTTAAAACAAGCTGATATTTTATATGGAGTAAACAATCAGACAATCACAGAATCACAGAACCATAGCATGGTTTGGGCTGGAAGGGACCTTTAAAGATCATCTAGTCCAACCCCCCTGCCATGGGCAGGGATATCTTTCACTAGCTCAAATTGCTCAGAGCCCCATCCAACCTGACCTTGAACACTTGCAATGATGGGGCATCAACAGCTTCTCTGGGCAACCTGGCCCAGTGTCTTACTACCCTCATCGTAAAGAATTTCTTCCTTGTAACCAATCTAAATCTACCCTCTTTCAGTTTCAAACCATTGCCCCTTGCCCCCCTGTCCTGTCACTACAAGCGTTCATAAAGTCTTTCTCCATCTTTCTTATAAGCCCTTTTATATAYTGAAAGGCAGCAAAAAGGTCTCCCTGAAGCCTTCTCTTCTCCAGGCTGAACAATCCCAACTCTCTCAGCCTTTCTTCATAGAAACGGTGTTCCAGCCCTGTGATCACTTCTGTGGCCCTCCTCTAGACCCACTCTAACAGGTCCATGTCTGTCTTGTGCTGGGGACCCCAGAGCTGGATGCAGTACTCCAGGTGGGGTCTCACAAGAGCGGAGTAGAGGGGGAGAATCACCTCCCTTGACCTGCTGGCCATGCTTCTTTTGATGCAGCCCAGGATATGATTGGCCTTCTGGGTTGCAAGTGCACATTGCCAGCTCATGTCCAATTTTTTGTCCACCAGTACCTCCAAGTCCTCCTCTGCAGGGCTGCTCTCAATCCATTCATCCCCCAGTCTGTAGTGATACTAGGGATTGCCCCGACCTAGGTGCAGGACCTTGCACCTGGCCTTGTTGAACTTCATGAGGTTCACATGGGCCCACTCCTCAAGCCTGTCCAGGTCCCTCTGGATGGCATCTTTTCCCTCAAGATACCAGCTGCACCACTCAGTTTGGTGTCATCTGCAAACTTGCTGAGGGTGCACTCAATCCCACTGTATATGTCACTGATGAAGATATTAAACAGTACTGGTCCCAGTACGGACCCCTGAGGGACACCACTCATTACTGGTTTCCACTTGGACATTGAACATTGACTGTAACTCTTTGGACACGGCCATCCAGCAAGTTCCTTATCCATCTAACAGTCCATCCGTCAAACCCATATGTCTCCAATTTAGCAGCAAGACTGTTGTGAAGGACCATTATCAAAGGCCTTACAGAAATCTAGATGACATCAGTAGTTCTTCCCTTGTCCACTGATGCAGTCACTCCATTGTAGAAGGCCGCTAGATTAGTCAGGCACAATTTTCCCTTGGTGAAGCCATGTTGGCTGTCTCTAATCACCTCCCTGTCATGCATATGCCTTGACATACCTTCCAGGAGAATCTGTTCTATGATCTTACCAGTCAGAGATGTGAGGCTGACTGGTCGGTAGTTCCCAGGGTCCTCCTTCCTACCCTTTTTAAAAATGGGTGTGATGTTTCTCCCTTTTTCCAGTCATTGGGGACTTCACCTGACATTTCAAATATGATGGAGCGTGGCTTGGCAACTACATCAGCCAATTCTCTCAGGACCCTGGGATGCATCTGGTCAGGTCCCATGGACTTATGTATGTTCAGGTTCCTCAGGTAGTCTTGAACCTGAGTTCGGTTATGATGGGAGGGACTTTGTTCCCCCAGTCCCTGCCTTGATGTTCAGGGACTTGAGATATGTGGGAAGACAGATTACCATATATATTGATAAAATATTACTTCCCTGTGAAAAAGGAAGTACAGTGACTGCTATCAGCATCAACATTTTGATGATATAACTTAAAGTTAGTTTTTAAATTGAGTGATTTTAGACATTCTCTTTCACTGATTTCTCCTCAGTGAAATTCTTGTTTTTTGGAGAAAATATTTTTAAAGACATTTTACCTTCAGTCATAGGAAGTCTAGAAACATGTATAGAAAGGAGAAGAGAAATTAACTTCTCAATGAAAGGTAAAGGAATGAGAACATGTATAACTGAATGGCTTTAACCATTAAAGGTTTGGAAAAAATGATACCATAATATTTAATAATGATASAAATAGAAATCCAAGAGTGTTTTTTTGCAAAGATTAAAGAAACTAATTTATGGTGAATAGTATTTATTAAATTCCTCTGGAAATTCATCAGGACTACAGAACTCTTCAGAATGTCTGAAGCTTCTATGACCTTTTCAGTATGTTTTTATATAATGTTTTCATTTTGAAATTTTCAAAGTATCCTGCAGGCCAAAAAAAACAAATCAGAATGAAAAATAAAGAAAAAGGCTTTGTCAAACGCAGAAAAGAGCATCCTCTGAAGTGCCCATCCTTCTCATATTTTTGATCCTCATTTTCTCCACCATTTAGTCTGCAGCCTGAAGGCACTTGATTCAGTCTCTGCTGTGTGCAGTATCTACACCTGGTAGCTGCAACTTGCAGTAACATTTCTTTGCGAAGGGACAGGGAATTAGATCTACTGAGAGACGTTGTCCTGATTCAGCAAGAACTGCTGTTTTCTTATGCATATGACTATGTTGTCACATTGTAAGACAAGACTGCACACAAATAAATTGTTTTGCTGTATATTTAAAAGATGTGAACTTTAATACATTATTGTCCTTCTTCCATGATACTTTCACATCTTCTTTCTAGTAAGATTTGCAACTGGACCAGTAATTTCAACAACTGTACAAATAATAAGTCTAAGTCCTAGCTTTCTGTTTACAGGAACCAAGCGTATTTGGATTAATGGGAATTACATATGTTAAAATCCTTCTTTCATAATTTCATTTTATGACTGTTCAAATATATTTTCATATATCTGGCTGCCTGACTGAATAGYTAGCTTTTTTCTTGTTCCTTCATTGCCTGTCTTGGATTAGACTCCCTCTGCTATAATAATCTTCACCTATTGTCTCCATGCTGAGCCCTTGAAATTCATTATCCTCACCTGTGGTTTTAATCGTAGATATTCAGTATATACCAGTTGACTCAGAAGTACARTACTACACTGCACCATAGTCCTGGGAAATTCTGGGACTCCCATAGTCTGGGATTCCCAGAGTACTGGGAAATACTGGGGAGAGGAGATGACAGAAAAAAAATTGTGGAAAAGGCAAGTGAAGAGAAGGTGGATGGAATCTGGAAGGTAGGAAAGATGATAACTAGTGGTGTACCCCTGGGGTCAATCTTGGCTCCAATCCTCTTCAAATGTTCACTAATGATCTAGATGATGACAAGGCAGAGTGTACCCTCAGCAGCTTCACAGATGTCACAAAACTGGGATTCCATCCAGAGGGACCTCGACAGGCTGGAGAAACGGACTGACAGGAACCTCACGAAGTTCAGCAAGGGGAAAGTGCAAAGTCCTGCAGCTGGTAAGGAAAAACCCCATGCACCAGTACATGCTGGGGGTCACCTGGCTGGAAAGCAGCTTTGCAGAAAAGGCCCTGTGTGTCCTAGTGGAGACCAAGTTGAACATGAGCCAGCAATATGGCCTGGTGGCAAACAACGCAAATGGTATCCTGGGCTGCATTAGTAGGACTGTTGCCAGAATATTGAAGGAGGTGCTCCTTCCCCTCTACTCAGCACTGGTGAGGCCACACCTGGAGTACTGTGTCCAGTTCTGGGCCCCCCAGTACAAGAGAGACATGGACACACTGGAGAGAGTCCAGTGAAGGGCCACTAAGATTATTAAGGGACTGGAGCACCTCACATATGAGGAAAGGCTTAGAGAGCTGGGACTATTCAGCCTGGAGAAGAGAAGGCTCAGGAAGGATCTCATCAATGTATATAAATACCTGAAGGGACGGTATAAAGAAGAYGGACTCAGGCTCTTTTCAGTGGTGCCCAGTGACAGGGCCAGAGGCAATGGGCACAAACTGAAACACAGAACGTTCCCTCTGAACATCAGGAAACACTTTTTCAATGTGAGGGTGACAGGTCTCTGTGAGGATCTAGTTGAAGCCCACTGCAACTTTTTCATCAACTTCAGTGAAAAAGAATGCTGATGGACTGTAGGACTATTAGTTTGCTGATGATAATCCGTTTGTTGTCTCTGTTTCCCTTGCTTAACCTCTAATGCTGAATTCATGCCTCTCTGGATGGCATTGGAATGTAACAGTGAGCTGTTTTGCTGAAGCTCGTGCTAGATAAGACTATACTGATAGTAGCAGGCAGAAGGAGGAAATTAAAAAGTATATTAATTACCAGCAGTGTATCACTCACAGTAAATGTGTGTTTCTGGASCATGGCACCAGGATGGCTTTTGTCTGTATTCATATGGCTAGGAGATTCTAATAGTGTCTACTAAATAAGATTTTGCTAGTGTGATCCTTATTTCTGGCAGCTAAAAGTGTGCATTATTGCTGTTTCCTGCATAATTCAGTTCCAAAAAGTAAATCACAAAGTCCTACATTTTCCATTTTTCTCCAGTGCATGATTAGTCCTCTTGGATTGCATTAGGAAAGTCAAAGAAATTACATTTTGTTACAAGTAAATATATAAAGAAATAAAAAAATACGGGTCATTATTCTGCTAGTCTGTTGGCTAGTCTGCAGCATCAAGCTTAATTTTGTTGTGCACATGCYGCTTGCACCAATATCCATCCCTATCTACATATTCTGAAACATTTGCAGGTGTATTTCAGTGCTTCCTTATTGCTGTTTTACATGAGTTCAGCTAGCAACACTATTTTTTTTCCCCCTTTCTGTTTTTCAGTATTTAAGGGAATAATAGACTGGGATGCTACTGTGTGGAGTAATTTTCTCAAGTGCACATTTACAGCTGTGCTGTTTCAACAATACTAGTATTAAAGGTGGGCTATTCACTACCACATTCTGCTCTCAAAAGGTTAAAAAGTTGCATATAGAAAGAGGCATATCTGTTCAATGCAGCACTTCTCAGTTACAGCTTGTTTCTGGTCGAGAGTGATGATGTCAGTAAGCCATTGTGTTTCCATGCACATGCAAGATTAGATTACTACTTTGGAGCAGAAGCTGGAGCAGAGAACAGAGCAGACTTACAATCCTTCCCTGAGTTTTCCCTAGGGTGGTCCAACCTGCTGTGTGACTGCAGCTGAGGGGGAACTTTTAACCGCTGGAAAGCTGTCTCGACCTTTTCCAAAACACACAGGCTACCTGCAACCGGATAAATGCTCTCCAGGTGCAAGGTAGTAAAAAAAAAATGGCCCTGGCTTCTCTCACCTTGTGGACGRACACCAATTCTCTTTCTACTGGCAGACAACCACTCACACATGTAATTCGCAATATTTTGGAAAGGCGTAACTATTCTGGAGCTCAATATGAAGGGAAATCAGAACTGAATACACCACCTTCCTCATCATGAGTAAGCATCTGAGGGCAACGATAAGGAGTGATTTGATTTTGGTAATAACTAAGAATCAGTTATTTTTATTTCACTTTAAAGTAAACTCAACTATCAACCAACCAATCAAACAGAAATATCAGTCTTCCTACGCAGTTGATTAGATTGCTTTGGGGGATAAAAAATATTGCATTTAAATGAAAGTACCAAATTTTCTCATGAACAATCATGCAAAGGCCAAATATGCCCTAAGAAGATAATTATTTATTATCATTATTTATTAATTACTTCAGTTATGCTAATTGCACTCCAGCTGTCTTGTAGATAAGCACTTGGAAACAACTCTCATTTTTATGATTATGTTTTAGTTGATGCAGCAGTTTTCAGCCATGGACAGCAAAAATGAAAAATAACATTATCAGTCCTGCATAAACAGGGGACCAAAGCAAAGATATGTGAAAGGACTTCTATAAGGTCAAACATCAGATGGTTAGAGCAGGGCTTGGAAAAATACCTACTTGCTTTACTTCTAAGGCAATAAATACAACTTCAGATAGACGACGTTACCTCCCATCTAGCCAGCCCTCTTCCAATAACTACTTAGCTGCTTGGAAGGAAGGAAGGAAGGAACGGTGACTCAGTTAAAGGTCTTGTTGATTCATCTCATGAGAGTTACTAAAGCTTAAAAAAATACAGCAGCACTATCTTCTGGTCTCTTTTGTGAGAGACAATTCACACAAAGGGAACTGCAGTCTGTGCACTAAGTGGAAAAGGAGAGGAGGTGTGTGCTTTCCTGTCTGTAGTGGGTTATAATATACTTCATTATATCCTTTTAACTGCAACACTTTACCACGAAACTGAATTGGTCCCATGCAACAGAAGACACCACAACAAGGGGGAAGCACAGCCATCAAAACAGAGCTCTCCCATGCAGCATATAAAGKGTTTTGTGTAACTGGTAGTTATTTTTTGTTGGATGAAAGGCAAAATAAAAGTGGGTGCTAACATTCATGAATCAGATTATGTCTGAGCATGGTAAAGTATCAGAGAGATTTTTGATAGGAGAGAGTGGCTTCTTTTCCTGTGACAAATGGCTATGAAGTTGGCACGGTTCTAAAAATGCTGAGCAATGGGCCTGGGTGCTTATAAGCAGAGAAAAAGGGTATCAAAACCCGTCTCGAATATGCCACACTTGAATGTCATAAAAACCAGCCAAAATTGTAAACAGTGCATCATACTAAAAGTGGTGCAGGCCTGAAAAATAGACATCAAGACTGTCACTCTTCTGTGGTGTGATTTTGAGAAAGAGCACATTGCCCATGTGCTTTTCTTCCTCTTCTGTGGTGTTTTTCTTATTCTGTAATTTGTGTATTAGCTGTAGGTTCTGCTGCAGACTGTCGTTAAGACTTGTGAAGGTATTTAGATGACTGGGTGGTAGCTACCGAAAAACTTTTAAATCTGGCCAGGTGCTCACGATGATGTGAACTTACTGATTTTTCTACCTGGCCATGTAAGTTTTTGTCATTTGTAGTGGCTGTTTTATAAGCAATTTTTCATGGCTGCTATTAATTTCTGTGGCTGTCCAGGGGTCACCATCAGGGTAAGGACCCTGTTGCACTACACACTGTACTAACACAATAAAAAAGGTCATCCAAAAAGATGACTCAAGTTTACTTTTACTGTAGTAACTCTGTATGTGAAAAGGGGGTGTGTGAGGGGGCAGGGTAGACAGACCCGGCTAACTGTGGCTCCCTTTTATCGAAAGCTTTAGACAAAGATTTTTGTCTCTCAGAACTATACTTGTAATTATTTATGGTTGCCAACATTTAGGGTAGACCCCCAAAAATGGAAGATGATGTCTTTGGTGTTGTTTAGTCTTTTATTCTGCAGCAGGAAAAAATATCTACAAAAAATATGAAGCAGGAGTATCATGGAGTGGTACAGCAGAGTGGGAGACAGAATTGACATGTTGGAGGTAAAAATATGTGCTCTGACTTCATGGTAATTAGAGGTAGAAAACTCCTGTAACACACTGGCAGAGGACAAAGGGCACAGTCACRCGTTATGTGCTCAGTTTTGACTGGTATGTGAGTGAGAGACCTGCCTGGTTTAGCCACCTTTTCTTAACTGCTTCACTGTATGCCTGAGTCTCACGAAATGTAAAGCCAACAGGAGACCCATTCCTATTTCCTGCTGTAACAGTGGAAAACATAAAAGCGTGAGTGAAAGGATTTATGACTGTATAAAACATTTGTTGTTAAGAATTCATACTAACAGAGAGCTGTCTGCAGTGCACGAGTAGAGACAAAATGCACTACAGTGATCCAAGCTCTATTTTAGAAACAAAGTCAAGATGTTTAGATCAAGAGGATATAAAAAGCCTAAATTTTGTAAGATAGTGTAATGGYAGTCTCATGATAGCGAACTGCCTTCGTGCTCTTCTTAAAAAATAGATTCATGGATTTATTAGCTTTTTAACAAAATTTTACATGAACGTTTGTTCTTTTCTTTTAAATTATACATGTGTGCAAGGTTTCTGAATGAAAAGTCAGGAGAAGAAATATTCTTTTTTCTTGTCCTCAGAACAACTGTAGTAAGGCAAGGCAGAGAGACAGAGACTGAATCTAGAGTGACTTAAAAATTAATTAATTTTCATCACAATTTAAATGGATATTTTTTTAAACTAGCATTTAAACCATGCTGAAATGCTGCAAAGTGTTAGGAAAATCTGTGGCCAAAACTTTATATGAACATTTAGCATCTACTACATTATAATGTTCTCGCAAAAACTTAAAAAGAAAAAAATTATATTTGCTTGAATCAATCTATTGACATCATTTGAATTAATCATGTGCATAATATTTGAAGCATCATGGATACAACTGTATTATTATTAAAAAAACCTCCTCTTTCATTGTATCTTATCATTTAGTCACAGAAAATCTTTTTCTACTTTAAAACTGAATTGCTTTGGTGAAAACAATAAAGAGTAATTTAGACTTTCAATAGGCTTACTAAGCAATTGCCAACACTTTATCTAAAAAGTCCAACTTAAAGAAAAAAAGTAGTTTACAGAGTACCAAGACCCTGTTTAAACACGCAGAAGAAAGATTCTCAAAAGCATCTAAATTAATTAGGACCAGAAGACCCATTGGATTCAGGCCATATAGCCTCAGGAAGCAATGCAGCTTGGTTGGACCATTTCAGATTTCCTCACTCATGGTGTTTCAATGTATGGGATGATGTTGATGATTAGGATTAAAGGTAAGGATTAAAGAGCATAGTGGGTGTCTGCTATAGGACACCTGACCAGGAAGAACAAGTGGATGAGATCTTCTAGAGACAGCTAGAAGTAGCCTCATGTTCACAGGCCCTGGTCCTCATGTGGGTCTTCAACCACCCCAACATCTGTTGGAGGGACAACACAGCAGAGCATAAGCAAGGTTCCTGGAGAGCATCGATGATGACTTCCTGATGCAAGTGAAAGAGAAGCCAATGAGGAGAGATGCTCTGCTGGACCTTCCACTCACAAAAAAGGAGGGGCTTCCTGGGGATGTGAAGGTTGAAGACAGCACCAGCTGGAGTGACCATGAGATGGTGGAGTTCAGGATCCTGAGAAGAGAGAGCAGGGCAAAAAGAAGATAGGCTTCTCTAAGTACCTAAGTGCTACTTAAGTAGCAAAAAGAAGACTAGGGAAAATGTGAGCCCACTGCTGAATGAGGTGGGGGCTCTGGTGACATGGGACTTGGAAAAGGCTGAGGTAATGAACGCCTTCTTTGCCTCAGTCTTTACTAGCAAGAGCAGCCTTCAGGAGTCCCAGGCCCCAGAGATCAGGGAGAAAGTCTGAAGCAGGAGGGTTGGGCCAGATGACCCCCAGAGGTCCCCTCCAGACTCAACCATATTGTGATTGTGTGATTCTGTGATTGCAGAGACTGTGTGGGCTATTTACTTACTGAAAGAACAGTTGAGATTCATTTCAGTCCCATGGGCAGGACGTTATAAAAAATCACACACTTGTCCTTTGCTGAGATGAGCATTTTTAAATATTAAAGTATTTTGGGGGGAAAAAAAATAATTGCACCTCAGGTGGGTCTCCTAGCCACTAGGTCTATCCCTTCATTTACTCCATGGCTCATTAAGAATGCCATTATTCCTGCAAAGTGGTGAAGAAAAGATTGAGATATTCAAAGACGTTGTTTCTTCATAATCTAGCGATCAGAGCATCCACAGATACAGTGGAAGGTAGATATCTGAAACTCATGTAGGCAGAGAAAAGGAATGCACTGGGAACATCTGCCAAGTCTGGCCATGTAAGGTGGGCAAAGCAGTGCCTATTCCACTGAAACCAGAGCTCTTCATGTGCTACTCAGGTGTTAACAAAGATGCAGGCACATCTGGGAATGCCAGAGGATACATCTTGAGGAAATTCCTTTGGATAATCTAGGCTGATAGAGGCTTGACACAGTTCCTGCTAAGCGGCAGCTGAATAGGTATTTTGAGTATCAGAATTTTGTACTGAGATGCTTAAGCCTGCTGGCAGATCTAGCCTCTGACACATTGTCTTCAGGAGGAGATACATCCAGTCATGAAGTAAATCAAATTCAGTCATTACTGTCAAGAAGAGAGGAAGCTTGTCCTCCTACATTGTTTTGGAACATGTTGCCATTTACCCTGTTAAAACAGAAAACTCAGTGACAAAGTTGGGCTGGAGAAGTCAATTGAGCTCAAAGTGGCACCCTGCTACTACTTACCACGTGAACTAATGCAAGAAGTCACACAGTCACTTCAGAGAGTAGCAGAACGAGAAAGTCTTTATGTATCAGCCTGTTGACTTCAGTTCCATATGTGGATTTTTATTTCAAATTACAGGAGATTACAAAGAAAATGTAAACTAACAGAGTTTAATGACTTAGTGCCCAGATTTTACCCTGCAGTCGAGCAAGGTAAGAGTACACATAAAGTCAGTAAGTGAAGCAGACATCACTTTCTAATGTGTGGCAGAACACAAAGAATATGAAAGCATATACGGGATTTGACAAAGTCAACGTAATGGATATCCTTCTTTGATTAAAAAACCCCCTGATTTTTGGAAGAAGAGAATTGTTACAGATCTAGCATACTTGATTTTCTTCCAAAAAGAGCAGAGATGGAAAATAGAATTGCACAGATTGTTGATGAGACAGATGAAGTATGGGTCGTCAGAAAATTAAAGGACCTCTAATTTGTTTTGGGTCAAGTCATATTTAGTATTATAATGAATACCTTTGCACAAGAAGTCAGCATATGTCTAAATTTTTTTTGCCAGTAACACACAATGTTGGAAAGGTTAGAAAATAACACATAACAAATGGGATCCCAGTGTGATCAGCCAAAAATTCCTAGGACACAGTGGGCAGGGTATGCCATTGTACAAGGCACTAGTAAACCGTTATCAGAATTAATGTGGATAGTTCTGATTACCTGTGTTTAAGAAAGAAGAATTCAAGGTGAATTGAGTAGGGAGAACCTTATTAGCATAACAAGAGAAAGGAACAAAAGAAAATATCTTATGAGAAGAGATGATGCGAGTTTGTCTTGCTTAACACAGCAATTAAAAGCTGAGAGAAGATATGATTGCTCCATAAATACACAAGGGGAGAGTAAATGCTAGGAAGGGAAAATAGTTCAGCCAAAGAACAATACTGAAAAAAGAATGAATGGCTATAAACAAAAGATGCAAATAAAACTGTTAGGAGTTAGAAGATTTCTAACCAACAAAGGTGTGAAAGTCTGAAACAGTTGTCCAGCTGGCAAAAATTCCAACTATTTTCAATAGAGAGTTGGACAAATTTAGGGAGCTAGACATGGGTTATGCATCGTGGTTGTCTGTGACAGCAAGGATCTAAATTCAAGGACCCAGAAGGTCTGTTCCTGTCACGTGCCTAAGACATCTGGTAATTTTGAGCAGTATAGCAAGTATTTACTTTCTGCAGGAAAAAGATCAGCATACATGAATAAGGTAACAAAGCATATGCAGTTTCAGCATGTAACAGAAAGTAGACTGGAAATGAGGGCAAAGACCTGAGATGAGCTAGTGGGTGGTAGGGCTAGCAATGGTTTGCCATGTGTTGCATGTATTTAGTGCAATACAAACCAAAGTTAGGGAGAACTGTGCTTTTTGAATGCCAACCAGTTCCCACCTTGAACTTTATGTGAGCTGTAACTGATTTATAAGACACTGTGCATAAAATGACTATTAAAGTGGCATTTATGGCAATGAGAAAAGCATCGCAGCACCCTTGAAAGGAGAGAGGTAATGCTGAGGGGATGCTGTATGGCACTGTGCAGTGCAGGGTCACGAATGCCATACTGACATTGAGGCAGACCAAAGTAGAGCAACCTGTACCCAGCAACCTATATACCCTGTCAGAGTCCAAGCTAGTTACAGAAGAGCTACTGATGGCCTTAATTTCCCCACAGCCCTGTGCCTAGGATTTTCTATTGGCAGTTCTATTTCTATTTCAGTTTTAGCCAGTTCCCCAGCTGGGATGTTTATTTGCTGCCTTTGGCTTGCTCCCACATGCCAGCCTGGGCACCTATCCCCATCTGCTAATTAGGAACAAGGATACAGGTGGAACTAGCCTTCTCAGATGGGCCATAAATTGCCCTGTTTGAATGTCAGGCTTTTCTGCATCACCTACCTCATCTGAAAAGGAATCTTATCTTTAAATGAATGGCGCTTGCAGTTCTTCAGACTAGGGGTTCTTTTTGTTTGTAACTTTCATATTGTCCTGGAATAGCATGAGAGTTTGCAAATACTGCTGTAAAAACATTTGGGTCAAAAATTTCCCTGAAGAAGTTTAATGTTTCTTCATTTAATTTGATAACTTCTTACTGGCCCCTGGGATGAAGAGATTCCTGAGCGTCCTATGCATTCTTTGACGTGTGGCTAATGCAACATGCTCTCCTAGGGGGTTGTGTTTCAAAAAAGTGACCTTCTGCTAGGAAAGCAAAATAACAACTCAATTAAAAGAAACAACGAAGGTCACACCGGTTTCCCTACCTAGCCAGAAAGATAAAGCAGTGGAAAATGTAAGCTGCATTTACATTAACATATGGGAATTTAAAGAGTATCATGTGGAAAACTCATTGATGTGGTAGAATTCCATTTTAGGATGCCTCTGGAGAAAGAAGTGATGAAGTTATTAAAATTTGTAAGAAAATATATTAATCAGTCATGTGTTAGAGCGTTCAGTCTGGAGGAACGAATGCTATCTGGGCAGAAGCAACAGCAATGGGAATCATGGTCCCTGGTCTGTCACTGCTTCTTGTCTGATTTTGGAGAAGTTACTCATGTCTCAACTAAGTAGCCTAGAAACAGCTAAGCACAAGAAGCAATGTAGGACTTTTCTCTTCAAGTGCAAACGTTAAGTATTAGAGTGCTGCCAGTATCCCTTGCCCACAGAGCAAGTAGACCCATCCTGAAGCCATACCGCTGCTCTCATTAGCAAGCTACTCCATGTAATCCCTTTCACAGCAGCCAAGTTCACTGATCTCTCCTTGAGGAGACTTTTAGGGCAGCTAGCATTGCAGGGGTTAGCAGCCAAGTGACATCTCTGAATGTAGGGGTTGTAAATATTTCAGCTTTCTACAATAAATTAATAAGAAAGCTCCTTCCACTCTTACATGTTCATGCCAGGATCAAACACAAAGCTGACCTTTATCTCTCTAAGTCTCATCTTTTTTTCTGTTACAAAACTGACTTGCTGTTTACTTACTTCAGAATAATAACAGTGATACACAATTCATTAGTGTCTGTAAATTGCTTGGAGGTGCTGGGATGAGAGGAGATACAGAAGTGTGCAGAATATCTTTTCCATTAGAATAATATAACAGTGTCATTAAGAGAATTTTCTGGAAACAGTTTAATTCACTACTGGCTTTCTAGAGCAACAGTCCTGGGAATCTGATACAAAACAGTGATGGTCGATGTTTCTTCCCAAATTCTCAGGAATATGTCCCTTCCAGAATTTGCTTTCAGGAATACATCTCTTCCAAAACTTGGGATTTCTCTTGATCAGAAAATTCGAATTTGGACTATTTGACAAACACCTCACAGGTATGGAATAGTTGGATTTTCATAGTCATAGCTCTCTGAACGCTTCAACCCACATCTCATAAACGTACAAAACCATACTCTTGCTCATTTGACTCTAGTCAGATATGTTGATATTCAGCTGGATTTTAGGTAGCCCCCTGCCTGCTGCAGAGTTTCGAGTTAGGGTCCTGGAGGCCTATTTTCCTGCACCTCGATGGCTCTAGCTGGGCTCCATTACGCAAAGCTACAATTTCCAGGGAGGAGTGACTGCAAGGAAGAACTGAATGGGGAGGGGAGCTGAAAGTCTTCAAGAATTCAAAATGAAATTCTTGGCATGTTTTGTTTGGCAACATTCAATCGTGAAGTACTTAAAAAAAAAGAACATTAGGATTGCTTATGAAGACCTGGAGGCTCCATGTTGCTGTTGGCTGACGTACAGGCTGCTGTTTCATCTCTGTTTCATGCGTGCTAGGTCTGCTCCCGACCTCTGAACCATGGGGACAGAGGTAAAGGCAAGGGATGAATTAGGGCAATGGCCAGCTAAACTGGTTAGCAGCAGTAGGTGGGTCTCTTATGGCAGGTATCTGTATCTGATGGGCCACACAGCTTATTTCAGTTCATAGGAGTGCTGCATACTATAGCCAACTCCCTATCACCCCTCAGAGCAAGTGCTGGCTCTACTGCACATACACAGTATAGTTATATGGAGAGTGGACACTAAATTTCGTAGGTGTTTTCAGGTACACACTGGGGGAGCAGACAAGGGGCTCTGAGAAAGATGTCAAACAGTTCCTCGAAATTATATTCAAACTTTTTGGTGGATTGCTTTTATGAAAGGCACTGACAAGGAACTGAGACAGCCCTGGCAGGTTTTGTAGACAGCAGGTCACATACCTCTGGGTCCTAAAAGGTAGGTCAAAGTTAAAGAAGGGGGCTAGTATAAATGAAAAAATGGTGTTCTCAATGGTGTTTTTATAGGAAGACTGGATTTTAGGTTAAACCCTCCCAAAACTGTATAGGAAAGCTCTAAAAGAGAAAACACCGTTTTTTTCTCTCTCTAAAAAATATTTTTAATTTTAAAAACATCTGGAAGTTTTGACCAGAGACATATGGTTTCTGGAAGCACTGCTTTACAGAAAAATTTATACCTTATCCAACTACCTCCTTTCTAAGCAATCCTAGTCGTTGCCAGCTGACCAGCCAGCTATAAAAATAATGGAGTTCTGTGGATTTACTGATGTATGTAAAAACTGAGGCTTCAGGTAATTCTACATCTCTGTCAACTGTTCCATGAATGGTGACAAGTACGAGCCTGCCAGAGGAGCTGCTTGATAAATGGAATAACCAAAGACTTCAGCCACATTCATAGTAACATTTTATCACTGTTTTTTTCATGAGAGTCCTCCTTGTCAGCTGTTTGGAAAAGCTATTTCTTAAATCAGAGAAACACATTCTTTCCTTCCTTCCTGTACTCCCCTTCTCCTCAGAGATGGCAGTCTTGGGCTTTGCTGAAGACACATGAAGTTACTCTTCAAGATACTGCAAGATTCCACCCCCTTTTCTTATAAATCTAGAGAATTAGAAAATAATCTGTGCAGTTATTAGACCTTAAGAAGCTCCAAGACAGCACACCAATAAAATAATTTAATGAGCATTCCTAGTGACAACTCTTGTGCTCAGAATAAAACACGCAATAGCGAACTCCTTTCCAAAGACTTGAAGCTAAGAATTTTTATAGACCGAATTATTTGTTTCCCTAATGCATTCACCAAGTGCAGTAAGCTGATGAAAATACTGGATATTGTAGACCCTCTCAGTTCCTAGTCTGTAGAGCTAAGCTTATGCTTCACTAACCATATATTACAGGTATACACAGGTATTTCACACATAAGGGAAGAAGAAACAAGAATTTGCAGTGTCTGCTGGCAGGACACTGATTTCAACATTTTCCTTTTGGAATTGTAAAAAATAAAGAAATCAAGGAAAGGTTTTGTAGGAAGTCATTCTTCTTCAATGAGAATTGTACCTGTATGAGAAGGCAATGAACAGACAAAAGCAACGCACCCACTATTTGACGTGCAGCAGCTTGCAGTAAATATGTGATGACGGCCATTACGCAAAAACCTTTAATACAAAATAGCTGTTCTACCAGAGAATTTGATGGGTTAGCTAAAAAGCAGCTTGCCAAAGGAAACCTTCTTCAGGGTTTAGCGGTAATTCTGTAATTACCTGACTGACTTAACTTTATGTTCCTGTTAAGAAACAAATTCACATATTAATTTTACGGGACTTCTGTAAAGGGGAAGCAAACTTTTAAGAAGCAGCAGGGTCGACTGTAAGTCATGTAAGGAACTTCTGAAATCCTGAGACCACTTTTCATTTAAATGAATTCCAACAAAACGTAAGTGCAGACTAGAATGAAACAAACAAACATGAAAACTGTATAAAACAAACATTCATTAAATAAATGTGTAATTCAGAAGAGAGAATTAGTTTCTCTTTGTTACTAAAACCACAGTATTCAACTTTTTTTGAGCTATGACTGGTAGAACATTCAAGTCACAGAAAGGCCTATTTTCTGGGGCTCTGAAAATTTCAAGCAAKAGTTTCCAGGAAAGAAAGGGTAGAGTGAATGCAATTATATTGAATGAACTGCATTGTCCTCTTAGCAAATACAGTCAGCATAATTTTAATCAAGAGTTTTTTACTACTTTAAACAGCAATAGTACGTTTGACCTTATAGACTGTTTTTACAGATGATATTTCAATTTCTACCATCGAGAATTTGTRATCTCGATGTAATTTGTAATGAAGGTTTAGATTCAGGGACAGGAGGCAGAAGTTGCATTTATACATATGCCAAATCACAGCAAAGTCAGTGGATCTCAAGCACAGGCTTAAATTTAAATTCCTGTTTAATGATATTCTGGGTACACTGCCACATGCTTTCTTGAGCGAGCCACTGCAGCATGACTATTATTTAAACTGTGTTGAGTTCAAAAGAATTATAGTTACTGCCAAGTCACCTTTATTCACTGTTATTGTCACCTTTCAGCTAAGTGAACAACATGGCTGGTCTGATAACTACAGCGGCTGAGAACACCTTCCATATATTAGAAGCGCAAGAAGCTCTGGAGATGCCCACCTCAGCTGACTGTAAGTACTACTTAAATTCAAAGTGAAATTAGAAATAGCTGCCACTTCATTATTAAAGGGCTGTGCCCCTTGTTAATACAAACGAGACTATTCCCTGTGACTCAATAGGAGCTATTTTGATTTGCACCAATTGCAGATTCCAGAAAATTGGGATTAAGCAACATCAACTGAATTCCTTGTAGAAAGAGGGAAAGAAGCTGTTACCCACTTGGAACTTGGGACTTTATTCTTACCCAAAGGGGAAATTTAGTTACATTTTAAAGGGGCCTCCCTGTGGTTTCTAAATTTCCACATTCTAATCTGTGTGTTTAGACTTTGGGAAGTGTCAAAAATGGCTTTTTGTTTTAAAATTAGATGCRTGCATGTAAATCGCATTGAATCTTCATAAAAATAGATTATTTGGGGTATGCAAACAATTTCTTCTCTTTCAACATCAGTGACTTTTGACGCTGACTTTTGTGCATCAATATTTAGAGCTGGGTCCTTGGCCTCCATAAGTAACTCCTGCAGTAAAGGGAAGCACAAATGCTTTTCCCGGTGCTGGAGTGCAGGAAGGCAGCTTGCTGCACTCATGTAACCCTGCTGCTGTAATGTGCCGTTGGAGGCTGTAATAACAGCCGCACGTAGCACAGCAGGCCTGTCACCACTCCCGTTTATGACAGGGTAAACTGGGTCGAGGGAGAACAAAGTAGACATAAAACATTTTTCCCCCCTAATTCAATTGCTTCAACTTCACTAAGCAGAATTCAGGTACAGCTGAGGATTTTGCCATCTTTCCTTGGAAAGTTTGCCCCTGGGCCATTAAAAATTGTTTAAATAATAAAATTAATTTGCCTCTTGATATCATTATGCCCTCTTTTTTGGATCAGCGATTTTATTAACAGATAATACTGATAAAGATTTATTTCTATGAGATTTTTTAGGGCTTTTAAATATCATACGCAAGTTTTCAGCTCTTTGGCTCCTTACAGAGCTGTGTGGATGGTCTCTCTTTTTTTTTTTTTTTTTCTTTCCCCTATTTCCAAACAACAATGAGATAAAACAGAAAAGCACACACAGCTGCAGACACACACTTTAAAGAAATAAATCTGGCATGCAACTTTGAAAAATCTTTTCAGGTCAGTGTCTTTTTATAACTGATGTTACCAGCTCTATCCTTCTTTGTATTTCTCCCCTCAATAAACAATCCAAATATACTTCAAGCGCTCCTCCCATCTAAGGCAACTTGAAAATAGCTCAAGCAGCTTGATTTGGAAGTTTTTCCAGAATTTAGTGAGCTTACACATTTTACTGAATGATACACATTCCTTGAAACCTACTATCTGACACGAACCCACTTCAGGTGCCAAGAAGAGTGATGGGAAGCACATACTTACATTTCAGCTCCAGTTTGATGAAGTCAGTGTTCCCCAGATTCTCAAGAAACACCCCATCCGAGGCCGACGTTTTGAAATAGAAAGAGATGTCTGCGCTGGTTTCCCCTTGGAAGGTGGAGAAGTGAAGGTAGGATGACGAAGTAACAAAAGAAGCCGCGTTCCAGTAATTCCCTGCATGGGATAGACAGGAAATACACACGTTTCAGTACTCCCTCGAAGCTGTCCGAAAAGTTGAAGCTTTTCATGTCAATATATGCTACAGTGTTGTCTACGCTGAAAAAAATCCCAAACACCTTGATTCTACTACCTCCTTCTTGTTTTTCTGGATATGGCATGTCAGGTTTCAGAAGGTAGAGCAAGTTAATGGTACATTTATTTTCACGTTCCTAATTTATCATATTCAGTCATACACCAATGTGTTGCTACTACATGTTTAGTATAGTAACACTGAATTCATGGGAGATTAGACAGATGGGCAGAACACTAATTTGGTGACTGCCTCACCTCAGGCACATGTTTTGCTTTCATACATTGCCTCACGTGAAACTTATCTGTCTTCATATTTACTCTGCACAACTACACCCATTTCTTCTGAAAATGTAGCCATGTCTATTAGAAGTCTATTAATATATATCACAGGAAAAATCCAAAAAAGGAAGCTAAGCAATACAGACACAATTAACATATGCCCCTAATAGTCCCCTAATACATTTCCACTGGAGAAATATCATAATTAATAATATTCAAGAACTATAACAGTACTTTAGCTAGCATGCCAGTCAACATTCTGTGCAAGGTAGCATTACATTGCAAAGACCAAAAAAATTAACAAGATATAGGTGATATGGTAAGCCAATGAGAGACTGAAACAGCTAATTCTACTTTCATCAGGATGCTTATGTATCCAGATTCAGAAATTTATTAAAATATCACTCATTAACTCACMACAGCTGAGTCCTTAGTATTCCAGCTAATAAACAATAAGAAACTACTTTCCATTCCAGCCAAAACTCCCGGAGATCGGTTTTCCATTATTTGATTACTGAACTAGGTGATAATGTTATTATTTCTCTGGTTAGCACTAGATGAATATAAATGAGCATGCTGAAGCTCCAGAAGCTCAAGACTGCTTATATATAACACCACTGGCCCACACCCAAGTCCGAAGTGTTATAATTTGTGTAATTTATTAATCTCTATTCAAATTTAAATTGAACATCTGAATTAACAGAAGAATGCTTTAGGTTAGGTTTAAATACATGCGTACTATAGCCTTCCACATTTCTATCCCATCCCCTCCATTTAATTCTGCCTCTCTCAAGAATGCAGAATGAGAGGCTTTGGAAAAAGAAGCAGCTTTCCATTTACTTTAATGCATCCCAGGAGGAAAGTTGTAACTGAGATTTTGTGTGTATGTGTGTACATGCATGTGTGAGCAGTGGAAAGGGGATGAAACGGGCATTCATAACACAAGATATATAGCTTTGTGAATTAACCAGTTAGGCTGGGTCAGCTGGTTTTCAACAGGTATTACTATTTATCCTATTTAGACAAGATGGTAATTTCCAGATTGAATATTATTAATGCTTTCTATACAAATGTCAATAATCTTCATATCATAAACAAGTTTGGGCAAGAAAAGTCTGCTAATTAACTGCAAGGTCTTTCTCTAAAAACATACCTAGTGATAAAGCAACACAGATAAAAAAGGTCTAGAATTTTATTTTCATTCATGGTCTCAGGTCTCTTTCCATCTCTCACTTTTCAGAGTGCTCCCTCAATATTAGGGTTGCTTATGCTCTAGGCGCATGAGTGCTTTGTCAATAACCTGTTAGTACAGGATCCAGACGGACTACCGTATACGGTTTCCCACTTGCAGATGTACCTGGACATCTACATTTCCTTCTCCTGGGAGCTACAGATATGCTAGACAGTGGCAGACTCTCAAAACAGGTTTTATTCCACTTGCTGAATAAACTCACATGAAATAAACAGGACTTAGACAAAAAATCGGGAATATATTAATGCAAGCCTTGTTAAGGAGCTAATTTAGCTGTCCTGAATAACCTTGTGGAAATGCTTGCGTGTCTTTATAAATTACGTAAGTATTTTATTCCCCTAGCTTTACATTCTCTGAATATTACCCAAGTTATAAGCCTAAAACACAAAGAACACACGACAAGCAAAAGAGCTGTGAGAGCTACRGGGAACCTACTACGAAATTCAAGTACTAATGGAGACAAATATCTCTTCAGTGAAAAAGGCTCCCCAGCTACCTCACTACCCAAATGAGACCAGGATGAGTATGCAGCTGTGTCACCGTCCAGCCAAATAGCGCGGCTGCAGCGGGCTCTGCTGTCAGGCTTCCTCCTCTGGCCGGGGATGCTGGTTACAGACCAGCCTTCCTGCCAGCTTCATCCAGCCATGAGTCACTGCATGCAAGTCCCGCGTTCGCACCTTGCTTACATCTTCTGTGAGCCTCACACAGCTCAAGAACTACAAGTCAGACACCTATCTTAACTAATCACTTCCACTGATGCATTGACAACAGCTTTGTTGAAAGGATCATATTTTTATTTTATTTTGTCAAGTCCTGGTGCAATGAGACCCTAGTCCCTTAACTGTAGCCTCCACTGCAATACAGTATATCATTACTATTGCAAATAGTATTGCACAAATAATATTGTAAATAAGAGTAGGAGCTGCTATATGAAACAGCTATTTATTTTGTAATATTTTATTTATATCTTTTTAACTATCTCGCGAACTTGAAAGCATTAAATGTAATTTAACATAGACTCAGTCTGCAATGCTGGGACACTCTGGGTTAAATCTTTAACCATGACAGTGCATAACCAAAGTGCAGGTTTGCCTTTACAGGGAATTAATTTTCAGTTGTATGTGACCATTCCTTTCTATAGTCAGAGGAGAAGATTTCCCTTTCTTAGTTTTTAAAGTAAAATACAGATTTCAGAGTTTTCAGGACTGGTATTGGTTGTGGGTTTATCCAACAGGGTCCAGCCATATGGCTAAGATTTCAAACCATCACCACAGTACACTTACAAGTAGGACTACCACTGCTGAGCACAACTACAGGGCCAGATAGGTGGATGGGTTCATGTTGAAATGCATGTCACCATTTTGTTGAAACGAAATCAATCAATTTTTATTTAGTGCTACATCTAGTCTACTGAAGAGGTCCATCACTAAGGATTTTACATTTCATTCGAAATGCTGTGATTTGACTCTGCAGAAAGCCTTGGCTGCAGATGCTACTGGCGAGAGGATAAATACAAACAGTGCAAATTGAATGGGAAAACCTGCAGCTTGAGAGAGACATTTTCAAAGACTGTTCATAACAAATTCCTATAAAGATAAAATCATGGATTCGCACATCGGTATACATTCATCTCAAAACACTTTCAGGGGAAAAAGACATTTTATTAAAAGTACAATGGAAATGTTTTGCTAAACATACATAATGATTTTTATCATAAAATGGTATCTTTTGGTAAGAAAGGGGCTGCCTAAGGAAATCTTGAATAACAATCCACTTTACACAAGTTATTACTGTTGCTTGCTAGGAACTTTTGTCAGTCACTAAAATTTCTTTGGCACATTGTCACGCTCCTTTCCTCAAATGGTTTGAACATATTGATCTTATAGGCATTTTTCTCCCACTTTAGGCTGAGCAAGCAGTAGATGGAGGAAACTGGGACTGGGAATTAAACCACAGGGTAGATGTTATGGCAGCAGGGATACCAAACTAATAGGAGGTGGGAAAGGGAGTTTATTTAGAAAGAACACTCTAAATGCTAAGTTTGTAATCCATCCTGTTAATAATTATTGTGTCATGATTATTGCCTAGGAGTAACTGGACCTTACAAAATGGTATGTTTATGGGACATGACTGACAAAGTCTTGCAAGAAATGTTCTGCTTTGTAAGAAAGTCACTCAAGCTAGGAGGAATAGCATTTTTCAGGGATGCAGTAGGCTTGGAAACATTACGATGCGGAAGGCAGGGCTTCTATTTCGAAGATGGGAGGAAAGAGGTGCTCGGAGACACACCATCCCTTTCTTTGACCTTTCTCCCTCCAGATAACTAAAATACCATAAAAGCTAAGGAGGACTTTTATTGTAGAGTATAGTCTGAAATATAACATTATAATTTTATTTTCTTCTTTGTAACCTGATCTATAATTCTGTAATCAGGACCACAGCTCTGTTGTACAGCTCTGTTGTTTTAAGCTTGCTTAGTGTTTAAACTTGACTTAAACCGATTAAATAAGTACAGAGCATGCTGCTGTCATGGAAGCACAAATACAAATAAATCAAGACACCAGACAAGCCTTCTCAGTTGTTTGCAACCCAAGATAAATGTGGAGATCCCCAAAATACGGCTGTGTTTCTCACAAAGTTGCATGTTTCTTGGTGATGGCATTAAGCCTTAGGACATGGGGCATGCAGAGGCAGACAAGGGAAAAGCTGACCGCAACCCCAGAAGAAACTCTGTCATGGATGTTCGTCTTCATCCAACCAGGGGCCAGAGCAATAGTTGTGCCAGAGGTGCTTCAATGGACCACGTAACACTTCATGATTCTGTTTTCAATTTGTGTCAAAGTTGCTCACAGCTCTGGTTATCTGCTGTGGAAATTAAAATCCAACTCAGTAAGTTCCTGCAAAACAGCCCTACCTCTTTCTCATTAGTTTTGCTAACTCTGAGTTACTGTGTTCTTTATAATTTGTATGGTACAAAGTGTTTCTTCTACTGCTCCATAAAGACTCCGTCTCAGGCAGAACACTGCACTATAATTACAAAGGTATGATTTTTACAAGAAGCACAACAGTCTGTAGCCACAGGAAATCACCCTGATTGCAAAGATTAATGAGAAGGGACACCTTAAATCTCAGATAAAAAGCTGAATAAAGACCTGAAGATTTCTCCATGAAGTCCCACCACAGGGAGGAGGGAGGAGATGGTTGCCATAATACTGACAAGGACAAATTCACCTTGTCCTGAGTTACACAACATGGACCGACGTCTTTTTATGTGTGGTAGCTCTGTAACCCAATAAAACAGAGTCACTGGGCTTATAGCAATCAGCCTTTCAGCTTCTCACTTGCAGTATTTTTGTCCAGAACTCCCTTGCTAGCTCCCATCAATATCTTCTTTCTTAGCATGATTGAAATTCATGCTTTAACACCATCAATTTCACTTTTACATTTAAACCCCATTGAAATGGATAATGGCAATAGCAGAACTGTAAAAGACGTCAGTGCTTTTAGCCCTGCTAGGTAATAGCACTAGAGAACGAATGCTGCAATGTCAGGCAGCTCTTATGTATTACAATAGACCAAAAAACCTCCAGGGCCCTCATCTGCAGCAAAACAGATTTTCTATCAAAACCATTATGTGAATAAAATGTAAGAATAGTCTCTTATTTCAGAGAAGATGGATGCATGAATGGAAAACTGTTCTGTGCCACAAAGTAATGGATTGAGATTATCCATACAATTATGCTCAACAAATCAAGTTTTTTTTTCCTTTCTTCTTTTTCCATTCTGGGAGAGAGGAATCTATGCATGCACACTCAGAGCCGTTTGGGTATCAGTACAGCAACAATCACAGCTTTGATTCAAGTCTTCAGATCTGCATCATGAGTGGAATTGGCCCTAAAGAAATCCAAATTCGCTGTTGGACTTTATCCAGCTTCATTGTCAATGAAACAAGGGGGGACAAGGAGGAAAGATATTCCAATCAAAAAAGAATGTCACAAGTTATTCAGGAAACGAAAGAAAAGCCAAAGAAAATTGGCAGTGTTTCTCGCACTGAGTTGTACCTTATTTTGAAAGGTGTAACTGCAACCTCAAAGCAAGGCAAGCCCTCTTCTGTCAATGGTGCTAATCTGAGTGGGGCTGAGAGCATGGCTTCAGTCTGAGCAGGAGGTGTGTGTGTTGAGGGGAGAGGAGAGCATGGATGGCAAGTTGTCAGCAGCCTAAGTCCTTTGCTGGGAGGACTACAATGCTGGTGGCTTCTCCCTCACCGAAGGATCTGCTTGGCGTCGTTTTTGATTGTGCTAACACGCATTTACACCTTTGTTCTTCACTGGCCTGCAACTCCGTGCCGCATTTACTATATGTTTTACTATACTACATTTACTACACTTAATGTATATATAATTTACTATATATGGTAAGTTTTGCATATATTCTTTGATTTCTTTGATACCCATGAAATCAATATCACCCAGCTCCAGTCCTGAATTTATTTGACTGCTGGTGAGTTGGTTATAGCCCTGGGGTCCCCTGTATCAGTCAGCGCCCAGTCTTGTGTCATCCCATGCCTGTACTCCTCTGCCCTGCATCCCATGTTGCCACTTTTCAAGGCCGCTGCTATCAYACCAGATGTGTATTCCTCTGCATTGCATCATTATGTCAGTCATCAATATCTCATTCTGCACAAAGTAACTACTTTTTACTGGTATCTATATAAAAATGTGGTTATACCATAAGAAGATAAGCAAAAGCAAACCAAACTAGGCATAGCCACCCTGTCATTAGAAAAAAAATGGTGTTTCAGCTAAACCAAGTAAAACAAGCTTGAGGCAGGGGCCAGCAGACTGCAAGCCTGGCAAGTCTGTGGCCTTGCATCCTCAGTACAATATCCATAGACCTTAAGTAGAGATGGCAATATTGTATTTCTTGGGCTACGGGTTTACAATTTATCAATGTCACGGCAGAATATCATTTGAAAGGAAGCATGTAAATTACTACTTAATTTAAAATTAAGATGGTAGTGTCCTGATTTACTTAATCCACACACGAATCAAGAAAAATATACTAAATGGAATTGCTACACAAGATGTTGGCTTAAAAGCAGAAAAGTCCTTTGACAACACACAAGAAAAATAATCCCCAAGTCAACAGATGAAGAGTGTATTAACACTGCATAACAGCAAACTGAATTACATCCTTTCAAGCTAAATAAAAATATAGGTTAGGTTTCAATTTTCAAGATAAAACTAGCTCTGTATCTTTCAATGAAGTAACAAATGGCTGGAAGTCCAGAACAAAACCTGCTGAGAATATCAACACATCTAAAGGTGAGTTCAGAGTTAGCAAAACAGAAATGTTAGCCTTGCTGTGGTGACTGTCACATTAAAGACAATTCAGATTTTAAAGGATAAATGCTAGGTTTTAGAAAAAAGAATATATTTTTTTAAAATTACCTCAACTCCAGAACGCTGCAGCATTGTAACGGAATGTATTTTGGCTGATCTAACTAAAACTGGTTCCTTCTAAAGAACAGGAGTGTTAAAAAGCCTGAGAGATGGAGAGAATCTGGCAGAATTAGGCTGAAAGTCTGCCTTTGTTAGGATTTGGAGGAGGCTTGCAGGGTTCTAGAGTTTCAAAGTCAAGAACAGATCAATGTGTCCAGATGCAGAAAGTACATTTGAACTGAAAAAACTGTGCTTATGGTTTTTAACCTCTTCGATTTCTATACTACACCTCAAACTCAAAGTAATTCCTTGAGGCTTCTCTTCTGGAAGTTCACTGCATGCATCTTTTCTGAAAGTGAGATCCTGAAAAAGTTTAACTGTGTCTGTGCATTTGGGTGGTGATCTTCCACTGATGCCCTTGTCTCCTCCAGTTGTGGGAAGGTTGTTTGGTCTCCCCTCGTAGTCCTTTGCCACCTCTTTTTTTACTGCAAATGCCAAAAGTCCTGCATGCCTGCCACTGCTGTGACAATGGTTGATCTCATTACAGAATTTGTCACCTTTTAACACAGGCCCAAGGTCTAAAGCCCCAAACTCCTTTATGCAGAACAAGATACTGACTAGAAGGTATTCTTTCAGGAATTACAAATGCAGACTAGACTTAAATTGCTTATTTAGAAATGAAAGAGTCTTCTGTCCTATTATCTGGGATCAACTTGAGTATATGGTCAGTAATGAAGGACTTAAAACAGCTTACATTAAGATTGCAGTAAGATGGATAGCAGTTTATCTCCTTGCCGTTATAAATTATCTGTTTTCATAAAGACTCTCAAGTGACATAACACTTACAAGACATAGATCAATGGATATAAACAGAGATGCTAAAGTTTGCTTTACTCTGCCAGTCACTATATTTGCTGAGTGAGGGAAAAGTGCAATCACATTTATCAGTGAAATGTTGGAGTCAATGAAACAGATTCAGTGATGCAGAAAAGTTTCCAGTACCTGCTGTGTTACTTGCAATCATCTTTGGAAGATAATTTTTCAAAAGTCTTGCCTCCTGGTCACAATGCCTAATCACGATGCATACCCTGTCACTGCTGGCATCATTACTTTCATCTGTCTAAAGAATGAAAAGTCCTGATCTGGCATGGTTTACAACCTGGAGCTGTGTAATGTGCTGATGGAGCTTTAATGATGCATGTAAACTGGTGTCCTTTCAAGGGAATTTTTTTAAACAATAACTGACCTGCAAACATCAGCTTGATCACCCCTGTGCCACAGTCAATGCAGTGTGTAGGAACCCTGCCATGAAGCCAGAATGGTAAACATTAAATACAGGAACCTGCTGTTGTCCACAAACTGAGGATCCGATTCTCTATTGCCTTGTAGATATCGGTGTCTATAGCTGTGCAAAGCAATTGTAATAGCTTACCATTCCCATCTGGTAATACTGCATAACCACCGTATGCTCAGCACGTGACTGTGCAAGATGCAAGGCAAAGACACAAGGACAATAATGTGAGAAAACAATGACCTTTCTTAACAGCTCAGTTCCTCTGTGGTACTAAATTTATTTCCTGTGCTGTGGAGGCGAACTGCAGGAAATGGTAGTTCTCAGACCCCTCCTTTCTGCTCTCTAGATCCTTGGCTAGGTATGTGGACAATGAGATGCAGCTCTAGAGTTCAGTAAAGGCCTAGAGCCATTGCACTAGGCCACAACACCATGTGGACAACATGATCCAATAACCATTTCCACTTCTGCCATTCCCATTTACTATCCCAGAATGACTTTTTATAAGAAGGATGTGCTGGGTAATCTCTAYGCAGCTCTCCCCCTCTACATTTTCTCATTTTTGGAGGAAAGTTTCTCTGCTTAGGGTGACATTTCTGTTCCTATGTGTGGCTTCAAAGTCACTGGTGTTTGGCTATGGATCTGGCCTCAGTGTCCTGGCTCTTTGACCATCTGATTTGTGTTCTCCTTGAGCAGCTCCACTTTCACAATGGAAAATGTTCTTCAGAATTAAAATGTAAGATGCAATTTAGTCTTGATGTAGCACATTAACTATTCTTCATGTCACTGATTCCAGAATTACCTGTTATTCACAGAGATGATCAAATTATTTTGCTTGATCTTCTATTACTGGATGGATTTCAGAGCCTTCTGAACTAAAACCAAGAATATTTAACTCACAAGACATGACTAGGTCCTTTGATGAATCATAGTCCTTTGAGCTTTGATGAAACCTATGGCTAAAAGCATTTGCTTGAAGTATTAATTTAATTCAGCAGGTGCACTAATACAAAGTTATGCTGTTCTACTGCTTATCCATAAAAATATACTTTCAATGACTCCTTTGTTCATGTCCCAATCCCAATTCAGCAGAAATTAAGAAATACTTAAGATGTACATCAAACCTACAGTTAAGGAGTAAAACTATAATCTTGATTCTCATGGTGCCACTCCAGTTTTATGTCACTGTAACATTATTCGAGGTCCAACTTCCCATAATATATTTTCTAGGCATGTGGTTTTTACTGATGGTTGCTATTTATACTATCTAGGCCATCAATTAAGAGCATTTGTGGAGAATTTGAATTCTAGAGATGGACATCCTGTGCTGAATCCAAAAAACCAAGGGCTTAAAAATACCTCTGTGGCCTCCCAGTCCTAGACTGCTCTAGGAACTGAGAAGAACCAGTGGAGTCTATGTTATGGTACTGTTCCACCCCATAAACTGAAGCTTTGGCTAGAACATCTGCTGTATGATGTGCTCTGGCCCTGGACGTACTCCTTGAATATGCCTATGCTGACCTAGCCTTTTCCCCTTCAGTCACTAATATCAGCTCTTCAAGAGGGTCTTTGAAAAGTAATTTTACGATTAATTTCTATATTGTCTATGGCAGAGAAACTTCTCACTTGGCTGCATTTGAGCCTTTCTTCCATTCGTTGCCTGTTCCTTGCTTTTAAAATAACTCATTAAGGCTATCGCTGTGCCCAAAGATCTTACTGTGATCTTACACTATCTCAGCAGTGTTCTAAATCCAAGAATGCAAAGAAAGGGTACTTACAAAATTTCAGTTTAAAAAGAAAAGTTTCCTGTATTAAGTGGTCCCCTAGAGCCTTGTGCCTGGCTATACTCCTTTTATACACCTTTTTTAGTCTTAACATCACCATTAGTGCCATTGTTAATATTGTTATCAGAGAGTAAAGTTACATGGGCAAAGTTACTCAGGTGAGCTTACTGTAGAATTGCAGCTGTCACTCTTTGAGCAGTCATTGGCTAGTCACTCTTCAAATACCATATAGGTGATGCAAGCAAATATATGTAGTGTAATAGCAAATCTAAACCAGAACCCTAACTAAAATTTTTTAGACTGAATAGGTCATCGCATGGAGAGAGAAGAAGGGATCTATTGCACTCCTGTTGCAGCTAGTCATAAAATTCTTATGGACTTGGGTGGTGGCAGCACTGAGACTGAGAATCTTAAATGTATATATATGTTAAAAATGCCCTTATGAATTTAATGAGGATTAAACCAACCAGAGTTTACAGATATATAAGAAAGACTTATACATAGCACCCCCCAATAGAAAATTATTAGCTTTAGCGTTCCATAAAAATCTAGTACCAATAACCTGTGTTAAAGGTTTAACTTCTCTAGAGACCCCTTCCAACTTCAACTATTCTGTGAACAATTCTGTGAAAGTATGAACAATGACCAGAAGAAAAAAAAAAAAAAATCTTGTTCTGACTTGAATAAAAATGGCAAGGAAATCAATCTCATTCAAAAATTGAAATGAAATTAGTATTTTGGAGGTGAAATGGTTTGTGAAAGCAAAACACTCCTCTACATCTACAGAAGATCTGATTATGACCTCTTTCACATCATTCTGGCATAGCTCTACAGTTCATGGCATTACACTCAATTTATACAAATCTGAGCGCATTTACTCGATGCTTACTTCCCAAATATTTTCCATCTCAGCCAAAATAATATCCAATGAAAGAGAAAACAAAGTATGAAAATGTTATGTCAAAAAGAAACAAAGATCTTTCTTTCTCTGCCTTCCTTCTCTTCCCTCCCTCCCTCCCTCTCTCCCTCCCTCCCTTCCTTCCTTCCTTCCACTCTCCTGCCCTCCTACCTCCCCTCCTTCCTTTTCTAGGTTTTCCCATGCTAAATGTCTCCCTACTAAACAGTCATCCAGAAATTTGGACTTGTAAAGGAATGTTTCAGCTGGCATATAACAACAAAAGATTGCAGAGAAAAACTGCCTTAAGACATTTTACAAAGCATGGCACAAAGTTAGAAAAGCATGCACATCTAAACTAGATTTCCAGAACACAAAAGGAATCCCTTGCAATGAAGATTTTTACCTGAAATGGAAAGATGACTTGGGGTAAGGGCACTGTGCCATAACTCAGTCATTCTAAATTCAATTTCTTGGCTCTGACATTCTTATCATAGATGACCCTGGCCAAGTTGTTTATGGGTTATGGCTCCAGAGTCCAAGATCTCTGAGGTGAAGAAAATACCTCTTCTCTCTTTTCCTTTATAAGGTCTTTTTGAATCTTGATCTTGTAGGATTGTCAACATATGCAGCAAACTGTGGTTACAATCTTAGGCTGCAAGAGGTAGCTTTTTTTCTTGAAGCAGAGTACTGAACTTGGCTGGAATTTGAACATGCTACTGTGATACAAGTGTTGACAATAATTTTCCATAAATTTACTTCTTACCTTTCACATTATCCAAATGCATTGCTGTTGTGTGAAGTCATTAAATGAGTGTCAAAACATATCGAAAATAGAGAACACAATTCTTAACATTGTTCTGCCTGCTCAAATAGCAAGACGCCAATGCGGCAACATCATTTATGGATAGAAATATATACCTGCGTAAATAAAAGATCTATCAACATTTAAAAAGCAAAGATGACATATTTCACTATGTGTTGAGAAGTAAATGTTTCTTCACAGTGTTTTGTAACCCTGCATGAGTGTAATTATCTCATCATGACCAAGATACCCATCACGTCGCATTACTTGTTATGACATTTCTTTCCAATATAAATATAAATAAATTTAATAAATTACTTTGATCATTGAAGATTGCTGGTGAATTTTACTCAGGCTCTGCTTGAGCCTCGAAGGCCACTCTATCACTTGCGATATCATGCAGCCCAAAGCAGAATGCTCCTTAGGACTCCATTTATCAGAGAAATAAACAAATATCTGCAGTGGCAGATCTAAACTTTTTGAAAGGGAACATCACAGTCATGCTTACTATCACAGCTACTAGATCAGGCATTTGGTGTTGAGAAAGAGTTCAGGCTATACTAAAGAATAGGAGCTTTGGTCTGTATTTGGTCTAAATAAGAAACTACTCACAAGCTGTGAAGAGGCTGGGCTGCTTGACACCAGACGTGTACTTCGCTTTGATCTTCGAAGTCTTTCTTCTTCTGCCAGAGGGAAGAGCTGTACTCTGACACTGGATTTTACAATTTTCTTCATCGGGAAAAGATACTCTTTGTGAATGGCAATCTTAAGGCGCATAAGGGCACAAATGGACCAAAATCTGCCTGTATTGGATCAACCGAGACTTCAAATATACAGTTAAAAGGCAGTCTTGGAGGAAAAACCTGGCTGCACAGAAACTGATGTGAATCAGGATCTGATTTAGGGAAACCACCTAATTTCATAGGAATTTGTTGTTGCATGACAGCCTCTGTTCTTGAAGGAAATCCCTGAAGGACAGAAACAAATGCAGCGTTTCTCTAAGGAAACATTGACATGAGTCAAGAAATGCCTTGGAACAAAACCAGAGCTAACCCTGGAGATGGAAGCACTCGGGCTGTGTGGGTGCACCCAGGCCACTGGAGCATGTACATCTATCCAGGCACTGAGATGGAGGGCTAGTGATTTGAGAGCAGAAGCTGGCCAGCACAGCCTTCCCATACCCCGCACTAAGACAGGCTCTCTGCGTTGCGCTGCATTCTTGTCATTTAGCTGTACCAGCTTAACTGGAGTTCATTAGTGTATGTAGTGCTGCGCTGTGCCTTGTAAACTTGATGTACGCCTGTACTAATTACCTTGACTGCAGTTTGACCCTCTAAGTGGGGCTGATCTGGCTCAGATTCTGCCTTCATGTTAGTTGCTATAATGAAAACTAATCTTGGTCCTCCCTTCTCAGACTATAAATAGGCAGCCTGTAACCAGCATTGCATGTTTCCTGTGTAGTCATTGCTAGCAGACAGAACAGCTGGTAAACTAGACTCCTGACGGCAAATCTTGGCGATATCAAGTCTGTGCATGTGATGGTGGGTCACCTTCTCAGCCATCTTACACTGTTTGCTTAAGAACACACTGAACAGAGCATTTGGCTTCAACCATCACTAGCTCTGATTTGGGGATACTTCACCTGGTCTGCTGTTATACTGTGTTTATAGCCATTTGTTTCTGAATTCGCTATGTATTCTTTGGGAGCTCAAAATACAAATAAATACAGGTTAAAATAGAAAATTTGATGAGGAGGAACCATATGGAACTCTGTTTTTGCAATGAAGGAAAAACTGGCACCTGTGTTGTATTATATTGTCTCAGTGTAAGTGAACAGTTTTAATATATGTTATTATGTATGCATGTCAATATTTGTCAGCAATCCAGGGTCGTCTTGTTTTTCTCTAGATATAATACTTACTCTCATATCTCTTCAGTGACAGCACTCTCAAAGGCAAATAATGTAATATCACATAAAGACAGCCATTCTCCCCCCACACCCCGTCATCGTCTTCTCCCTCCCTCCTTCCTTCTCCTTCCCTGAAAAAACACACCCCCAACAAACAAACCAGGAAGAATAAAGAGTACCAATTAATGATAGATTCAGATTTGATTTTTCTGGGAATGTGAATGAAAGGGTTAGCCAGCAAAGGGTTAGCAAAAAATCATCTCAGAGCTTGGTCTCTGCTGAGCTCACCTTGTCATTTCTGATTTCATTACTGAGTTTCTAGCAGAACGGTTGAACCTGCAAAATGTCCTTTCTCTCCCAATTGCTGAGCACAGTAAGCCAGCTGCCGTGAGTGCTGAGGTAGTGGGGGCTGGGGAATAGGGTGGCAGCAAAGAGGATTACTCCATCTCATCTAAAAATGTATGAATTCTGCAGAGAGCGAGCAACACGTCCTGCTTCAGAATAGGGCTGATTGGCTTTTCTAAAAAAAAAAAGGTCATGACTCAGTGAAAAGCTCAAACGCTCATAGGAAGGAAACATGTTTATAGTCTTCATATGAGTAGCCTAAGAATAATTCTGTCCATAAATATTTATTGAGAAAAGTACACAAATAGCAGAGGCTGAAAGCTTATTTTGCAGATTAAACCTTTCCTGCCAGGTTTTTGTTTTGTTTTGTTTTTTTTCTCCATACGATGAGTAATTATGCAATTTCTTTGGCTTTCACTTAYTATGATAGTACTGGTTATATTTTTACTGAGCAAAATCAGTCTTCTGTGACAAGTGCATATCTGCACTACTTCACCATGATGCAAAGGCAAGTTCTTCAGTTTCAATGGCAGTTGATACTGTTTGCCCCATCAGAGGGCAGAGGAACTTAGAATCATCATACTAAGGTTTAGCACTATATACGTTTTCACCGGCTATGCAACAGTATTAGCAGCCTCTCCCTTCAGGGAAAGAAAAGCTGCAGGTTACCAAATCAGTAGTTTATCTATTCTATTCTATTCTATTCTATTCTATTCTATTCTATTCTATTCTATTCTACTTACTCTTGCTTTATTCCCAGTGACATCTAAATCAATTCTTCAAATAACTGAAAAAGCAAACATCCCCTAAGTCAACAGATAAATTTATGGTTAAAAGATGATTATTTGCAAAGTCATTTGTTTTTTGCCCTGTCAAAAGCAAGATGGTAAGCCAAAGTCTAGCCTCTGTCTTTGTAAGCTTCTAGCTTTGCATTTCCTTTTTTGTTACCACTTTTTTGAGATTTGAAAATGAGTATCAGTGGGAATTTTTTGTGTGTCCRTCCCCCCCCGCCCCGTCCACACATCTATACATTTTGGCTTGAAAAAGAATGAAATGTATTTTTTCATCAGCTGATTATTTATCTGGAGACTAGTGCAATCCGGTAACCAAACTCATCTTACTCCTGTGTCATCACCTAAATAGAATGCTTTTCAAAAATAAACAATAATAGGAGAATTGTGTGCCAAATATTACTTTAAGGCAAAATGGATTCCTTTCTTTAATGAGATGAACCAGTATTTCATTGTATAAATAAGATTACTCTTTAAAATGGATAGGACATATTCTGCTACTAATTATAGATGCAAATCAGGAAACGGTATATTGACCTTAATAGCTTTTAGTCCTTCTACAACTTGAATATGCCACTGCTATAAAATCTCTTCAGCTTATCCAACCTATTTAACGTTATAAGGAATTTTATCTGACACTACCACAATTGAAGAGAGAGGCAATTGGAATTATAAGTCTGGCAAAAAAATCTGTCCACACACAAAGCTTTGAAGGGCTTTTTAAAGCTCTGTGCAGATTGCCTGCTTAAGCTTTAGAACAACATGGCAAGCATGGCTTTTCCTCCTGGACACAAAGCCTAATGCCCAGTTTTCTGTTTGCCTTAACTCCTGTGAGTATTCCTGCTGAGCAGCTTTAGCAGACCAGCCTCTCAAAGTAAAAGATTAAACCTTTTCTCCTGTTCCCATGAGTTTTAATCTTGAGGGAAACAGAAATCAAAATGATTGAAAAGGCAACATGAAGAGTCACATCTAGCCATGGAGGGTAATAACCAAGTATAGAAAGTTTTAGATATTGACATGATCTGGCATTACTTCTGTTCGAAGGTGGCTTAATCACAGGTTTCTGCACAAAAAGGATCCAGACTTCGAAGAACTGTGCTGGGCTTGCTGCCAGCAACCATCATAACTGAGTGCTGCTATCAGCCCTTCAGAAAGGAGAAGCAGAAAAAAGGCAAAAAGGAAAAGTTCTTGTCCTTCTAATACGCTTGGCATGTGAACATGTTTGTCAGAGAGATACCCACTCCAAATCCTAAATTTTGTCTTAACAAACAGAAGCACTCTGGCTTTGGTTCCGCATGGGGCTTAAACATAGGCCTGTCTGAAGGTAAACACTACTAATCAAATACATCAGTATTTTGATAGGTTGTGCCTTCTGCAAAAAGGCTGAGGAAGAGAAACTGGTACCTGCCTTAATGGCCACTATCCATTTGAGACTCAAGTACTGCCTGTCAGCTACCAAGGAGAGGGACAAAAAAAGAGAAAAGCTCAGGAGTAGTTAGCCCAGAGCAGTAAAAACAAATGGCCAAACAAAAAACCCAGGCAGAAAACCTTAGCTTTTGTGGGGAGAGTACTTCACATAACAAAAGCTTGTTCTGAAGCAAAGCTGACAGTCTTGTTACTTTTTGTTTCTTCCCTTCTTGTTCCAAAGCATATCTCGTTATGAAGCTTTCTCTTGTCCAAGCTTCTTCATCACGTGCACCAACTGCATGTCTTGCCTATTCATCTACCGCTGCATCAGCTCCCTCAGTACGGACATCCCAGGGAATGTGCCAACAGCATTTCATCAGAAATTTGCATCAGAAATAGTGTTTGTGTCAGAAACAGTGTGGCCAGCAGGACTAGGGAAGCGATCGTGCCCCTGTACTCGGCACTGGTGAGGCCGCACCTTGAATACTGTGTTCAGTTTGGGGCCCCTCACTATGAGAAAGACATTGACGTGCTGGAGCGCATCCAAAGAAGAGCAATGAAGCTGGTAAAGGGTCTAGAAAACAAGTCTTACGAGGAGCGGCTGAGGGAACTGGGACTGTTTAGTCTGGAGAAGAGGAGGCTCAGGGGAGACCTTATAGTTCTCTACAAATACCTGAAAGGAGGCTGTAACAAGGTGGGTGTCGGTCTCTTTTCCTGAGTAACAAGACATTTAGATCAGATATTAAGAAAAATTTCTTCACCGAAAGGGTTGTCAAGCATTGGAACAGGCTTCCCAGGGAAGTGGTTGAGTCACCATCCCTGGAGGTATTTAAAAGATGTGTAGATGTGGCGCTTGGGACTTAGTGGTGGACTTGGTAGTGTTAGGTTAACGGTTGGACTCGATGAACTTGAGGGTCTTTTCCAACCTAAATGAGTCTATGATTCTATGATTCATGTACGACCGCTGAAGTGAAAACTGGAACTCATGTCTCTTCTTTCTGTTCAGGAGCAATGATTGCTGTGTCCCCTTGGTCAATCCTTTTTCTTCAGTCTCAACGATAATCATCTCCTGCTTCAAAAGCTGTCAGATGACCCAAACACTAGAAACACTCTAGTTTTTCTTGGAGTCTAAAATTAAATCTCAAGCAGTAGCTGAAAACTAGGAAATTGCTATGTGGCTAAGGAAACGTCAACTTGTGGCTTTACTGGTTGCTCAGACAGGTTCCTAAAAGTTGGCTGGCTGTCCCTCTCTTCCCAGCAATTTCTGGACACTACTGATTTCTCCAACTTGTCAGAGGCTACAAAAACAGTAGTTAGATGACAAACAGCAAACTGTTGGAAACCAATGCTTTGCAACAGCATTTATCTGGTATTTGTGTTGTCTACAGTGTTTTTGCTACAGGCCTGCAATTTTCTGTTTGTGTCTGACCAACCCAGGCTCCAGATGCAACTTCAGATAAAAGCGCTTCTCCCTGCATCACCTACATTGCTGAGTCTGTGCCTGTTTCTCTGACCTCCATCACACAAGAAGTTTGAACATTGATCCACAGAGCAGGTGAGTTGACCGTGCCTTCCATGCACCACTGCTAATTTGTTTCCTTGTTTGTTTGTGGTTTTTTAACAGCCTTGTTACTATTTCTCATGTCACTGCTGGATTGCTGCACATCTGGAGAGGTGTTGTCTTATCTTCTTGGCCCATACAACTGCAACCACATTACCTCTCCGACCAGTCTGAGCCCACTCTCTGGCTCTGTCAGCAGTAGCTCACGCAGAGCTGTGACTGGGGTGTTTGGCAGGTGGAGGTTAGTGCAGATTACTCACTTATCAGGCTGAGCAGAGCCCAACACAGCCCTAACGGCGTGCTGTCTGAGATGGGGGAAGCAGTTCTTCCTGTTGGCAGGCTGATAGGGAGCTCTCTGCATGTTACAGCAATGAAAGGAAAGCAGTGCGAGAGGAGAGACGGTGAGGGCATTATCTCATCTGCGCTACACTTGAAGAAATTAAGAAAAGTTAATTTAGGCCATTACCCTGTGCTCCGCTACATCCGGTGTCACGGCTGTGAGACCTCGAAAGTCTGCTCAGAGTTTCCAGGAGTGTTTCCTCATCAAGCATCTCCTTTCTGTGCCACATCCATGGCAATTTCACTGTGAAATTGTGAAGGGGATAAACATGCACAAATGCTACTATAGTGACCACAGTGACGTGGAAAACAAGCTACAATTTCATCCTAATTTGGTTTCACAAAAGACTCGAAGAGATACCACTTGGCACTTCTGAGGCCAAATTTGGTATGTGCAGCCACAGCTCTGTAGCTAGTTCTCCGTAAGTGTTTGCAATAAATAATCCGATTTTAATTAACATGGGATATAATAACTCTTATTAAATCTAAATTGAATGCATGTTAGGGAACTTAAATTTGTAGCATTGCCCAATACGAACTGCCAGAAGTGGCAGCTTCAATCCCATTACTCCAAGTTTTATCACTACGCTAAAACTGACCTGCTAAATGACTCTCCTGGGTAATGCGTAATGCCATAAAATTAAACACTGATTTATTACTTAAATAAAAGACATCAGAGATCGTCAGGGTGTTAAACATCAGGGCTGGCTTGTTTTGCAAACCATATTTAATGGCAGACCCAGCTGGTACTCCTTAAATGGAACTCAAACAAATAAACAACCTTTCTTCTAAATGAAGGCAGACAAAAGCAAAGGTGGGATACCGGCTCTTTAGAGTATGGGATTTCAAATTTTTTTCACAACATGGATCACGTGGTAATGGAATGACTATATCCACCACTGCCCCTGGTGACTGAAAATATATCTTTGGTAAACAAAACCATTATTTATACAGATCACCTCCTGGGACCAGCGGTTTAAGAAAACACTCTGTCTGCGGCGTTATTGCTTTCAGTTCACTGGCTGCTGTTCTTTATCACTGCTGCTTTGTGCCAGCTTTGCTAGCCAGATATGGGACTGATAATCCCCTTTCTAAAGATTCAATTGCAACTCTCCCGTTGACATCAAGTGGAGCACAAGCAGGAATGACAACACTTTCTCTTTTATGGCTGTTTTATTTTATTTCCTACTCCCAGAGTTTGTGCAGAACTGTGGCAGATCAAGCATCAATCCTCCATCAACTCTGTATCTGAGAAGGAAGAATAATGTATACAATACATGGTATTGCTGCTATGTAATTCATTTTTCTCCAAGTGCTCGAAGTTAATGGTGATAATAATCAATCAGGCTAGGTTTTCAGAAGAATTACAAGGGTGAGGTAGGTGACCCCTGAAATGTCTCAATGTTGAACTTCTATTTTCTTGTACGATCGCTGAACTTCAGCATCTTGCAGAATCCAAGTTTCTTTGCTCTGACAGCATCTAGGAACCTGATCTATTCCACCTCTTTAAAAAATCCTCCATCAGATGGCAGCAGGGTACAAGCTTTTGTAAAAGGCAAAGCAGGCGGACAGGAGTTTTGCCTTTGTATCTAAGTGTCAACAACTAGTTTAGCTTTTTAGATCAGCTTTTTTTCGTCTGTTCGAGTAGAAAAAGGATGGGTAATTTACTGCCCAGTTACATCAGATCTCCAACCTGTGTATGTTGTTGCCGGTGAACAYGTTTCAAGCATCCTGCAACTCTGGTCACTCAGGGGCTGTAGGTGCCTTCCCCGGTTTGTAGCCCCCACGTTTGTCTTGCATAAGGAGGGCAGTAAGGAATGGCCAGGTGGCTTCCCAAGGAGGCTCAGCCTTGGCCTCCTCACTGCTTTCTTTGGAGCAGCTCTCCCTGTGGCTATGTGACATCGCCTGCAGTACGGCCACGGGTCCCTCTGCAGTGTGTTTACATCCCCCTCGAGCTCCCATGGCCCTTTGGGGAACTGCTTATCAGTTTCTCTTCTCCACGCTTTAGAAATGAAAGCCTGCCCTCCCTGGTGCTGCCAGTCAAGCTTGCAGTAGCTGCCTGCCAGTCTTTTAAAGGCAAGAGGTATTCTTAAAAGCTGCTAGCTCTGGGCTCTAGAGCTGAGGAATCGGGCACAGTGAGTTCAAAGCCTGCTGAGATGTCTCTTGTGACTGTCCAGACACTGATTACTGGAAAGCTGCACTCTTCACCCACGAAAGATCGGTGGGTAATTGGTGTGGCACTATATCCGACAGGCTGCACTGAACAAATAAAGGCAGAGGGTCTGACCTACAGCACAGGGCCATAGCTGCTCCGGTGTCATCTCCAGACACTTCCTGCTCTGCCCGTAATACATCTTGATTGTCCACGTCTCGCCCTCTGCCATGCTGCCTCATGTCAGTGCTGGGACTCAGTACTCATTCCGCAGTCTTCCTTCAACATTTTTCTTTCGCTCCGCTTTCCTGGCGGCTTTCAACCGCTGTGTCTCAAACCACATTGTAACTTCTCTGCAATAAAGACTGTGTGCAGTCCCTGACAAGCGCTTGTGCTTGCTGCCCCGCAATAACCACAAAACCCAGTAAAAATAGAGAGTTTCTGCTTCCTTTGTAAAATGCACAGATTTATTTCATAAACAAGGACAAAATGATCACCTAGTACTGTGCAAAAGAAGAAGAGGGTCTGTGGCAGGTGGGTAGGAGACAGCAGGAGGGGAAGGAGGCTGGCTGGAGGCTGGCTGGAGCAGCAGGCAGTATTCTCCGACAGCATGCTCCCTTCCCGGAACAGAAGGAAGAGCTCCGGGCAGATTTTGACTCCCAGATTCATAATCTGCTTCCTGGGCTTCTTCAGTGGTAGCATGGAAATACCCTGTCTGGATGATCTCTCTGTGTGAGACTCTGAACAGCAGGGAATTCTGTCGCTGGGTGTGTGGTGTGCGCGCGTGGGTACGTGTGCCAGCCTGATGTGGGAGCAAGAGTCACACTCTGATAAATTATACCTGACATAGCATTTCCTCAGATAATATGAACTGGAAGACCGAAGCTCAAGAGGTCTGTGCGGACCACAAGAAGCATCCAAAGATAAAATACAGCCTTATGGCTGTATGGCAGTAAGTTTTTTCTTTAAGCTTGAATTCTTAATACCAACCACAAATGGAATAAAAATCAACTCTTACATTTTTATCACAACAACGGTCTGCACCGCATTCATTAATTTTCATGTTTCTTTAGTGGTCTCCATGTACTATACATTTCTTTTTCAGTATTCCCCAAGAGGCAAAAATGCTGTATAGCAACCACTGCCAGGAGAATAGCTCCAGTCTTTGGAAATCACTCAGCTGCACGCTTTCTTAGTTCTGCTGGGCACAGGACACCAAATTGTCCCTTTGGTCCCAGAGAGGCTGAGGGACATGGAAAAGGACAGTTCATCCCACTTTTGCTGCTACTCTTGAATGCCCTAGGCAACTTGCTTTCTTTCACAACTCTGGAAATACATACACACACAATGAACACCAAAAAAGCAGGTACAAGAAAGGCACAAATCAAACGTCTGATATTTTCACCATTGCTCTTATCCACCAACAATTTAAAATTGATGGTGCCTGCTTGGAGAGTTTTCTATAAATAGAAAAGAAGTTTGCTATAAATAAGCAAAAATAGTTTGTTAGACACACTGAATAGTATTTTCTCATGCATGTTTTCTAACACACCTAGCATTTTCATCACCTTCAAAGACGTGTCACTATACACTGGTTCCCTATGAACAGGGGGATCAAGAAAAAAATTCTCAAACCCACAAGCCCGAGTATAGGTTCCTAATTCCTATTCTTGGACAGTTATGGAAGTAGCCAATTTGATCAAAATGAACTAAGTGGTGGAAAATATTTCTGAAATGTGGGTTTAATAGTCTGGTTTTCCTGGATTTCAAGTCCAGTAAATTTGGTGGGTTTTTTTTTTTTGAACATGCTGAATTCAGATGAGAATTATATTCACAAGTGCAAAGAAGGAAAATATTTGCACTTCAGAGAGAGATGTCTGAAAACATCTTAACATCTTAAAGATCCACAAACCACCAACACATACAAAGTTTTCCACAGTATTTACAATCTGGCAACTTTGGGGGGACCTGATGTGTGTTCTTTGAAGGTGCTGGGTTGATAAATCTTCAAGTGCCAGTTCAACTGAGAACCTTGGCCACAGAATTTATCTTTCTTTTAGAAGAACTTATCATTCCTTTTGAAAATTGTACCTTTCCAAAGGTGCAGTGTGGCTTGCAATGGCAGGAGGAGTTTGTTTTTATTGCCAGCTTTTCTCATACACAATCATTTCAGTGTACAGAGGGGTATTTCTTTTCTTCTGCAGAAAACTTTTTGCATTTCAATACAACTGAGACAAGGATTAGCAGTTTCCCAACAGAAACATAGTTCTGCTAATTCTAATGAAATACCCATAGTGATCAGAAGTGGGAAAGACAGCACTTCGGATTAGTACACGAAAGCCATTATTAATACCTACAACCTGTAGTCTTCATTTCCTGACCATCCCTAATGTAAGAAGAGCAGCCCCTCTGTGCATTGGTTATTATGAGCAAAATCAGCACACATTTACTGTCTTGTAAGTACCATAGAAAGCATCTGTACCATTCAAATAATGCTTAAATTAGGGAATTAGCAAGCCAACTCATTTCGTTATAATGAAAGGGCACAAGAAAAAATCTGGATAGATGTTTTGAGAGCTTTCAGGGTGAAAGGAAGCCATGTTCTGCAGAAATAAATATTCATGTGAATTTACAAGCACAAGACAAAAATATCCCTCTACATTGTAAATTGAGATTCTGTATTTTATATGCTGTCTGTATATTCCCTGTAGGGTTATAGTAAACGTTTCTCATTCATATTTTATTCTTTATCTCCAACAAACCATTGTGGTGTTGTCTACTGGGGGCTGATGACATTTGAATATATGGAGACAAAACTGGTACAAAAAAAGAGCGTGTAGAGAAAAATACTGCATTGTAATATGCATATCACAGCAGTAGAAACATAAGGCACTATATCATACTCAAAACTGTTCAGGTAAAGTAAGCATTTTACTTGATGGCTACCCTAATCTTGCTGTTATTTCTTTATTCAGGACTGTCGGAGTGAAATGTCAGTTACAGGAATCCCTACATCTATTTTGAGAATACCTGTTACATTCCCAATCTCTGATTTTTAAAGAAAGAAATCTACCCCATCATTATTTTACCTCTTATTCAAACACGTTCAGTCTTTGGATTAAACTAGCAGCAATCTAGGTGGCACAGAAGGCAGAATTCGCTCTCAGACCAGAAAAGTACTTAGATAGATTGAGGCACTAAATTCCTATGTAAGCACTTCAGATCTTTTCCATTTCAGTGAAATACTCCAAATCAGAGCTCTGCCCACTGCTTGAGCTAGATAACAGCCCAGGAATTGCTGCTAATTTGGATGGGTAAGTTCTTAAACAGGAATAAATTACCCAAACACCTCTGCGGATGTGAGCTGTGGAGCAGGACACGGGCCTGTTTAGAAACTCGGTGCGTTACCAGGAAAGCGTGCAGATCCTGGTGAACGCAGGGTACCAATATGGGAGCTGTATGCCTGTTTAGCTGCTCTCACATCACGTTCATCCCCCCCCAGAAGCAAGCTTCCAGCTGCAGGCTGTGTTATCTGTTCCTCAAAATCTCTCCCGGCCTGTCTGGCACACCATGTCCATATCATGTCCTCCCTTGATTGATTTCCTATCATTTACACATTGCTTTCAAGCTCTCATTTCCAGCACCTGATCTTTGTTTTTAAAAACAAGAAACCTCTTGTTCATAGACCATATGCCGCCTGCGATCATTAGCCAGTTCCGGGAGTGCGGCCAGGAAAGCAATAGTGGGACAAGGAGTGATGGACTCGCAGGAAACGCCCCTTTCTCCTGCCCCGGTACATGCACTGGCAAAAGGGAGGCATCAACATCTGAGCTGGAGGGAGGGAGTGAGGGGAGGAGGAAGGGAGGGAGGGAGGACAGACAGCTTACATGAGGACTTAGAAGCTGGTAGGAGAGGAATTTGTTTTATATCAGCCTTTTCGGGAACTGACCATCATCTTAATGGTTTTACCACGCTGGATGGAGTCATTTCCAGCTCACATTGTTGATTTTTCCCCGACCACCTATTTTCCTAATGTTATTTTCCAGACTATATTGAATCCTAAGCCTATTTTTCATTTCTTCATTTCCTTCTACTCTCAACATTAGGCTCCTTACAGTCTATCTGCCTAACCTCTTCACAAAGTCAGGGAGCACAGAGTCTCCCATTTTTCCAAGGACTGTCCCTAGCCAGTCAGTTATCAAAAACAAGCACACCAAACATGAACATTTACAAGATCGATACATTTACAATAAGGGTAAAAATGAATAATAGGGGGAAAGTAATTTGAGTGAGAGATAGTTAAAAGGAAGGCAGTTAAAGACATTTAATTACTTCTTTATTGTCTGAATTAACATGGTGGCAATGGTTTCAGCCTATTTTTCTTGAGCTGAGAGACAGTTTGTTATGCGCTGTGTCTCCATGAATATCTCCAGCGTGCAAATAGAATGCCTTGCAACTGCAAAAGGCAATTACTCTTATAACATATGCATAATGAAATCTGACTGCATTATCTTTTTGTCCTTAATAAGACCAGTTTACATTTTTGCAATTTGTGATGCATTTTTTTCCTTTAAGACATCTATTTGCATGGTGCTATTTTTTTAAAAAGAGGGAGAAAAGGAGTAATACAGGCCAAGTAGCCAAAAAAATACATTCAGGATGGAATTATGGCATTGCTAATTAAGCTGAAGACAAAAAGGAAGAAAGCATTTATACAAGGACATGTCTTCCTCTCTAAATCACAGAGGAGACAGCTCAAGAAGTGGTCAGCTTCTGACACTTCGGGCCAGTGCCAGCTGTCTCTGGACAACGGAGCTGGACACGCTGAAGCAACACCAAGAACTTGTGCCTATTGTCWAACTGACCCTAACATGGTCTGAGCCTGACAGCCTCGCTGTGCTGCGGTGATGCCCTGGGAGATTAGAAAGTATCAGTGCAGTTCCCAATAAAGTCAATGGCTTGTAGAAATATATACCAAAATTTAAATATATACTAAAATTTATAAGTGCACAATCATCTGTCTATCTATCTGAGCCTTCAATAACTCACCTTTTCCATCATGACATACTGCAATTTTACTGAGATTCTTTTACTGAATATTGTAAATAAGTATGACTGTGATATTGAATCTGGTTCAGCAACTCTTGTGTACTGTAGTCCAATAGTGTGGACTTGCACAACAAGTTTTTCAGTGAGTTTAATGGGAGTGCTGAACATTCAGACAGGGTTGTTGATTCAGTTCAACATGAATAATTCCTGGGCACCTCCGAACAGATGTGAACACGTTAGTTGAAATAATGCGTTTCTGTTTGACCATAAAGAATTACAGGTATTCAGATAACCCACTTAATTTAGGTAATTAGCAAACTGCCTTTATATGCTTAGTTTTAAATAGATGGATAGGTGACGGTTTAGCAAAAACTTCAATCCCAGCAGCTAATGCTCATTGTTCCACTGAGTCACATTGAGCTCTGTTTCAGTATGTCAGAATGATGGAACATGCAGCCCATCAAGCTGCCAAAAACATGAAGTGTGGAATATAAATAGATGTTTTTAGTGTCACAGGTGCTGCTGAATTGTCTGGAGACATATTATTCAAATTTGCAGAGAATACTCCATCCATACTATCCAGAGATCATGTTCTCCATTGTTTCTGGAAAGTGTTGTTTCTGGAAGCACTGTCCTGGAAATCATTAAGATGACTGGTTTCTCATGGGAAAAGGAAAAGTGGTACAATCTGAGACTGGTCTCTTCCAAGCCTGCTTATGTAACCCACCTGTAATCAAAAAGAAGAGCTTCATACTATTAGATTATGTTTGGTATGTTGCAGGCTTTTTCTCCTCYTAGTGTTGAGCCCTCTCAGGCAGAAGAGATTATTTGCTCTGGGTCATATACATATTTACACCATTGTGGTGCCCGACTTCTTTCTTCAAGTGTGATACAAAACCATGGGCTGGGATACTGCAAGTCGAAGAATAAATTGTGAATATAGCAACAAAAAATATTGCTACTAAGAAATTATTGTACTCTACATTTCTTTAGTTTTCAGGTCCTGAAGTATCTCCTACAAACCACGCTGGCCATATGAAAAGGTTTAAAGTAGCCACAGTCACTCATGGAAGAATTCTCTTCAGGCTGAAGCAGCTCATGGTCTTTGCAAACAGATCTGCACTGCTTTGAAAAGCCTCCATGAAGTGCTAGGACCGCTGGGCTTTTGTCCTCTTCCAGGTTCTTCTCCACTCTAGAAACTAGGCAATACACAGCTCAGTTCCCCCRGCCCCAGGTTTAAGCCTTCACTGCACTTCTTGAGAATCATAGCACAGAGTTTTAACAGAGATCTTAAGTCTAATGACTCCCATTTAAGTTGATTAAATATTGTCATCCTAATTCCACATTGCATGTAGGAGGTAACTGACACAGAAAATAGAACTATTTGCTTTGACATCTAAGTCTAAGTCTGCGACAAAGCTGGGACCAGGGTCCCCCAGGACCTCACCATCAATCTTCCTGGCATAGCAAATAAACATTAGCCAGTATAAAAGGAATCTTATTTTATGAAACGTGATAAACCTTGCCATAACCTCAGTATGAAAGCAAAAATCACAAATCAAAGCCATGCTCACATATTAGTCCTGAGTTTTGAAATTTCAGCTTCCATCCTAGCAACTCTTCAATGGAAATGTAAGTAAAATAAAGGAAAGTGACTGACATCCTCAACAGTCTTATCAATAGAGACTGTGCAAGAAGTGCAGGGATCAGACATGGATTAAATGAAAAAAGCAAGAACCTGGTTACTATTTTTCTTTTCAAACTGCATAAGAACATATGGCCTTTTCATTACACTGTAATTATTGCAATGATACATTTTTTTAAAAAGTGCTGTAGTAGCATCTGAAATCAGAAAGTAGAACTGCCAGTAATGAGAGAGCCTGTCTATTACTCACAGAGAATGAAATCAAAGAGTAAATAAATGATGGGTGGTGGAAAATACATTGCATTTTTAAAGCTGATGGTGTAGTAATAAGTGCTTTTAGTAACAGAGACAAGCATCTTCTAAATAATGACCTTAGCTAAAAGTCCAGCTAGCACAAGCAGATGGTTACACCCACATGTAAACTGACTACAGTTTGGATTTTCCAGGGCAAATCTGATTGCAGGACTGGGACATAGTTATCAGAGGACACAATTCAAGCTGTGACAGTTCACCATGTTCACATATTTCATCCATACTTTGTTTATGCCTTTGGGTCCTAACACTTTCGTATCATTCTTTCAGTGCATGTGGTGGCAATCCCTGTTGAAATCTTTGAGTGCTACGGCTATATCAACAACTGCGGCTACTAAATAACTTTAAATCATGTTTATATTGCAACTCTGACACGTGCCTGTGTGTCTATGTAACCTTACACCAGTAATTTTCAGAGTCTAATATTGCATAAACTTCTTTTGCAATAACACTAGCTCGCTGCTACACAATCCAAAAGCTCCCAAACGCTATATTAATAAATATAGACTTCTATGACATTCTTTTTAAAGATAGATCCTTCCAAATGAAATGTTGGCTCAGTGTTTTAGCTCTTTGAACCCTTTATTCCTGAGGGTCTGACTTTAACCTTCCTCTCACAAATTGTAAAGGTAACTTGAGTGACATTGCTGAAATACACAGCTCCTCCGTGATTCCTCCGGATTAGGTATGATTCAGGTAGCTGCAGTTTGGCCTTTAGTAACCTACAACGGTTTTCACCCCAAGTGAAAACATATTTTACAATTCCTCTGGGAGATCGAACGCTATGTACCCTGCACATGTTCTCACTTAAATGACAATAAAGACTCTAGTTTACATGATCATACAAAGGTTCAAGACTGTCAGTTCCCCAGGACATTTAGTTAAAAGGACACATGAGGAGAAAATAGTGTGGAAATCCTAGATGTTGTTCTGGCATCTATATGCCATCAGTCTTTCAATTTCTCAAAATCATTTCATACATTATACCTAAAAGATTCTTTAGGGATTTAATGTACCCTATGACTATACATACCTGTTCATTTATTTTTCCACAGTTTTCTTTGGAGTGTGCTTCCATTCTCAACACTGACTTTCAAAATTAGGTGTTTTATTTTGTTTAGTGAAAAAAAAAATCATCTTCTTCCTCTCCTTACCAGTCCTATACACATGGCCCAGGGAAACACAGGTAACACTCCTCTCTGGCTCAAACTCCATAACCAGCTGTGAAGCCTATGGCTGGTTAAATGCTTATCAAAGTTTGATCTGTGTGTCCCTATTTCTGTTTGCGAAGTTGCTCGGGTATAATTAAGGGCCTATCCATAATTACAGAGTGGCTCTTTGTCCCTGCAGAATGGGGCGCACAGATGGACACTATAATGGAAATTAGTTAGCAGCCTGTCCATGATTGATGAGTCGGTAAAAAGCCCAGCCCTTACCCTCACTGGAGTATAGGTGCTATTGGACCAAGCCAGCAGAAAAGAGAGCAGACAGCATTTTGACGCTCACGTCAGCAGGTGGTCCTGAGCAAGCAAATTTCCTGAGTGTAAGATGACATCCCTACATAATCAGTTTTCAGACCAGAATTGTTTTTAGGTAGCAAATCTCTCTCTCTGAGAGAAAGATACAGCAAGAAGCATTTAAGTGCTGCTTTCAGCTCTTCTTTTTGCCTCAGTAACATAGACAAATTCCAGACAAATGAGCCTTCTTAAATGCAGAGACAGGAGTTCTGTATTTACTTGACTCACATTACTAAAGATAATTTGAACACGAGGTCTGGCGACATTCATGGTTCATGATCAGACYCAGCGCACAGTGCTGAAACTCCTATTAATTCTCTAAGAAAGCCGTCAGGCTCCATTTTGATCGCATGCCTAATGAGAAAGGTTTGTCATGCCCTCTGAAAAATACCGGGCAAGTCTTACAGGTTTCTCAAATCTCATTTTCATTCCCTTCCTTTCTGACTCTCTGCTGCAAGGAGCTTGATGCCACTGCTTAGAAGCGGATGAAGGGGAGAGGAGGCGATGCAAATGTGAGCTGGCTCAAATCAACGCCTGCTTCGCCGTAGCCAGGAGATCAGCATGCAGGAACCACGCTTCAGCCCGGGAAGCGCGGACTAAGACACAGTGCCAAGGGATGCCGGGACAGCTGTATTAATGAACCTGTACTGGAAACATCACACGGGGGATCCATTTTCTTTAAACAGAGAAATAAACAGAATGGATGAAAATGAGTGGTAAAAAGATGAGGAGAGGAGAAAAATAATTTATATCAGCCTCCTGAGATCAAGTATGAGAAAAGAAACTACGTGCTTAACAAATGAGTGAATTTAAAGGCATATTTTTCTTGCTGTCAATCTCTTGCCCTTTGATAGTTATAAAATGGTAATACTGAGTCTAATCAGTATGGGCTAGAACTCTTTATTGTCTAAAGTGATGTGCATGTAGTCCTGCTGCACAATGACTAGGGAAGAGAGCTTCTGACAAATGTGTGATCCTTTCTGCCTYGTTTGAATGAGACTGTGACTAGTTCTCACTATCAGTTTTAGCTTCCTCATGCAGAAAGACTAAACTTTTACTGTTTCCAGCTCTTGGGACCTTATCATTAGTCTTTTGACTGTGTAAAAGATTCAGCTCCTGGAGGTACAGAAATATGTAGAAATTTTAGCTTCCCTCAAACCCCCAACTNAAAAAAAAAAAAAAAAAAAAAAGAAAAAAGAAGAAAAGAATAAAAAGAAAATAGTCCTAGCTTTAATGATTGCATTGGAAAAATTTTGAAAACATGAGGTGCATACTTAGAAACTAGAAGGCAGTAAAAGGGAACTACCTTTAAAAAAAATCAGTCCCATGATATATTATAAATACCTGTAGTTGCAATATCGCAATACGCTAATCTGAATACCGGATTAAAAATGTTTATGCTATGTGTATGTAGAAACAAATGGAGAGAGCACACTTTCATTAAGCAGCTGTAGGTACTGTATTGCTATGCAACATCAGATCTTTGCCCTGTGGGAACTTTTCAAAGCTTTTCCCAAAGCTGATGGTTATCCCAAATGGAATTTAATTCTTCCTATACATTGAAACTGTAATAAGGCAYGTTTGTATTTGCTGTTGTGAAACTGTCACCAGCAAATATTGCATACAAAAAAAATCCCAACCTATAGCTAATATGCTACTAAATGCCATGAAGACTAATTAGAATGTCATTATTACAGCTGGTGCTCCATCTACTTAGGATAAATTAATAACTGGCATTAAATATATATTGTCACAAATTTGGAAATAGCCTACATGATTGCTTTGCTCAGAGTTCACCATTACCATCCAAAAATAATTGAAAAAGAAAACTCACAAAGGCTGTAGAATTCACTAAATTAACATTTCCTATCTACTGCCCAAAAGAATGTTTAAATCCCTTTGTGCTGCCCAAATCCTTTCAAAAAAATATATGATAAAATGATAAAACTTTTAAATGAAATGCAATGCAACAAGTGATAAACTATGGCTAGCCATTGCTTTAGCAGACTAATCCTATAAAAACAAATTTCCTTGAGTGCTCGGTTATTATTTACTTACTCCTGTTTATAATCACATAGCAAAATTAAAGGCAGAAATAATTTTTGCATTATTTCTGCAAAGAACAAGTAAATTTGTTCTGATTCTGAGATGTGCCCTGTGATGAGCAGGACAGGTATGGTGAACAGGTCTGAATATCCTCTCGTGTCTCCTGAACGCTGGACTGGTAGACGGGTTTGTGCATGCCGTATCATAAATTAAAGCAGCTCCGGGGACTGCTGCTTACATCTCCCTGTGAATCTCTTCCAAAGCTCCAGTTAAATCTCCTTCAATTCCACTTCTGCCAGGCTCATTTGCAGGCTTCAGAGAGAGCAGTAGGGAAGCAATACAGACCTCCTAAGATCTTCCTTCTAATACTTCTGTCCTATGGCCTTTCCCTCCAAGCATGGCCCAAAACTAAGATCCTACTATGAGAAGAAAATATGAGTTCCCTATACCGAGAAAACTTAACAAATTAATAGTTCTGAGTAGAAGGCTAGGATTTACCTGAGCTAGTCCTCAAATGCGGAGCTTGTCCAGTTTTATATTGCCCAAATATTTGCTTAACATTTTAGAGTAGTATATATCAAAACTCCATTCCACTTTCATTCCACTTTACATAAACACCATATGAAATGTAGAATGTTTGGGGATTATATACATAATTTTGTTATTTTCACTCTTGTTCTACTTTAGCTGCATAATGTTCACAGGCACTTACTCCTTGTAAGTGCTGCAGGGTATGTGACTTACAAGTTGCATTAGAATATGATCTGGACTTGCCCCATTTGATTAATGTCTGAGTCAAAATTCAAAGTGCTTCCCCCTCTGCTCCCCTGAAAAATGACTTCATAAATGGCAGTATGGAGCCTATTTTCTTGAGAATTTCCATATCACATGTGTTCAGCTGCAGTACATAAGAGTAAAAGAAAAGCATGGGTTTCTTTCCCAAACAGTCAGCTCAAATCCAAACTTGAGAAATAAAGTCCCTTTCCTTCTTTGCATCAAAGGAGTAAGGAAGAATGTAGAAATTCAGCCCATACTTAACACTGGTGCATTCCTACTGTTTTCCATTTATAGTTTCACCATCGCTGTCATAAAAAAAGATTAACAAGCTTTTAATTGACTTAGTTGACATTTTACTTTACTCGTTTGCATTTGTATCCATTCCTAGTGCTTTGCCAGGACACAAATGCTTTGGTTCCTATGCAGCAAGCATTACTCATGCTAGTGTGATTTAGAAATGAAAACTGCTACTGCCAGCAACAGAAAAAAAAGAAAGATGAAGATGGGGCATCCCTAAAATGCAAAAGATCTGCAATGAACATGGTGCAAAAAGGAAAAATGTACTAGATATATGTATAGTTCTAGGAAGCTACTTGTGTTCACAAGCAAAGAAAACTGAAATCTAGGGCAAACCTTTTAAGCTCTCCTCCTGGAAGACAAAACCCTAAAATGCTTTGAAAATGATAAATTTTCATGGCAGTCAGAGAGGGAAGGCATGTCAGTAGTGCAGTTTTAGCCTGAAACACATCCACATTTCTATGCAAGAATATTTTAGAGGCAGAGTTGACAGGAGCAGCTCTGAATGTACACGGTATGGATTAATCAGCGGATCACAACTCTGCACAGATTATGTTGGTAAGGGTATTGTAGATAGTAGTGGACTACCCATTARGTTGCTCCACAAGAGAGACAAACAATCTGTCTTCCCTTATTACCCTTCTTCTCAGTCCAAACCAACCCCTTCAAGTTTGCTAGAGAGCAAAAAATTTCCTTATAAAATTAAATGTACTGGATTCTGAATATGCTGAATGACCATCAGTTTGTAGGCCTATATAATGTATATTTATTCCAAATCAGTTGACTGTAAAACTTAACTCAAAATTGAATTTATGGTATTAATAGTTACGCAATTTTAGATGTCCTCTAGAATAAGCAGAAAAGCTATAGCTGTTAAAATATATCACTCTCTAATGTCTTGCCAAAAAAGCTTTGAGTTGCATACAGAACTAAATGATATGCTTCATCTTGTAAATCTGAGCCCTGTTAAAATAAGTGAGCACTTCTGCAGTGGTGTGATCTGATGCTGTGATCCTGAGAGAGTCCAGCAAATGAAAGCCGGCTCACAATTTGGGAGGGAAGGGAGGCTTCTATCAGAAATGTTTGCTGCTAAAAACTGTGGCTTTGGTATTTATTTGGTATTTGGCATTGTGATAGTCATATCAGCAGTGAACAAATGCTTTAGGACAATATTAGTAGGTACAGTTTGAGTTGTTGGCTTTTAAATAAGATTTAATATTAAGGGCTTGGTCCATTGCAATTATCAAGGTTTCAGAAAAAAATGGTCATCACATAAGCCTGTAATTAAGCCTAATTAATTCTGGATAAGGATGGGCCCAGCACACAGTTTTGTGCTTTGATGAACAAACATCTAAAACTCCTACAGTATTTTTTAAAGGAAGGGTGCTAGTTCACACATCTGAGTGAAATGTTGGAAGGAGGAAGCCTGTGTTCTGCCTACTGTTCTTTCCCTCCCTTCATTTTCTAACTAACTTTTTGTGTGGCCCTCTTACAGCTGAGAGTTAAACCACTGGCAGAGGTTCTTCAAACCAGGGCTGAATTCAACAGTGACTTTCTTCCTCTCCTATTACCTACTCTTCTCATATGTAAATTAAGTCAGGGTTTCTTAGGCTTTTCACAGCAAAGACTAAGAGGAAGTCTTGCTGGTGAGTATTCTTCTTCCTAGGTTTATTTGCAGGGACCGCATCTTCCATGATAGCTACATTCATGTGCCCTCCCATCTGTGACCATGTTACATCCCTTTGGCAGCTGCTGGCAATTAGCAACAATAAAAATATTTGATTGGAGAAATATTTAGAAAGTTTTTAGCCCAGTAGCAATCAGTTTCTGAAGGGAAGAAAGGAGTCAGTAGCATGCCGTAACTCAGTCTTCTCTGGACTATCAGTATTCGGAGACCTCATCTTCACCCACTGACCAAATTAGAGGTTAGCAGTCTTAGAAAGGCTGAACACTTACATCCAGTGTTATCAAGTCTCATGACATTCATGGTGTATCAGGGGATACTCAGGGACTGTATTTAGTATATTTAGCTTTGAAGTCTCAGTTCTGGCCATTGTGAAATTAAAAAAAATTTTCTGCCATTATAATTGCAAGGAAATTCAAGTTAAGAACTTGGAAATAAGAACTTCTAAAGATCCCCCCCAAAAATTCACCAAATGGAAAGTGTTTCACATTCACTAATTTTACAAATCGTGAGAATTCAACTCAGTGTTACATTTTTTGGGAATCAAATGTTTAAACCAGAGATATATAATCTTACAGTGTTATTTAGACTATGTCTATGCTCTATCCTCTCTTTCTGAATAGTACCTGATTATTTTTTGCATGGAAATATACTGCATGATTAGATCAGTGGTATATTTCCAAGAGTTTGCTCAGCCAAACCTTTGTGTCTGATCGGTATTAATAAGTAATTCTTGACTCTGGAATAGTCATGACAAACTTCTCACTAAAAAGATGCAAAATATTTTTACCCAAAATAATTCCACAATACAAATAATTTCAAACACGTTCGTGATTCTGATGTCAGTATCCTCCTTCAGGGAGAAGGTGAGGGAAGGAAAGATGGTTTGAACAGAGCCTCAAAGTATCCCCGATTAGTGCAAAGCTGAATGGATAGAATTGTTCAGTTTCTAATCAGCTTTTTTTTCTTTATTTATCTCTTTTTTTTTTTTAACTGTACCAGGGCCTGAACTCACTTTCTTGCATTTTTTAAGGAATACCATTTCCTAATTTTCTTTGCAGTATTATGTAGAAGCGACGGACACATTCTTAGGATATAGTGGCTTTTGGCAAGAGATGAAAGCTTTTATTTTGAACTCTCCACTTGACAGTCTTTAGATACTCTCCTCATATCTGACAACCAGCAAGGTTTCCATGGATTTTTAGTTCCGTCTCTCAAAACCATAAGCAAGCTACTCTCTGGTGAAATGAGAAGTGAGCAGTGGGGGTGCTCAAAGAATTTATAAGGCTTGCTTTCTCCAGGTGGCCCAAACAATGATCTATTTCTTCTCTGCATGTCTGAGCCTGCAACAAATATACCACTTCCTACCTATGAAGTTCTTTGCAATATATTAAATGGGTTCCCAATCATATTTGATATTCATAAACTCACATAAACATCTCACTGTAATTTCCCAAACTGTTTTTTCCCAGAAGCCTTTGATGAGGAAGGTGCTGCTATTTTCTTTCATTATGGGGAATGATAAACTTTCATAAATTAGAATTAAAATCAGAGTTTGTGGTCATTCTTCGCAATGCATGCATTTAAATTACGATAACAACAATATCAAATTGTTTACTGCTGAGGGTGGTAATTAAGCATATGCACAAAAGCAATAACATTTAAGCATGTTAATAGCTTTAATAACAGCAGCTTCACAACCTGTGTTTTGATCTATTAAGATTAAAATTGTATTCCAAGTTCCAATTTTAAATTTCATTATCTGATTATGCCTAGTTTATTATTAACATGAGCAAAACAAAGTGCAAATTGCCCAAAGCTCAGTATCTAGGAGGTTTTGATTCAACTCATTCAAGTGCTAATGCCACTACTTAACCCGAATGCTTTGGTGAGGAAGTGCAGGGGCGGCATGGAAAAGAACTAGAGTTGGATGCTGCGGACAGGAACCCCATGTTCTTTGCCGGGGCACGTCCTTAAACAGATCCCAGAAAACACATCCTAAAACATCAGACATCAGTACTCACCCAAGAAAACATGAAATGGTACACCATACTTCTATTCTCTGAAAAAGAGTATTCATTCATTCTTATCATTCTTACACTGCTCCCATTATCTACCCTCAATTTTTGTAACCAGGACATGTATTCTACAGTGTCAGTGGCCACTCACTTCTCCTCTATTGCACAGGCATGTCCTGGTTATTTTGGCAGTGAGCTCTTAAAGACAGAAAGAAAAGAGGAAAGAAACCTCCACGCTATCGTAGTACAAGAAAAACAAATGATTAAACTTAACTACATATCACCAAAGAGATGCATAACATCTAGTGATTGACTGTGCAAGCAGATAACACCACATAGGTTATGACGACAGTGACTGAAATGCAAAGAAGTACACCTGTACGATGGCACAAACAGTACACACCAGAGTTCTCCCTTTGAAATGGCTGTCCCGAACATACAAACTTTACTTCTCTGAAATACCACAGGAGCCAAGGGAACAGACTCTCTTTCAATTGAAGACTCAGTCTGTACATCGGTTATATCATGATACTGCATGCTGTAGCACAAGTATGACCCACTGAACGTGGAAATCTACACTTATCTTCAGTGGAAAATAGATACAGCATATGTTCCTAGATCTGGCCTTTGTTTCTCACCACAGTTGCAGTGAGGAGGCAATGAGGAAGCTACATCCTACATCCAATTATAAGGTTTTGTGCAACATAGTCATAACTGACTAAGGCATCATAATTTGACTCTCTTTGTTTTGCTTAGGATACAATGAGCTGAGATAGCATCGCCACACTATCCCAAGGGACGCAAATGTTCACGAAGTTTCCAAAAATTGATAGAGAACATTGGTAATTCACAAAGTTGAATTCCAATTATTATTCTTAGCACTAGGAAAAAAAAATATTCTCGAACCACAGAGTTTCTGGTCATTCAGACTCAACCAACAGATTTCACTGGCCATTTAGTAATGACCCTTGCCTGACCGCTAAAAGAATACAAAATCCTCAAACTCCCCAGTTACGCAGTAGGAACGTCTGAGCAATCATTGTCAGCTGTGTACTAACAAAGCTCCTTCCTCAGTTATGCCAGCTACTTATAGGTGAGCTAAACATAAGWGACGTATTTTTTAAATACATTGATTTCCTTGAATGTTATCCATTTCTACTCATTAAAAGTGAATAGTTAAATGTTGTTATGCATCATCAGATCACCTTTACATATACGGCATATTGTCTTATGGTGTTTAAAAATACAAATCTTTTAAACTACATTAATAAAAAGTGGGCCTTTCCTTGTTTAGGAGTAATGCAGCTGTCTGTCACTGAGTTTGAATTGAAAAAGAAAAACAGCAGTAACAGCAGAGAAAGGTAGCCTGGTGCTTAATTTGGATCAAATATTCATAGTGAGATTACTAATTAAATTGCTCATTTAAAGCTATTGCACTATTTCTGATAGGTCACTAGAAACTGAAACAGAGAGATTGATATGTTTTCTTTTTCCAAATTAAAATAACAGTGAGCATCAAGAGCTAGTTCATGTCACAGAACTAATATGAACTGAATATATAATTTCCTTTGGAGCTAAATAAAAAGATACTCCTCCTTTGCAAAGATTCTACTTTTATATCTATTAGGAATATCACTAAATGAGCCAAAGAAAAGTTATGGGCACACAGGACAAGGACTATATTTTTATTATTTATATGGTACTGGTACTTCACTAAAAAATAATTGGAATAATATTAATACTATCACTTCACTAAATCATGACATTCTATTTTAGATTATGGCATTTAAGCATTTGCTTAATGTTAAAAATGGCCATTAAATGCTCTGCTGTACTGGTTCCAATATCATTACCTCCAAGGTACTCAATCTGGGATGACCTCTCCTGTAAGAATTTAGATGTAAAAGTTAAGAAGATAAGAACAGCTGCATCATGTCCCACTAAAGGTCTGTCCAGCTTTGCATCTTTCTTCTGCTCAGGACAATGGTGGATGCCTAGGGAAGAGTACAAGGCCAGGACAAGCAGATAGTAATACTCCCCGTGAATATTTTCTGAGCGCTCAGAGACCTGTACCTCAAACACTTTGTGATCCAGCGGTGTCAATATATTTAATAACCCTGGGTATGGTTTTCCTCCTTGAATTTGTCAATCCCTTTGTGAATCATGTAAAATCCTAGCGTCTGTAGTGTCCTGTGGCAAGGAGTTCCCACGCCTACTTATTATTGTGTGAGGAAATATTTTTGCAGTTACTTCTGCTAAGGGTGACTGAAAATGAAAAGATGCTTTCAGAAAGAGTAGTGTTCATCTGTAGTAAAATTACAGTTTGGGCAATTACAACCTATCTTCCTAAATTTCCCTAGTAACTTCATGATATTCATCTGGCTTTAAGTTCTCCATATGCTGTTGAACTCTGCATCCTAYAGCACTGTAAGTCAGCAGCAAGTAAACTTGTTTGTATTTAAGTAATAGCTTCAGAGTACTTTGGGATCAAAACTACATATTCTGTTCTCCATATGCTGTTGAACTCTGTATCCTACAGCACTGTAAGTCAGCAGCAAGTAAACTTGTTTGTATTTAAAAAATAGCTTCAGAGTACTTTGGGATCAAAACTACAGCTTAAAAATACAAAACTACAGCTATTATATTGCTAACAGTCTAGAAATCTCATGGGCTGCATTATGGTGAATATACTTCACATTTCTATCTTATAATTCATATTGAACCTGAGAATCTGATATGTTGCAGGGAGCTTTTGCGTGTGGAAAATATAAAAATACTTATTAATCTACACTTTGCACCATGTATGATTAAGTTCATATATTACCCTGGAAACACTTCCACAGTAGAAACAGTATTTTTTTAGCACTTAAATTTTTTCCACAGTAAAATAAAAACTGACAATTTACATTCTTCTAATCTGAAAGCCTGCCAATGAAATTTTTTTCATGCATTCACCCATCCCAAACAAAAGCAAAATAGCAGCATGGCACTGAGTGATTTCCATTTCCACTCAAAATTTGCATTCCAACAAGTATAAATTTGCATTTAAAATACATAATTGAGCATCAGCAATCGAAGAAAGGAATTTTGATTCCAAAAGTTCTGTGCACAGGAGGGCTGATAGAGCCATCTCCAGACAGTTTGCCTCTGACGCCTGATGAACTGAAAGTCGATTTGATGAGGAAATGGTATGGCTAGACTTTGTCTCTCCTGCTGAAAACATGAGAGTCCTGAAGGTGACTCCTCACCCTATGGGTGAGGCTGAGGCTGAGAACAGCACAAGCTCTGGCACAACAATATGAACTGTGCTTTTGAACCACATGAAGCTGTTTCTGCCCTCGCTCTGCTTCCAGCTGTGTATTAGTATCCTTTGTTTTTTTTTTTTCCAGAGATCAGGGACTGTTCAGTTACTACTGGTTTACTCTTCCGTAAAAATGAACAATATTGAGGGAAAAAACCTACTGTTAGAGTTAAGAGCATCAGCATTTAAAAACTCTGCTACAGCTATGCTTTTTCTGCATAGATGTATGGGTCATCTGTGTCTCTGAGGTGCCCTTTTGGATGTGCTCGTACCCTCTGGGCAAAGGAGATAGGAAAATTAATTCAGAATCTAGAAAATAGAAAATTAAAAAAGGAAAAAAAAAAAAACCTACTCCAAAAGGCCAAAGGGATAAAAAGGGTGAAAAAGTGAAAATCAGTGAAGACAGAAATATTGTAAAATATGTATGTTAGATTTTGAAAGAACTTATCCTTCCTGTAAGGCCTAGTATTCTTCTGTGTTATGCTTGTAAAGTGTCTTTCTTCCTGCCTTCTCTATTTCAAAGGTATAGAGATGTCAGTATTTTGGAAGGTGAGTATTTTCACAGTGGTCCCTGATAACAGGGATGCAACTGAGCCTGAGATAAGTGTGTTAGTCCTGTAGTGTTGCAAATGCAAAAACCTGGCATAGTCAACTGTCAATAAATGTTGACCTTTTAATGACAGTTACATTGTTCCCTAGATGTATAATATTTTAAGTACTTAAAAAATTGCAAAGCGGTACTCCAGGAATTACTAATTCATCAGATGTTACAGCTGGCAGTAGTTCTTGTTGCTACTGTGTCCATTTGATTTGAATCAAATATCTTTGCGACAAAAGATTACTTTAAATTGTTATTGGAACAGAAGAAGACTTAAAATAATATAAATATGAGCAAGTCAAAATGCATTTAACTGATTTTAAAATGAAGGAAAATGCTGCATGTAAATCCCAAGTATTCTCTGCAAGAACTAGCTTTGCTAGAGCTTATCTTTTCTGTAAATTTTAGATGCAGCTGCAGGAAGCAGTATAACCACAAGGTTAAAAACACAAAAATACCTCAACCAATACATACCTAAAAGTTATGCTATTGTAAAGCCAACAATATCAATTCTAGATTTACACGTGGTAAACTTAATCTGCCTAAGGGAGTCTGAAATCACTTCTATTTACCGCTATCCAGATCAGCTTAACGCTGAATCGTGGGGCTATGTATCTTTCATAAATGCAGAGGTACAAGGAGTTAGATAGTACTTATTTGCAGGCAGCAGAGAAGCAACAGGGCTTTGTTTCCATATGCTGTACAAAATTATTAAACGAAACAAAATAACCCAGAAAACACAAGCAAACAAAAGCACACATGCTCAGTTATTTATATTGCCCTTTCTGGCAATGTAATGGACTTCCATTTTACGGAACCAAACAAAACCTAGCATGTCTCCAAAATGCTACTTCAGCTCAGTTTAACCTATGCCAAGTCAGGATCCTAGATGATCTGGAATAAATATCTTGGGTAAAAGAACCAGAATAGATCCAAGTATTGAACAGAATAACATAAGATGTTATATCTTTATCTGGCTGCAGCCAGGAAGATTGTAAAGTTCACTGCAGAAGGCTCCCAGAAATGTCAAGGCCAGTAGCTACTGGGGTTTCAGTGATATCTGTAAGCCCTGAAGACAGTTAGTAGCGCAGCCAGCTCTCTGAACTCCTACTGACTTGATCCCTCTGCCTCTCTGCCCTTTATAACTTTCACAGGGGCCTTAACACTCCAAGGAAAAGCAAAAGTCTAAATACCTGTGAGTACAGAAATACAGACTTAGGTAGGCTAAACATTATAACTGACTCTCCTACTCCCTGACCTCATCCATGAAAATCAGGAGTACGTAAGCTATATTTCCTATACAAGCCACCCCCATGTTCTGATGCATGGTTGGATGTAATAGAAATGTTTAGTAATCTGTACCACCAAAGGCTAGGATGGTAGGAATTATTATCATACTGAATAGCATCCTATGCCGTTAATAATTCCACTGAAGTAAATTATTTGTGCACTAAGGCACAACTCACTGGATTTGATTATCAGAAGGATTTCCCTGGTACGCAGAGTGTTAGTGAGCAGGCATTAACTCCGCTGCTTCTCTGCATGGCTGTGGTCAGATTGGGAAGCGCTGGGGTCAGTACAAGGAGGGAGTCAAATGGGCCGCAGGCAGAGAGAGGGAAGCAGGCAGGGGTGCAAGATGTCTTGGCTCTGGTATTGTTTACCATGAACATATATAGCAAAATAAAATGTTTCTTGCAAATGGGTAGAGTGACTTCTTTTACAAAGGAACCATAACTCTCTTATGTCTGGGCCTGCTACAGGGGCAGAGCAACCCCAATGCCTCCTTTAGGATAGGTTATAAAATTATGTCTAAGGATTCAGCACGAGTATGATCAGGAATATATTTCACTGGGAAACCTTCATGCTCCGTATTAGAGGCAGTCCTATGACTCTGGGTGCAGGGAGGGCTACAACCARTAGCCCTCTTGTGAACTAAATCTTCCTCATCTTATTTTCAACCACTTGGGTGCTCTCTAAAGCATCCTCATAAATTCCATCAGGCTTCTAGTGTTTGGGATTTTTAAAACTGTGAATTCAACTTTCAGTTTGGTGATAAGTATTAGCAAACTTAACTTGAGCTTAATGGTGTTTTTCATCTAGTAATGGCTATTTGAGTTCCCCTAGGAGCTCTCCTCTATCTATGTTTTCAAAGCTCATATCTCTTTTGGCTGCCTTCATGTCATGAACAGTGTTTTCTCTGTTCATTTACAGACCGCTGTGCAAAAAGCAGCCTCTGGAAATGGCTGGTGTGCAGCATATCGTAGTCTACAAATCTGATACAAAAAGATACCATTAAACCTTTTAAAAGCTACAGGCAGCCCTGCTATTTGCATCTGCTCCTTGCAGAAACAATCTGATGCTCTTCAAACTAAGAAGTTAAAGGTCCACAGTGCTACCTGATGTTAATGGGCAGATATTTCCTATCACCTATTTGATTACCCTCACTGAGCACCAGTATGGGATACTAGGAGTACTACACTGGTGACTCTGCCCACAGAAATATCAACTGGGAGGAGGCACAGAAGGGTGATGAGTAAGGGAAGGGGGCGCGTAAAGAAAGTGTCATTCAAAGCCTCTCATTTATAGGGACAAACAGGTCTATGCTCATGTTCAGAGAATGCAGGGCGGACTCGGAAGGCTTTGGCCCCCTTACCGTGTGAGAGCTGCTTGCAACACAGACCCTCATGGTGGCAGGGTACTGCCCAAAGGCTGGGGAGCTGCAGAAGGCACCATTGCAGGGGCTCCGCTTGCTGATGCCAGTGCCTGCTGTCTCACCCCCATAGACGGTCTGTGCCTAAAAGCTGCAGGAGAGCTCTTATTGTTCAATTTATTTCAGTATACGTGATAATTCAATTTCCTGTCAAATATAACTGGGAGTATGCGTATTTGTCCTAGCTATTTCTACCCACAATGTGTGTTTATCCATTACCCACTCGGCTATCTGTCTTTAATTAGTTCCTCAGTTGAGTACTTCAAGCTGTGCTGTGCATGTCTGGAATGTTTCTTGTTTTACTAATGAATTTAATTTCAGGAAGCTCCTTGATCATAGCTCAGTCACTATGAACTACTGACTCTTCATGTGTAAATAAAATGGAAGAGATGTGGAGGGCCCCAGGCTTGCTTTCTGTGATAAGTGATGATGTTTACTTGCCTAAGTCTCTTCAAGAGAGTGAGTAAAACTAGGAGAGAGGGGACAAGGAACAAGGTGGAGAGATAAATCTACAGCATAAACCACCATTTCTCTAAAGATCTCAAGGGAAAGGTCTAGTCTAATCATTCTTCCTACCATGCATATTTAATACAATCAGCAGAGTTCAGAATCCCTGGAGCCCAGAAAAATAAATTTTGCAGGTGGACTCTGGAAACATCTGAATGTTATTTATGAATAATTTTGCTTTTTACATATTGAGCTTGCAGAGGGAAAATTTTGTGTGGCAAATCATGGAGTAACTTCCCTATTTTCATGCATGGTATTGCATAGGATAAGGCTGATATGAACTGAGGCTGATAGTCTTACATGTTACGTTTTCTTTCAACATCAAAAAGTATTTTTTGGAGGCAGGACACTCTCTTGTTTTGTCCTGATAAATCACTGAGCACATATGCAATTTCCTATTGTTTTTGGATCTTTCTTGGTTTGGGGTTTTGCTCATTTATTTTTGGATGTGAGTGGAGATTACTAGCCYGAGCCCTGGATCCCTAGCAGTAGCTCTGTTGCTAATTATAAAGGAATGAAAACGCTTGAGATGGTCTTCAGGTCAATTCTAACCTTGGCCATGTAGAAGCACAATGATTATCTTTTAGCATCTGAGTAACCTGAATGGAATGAAGGACTGTGGTCAGATTTCTATACAAGARTGGATCTGGTACATGGGAAAGTCTACCAGGATGATTAGTGAAAGGAACGCATTTCACAAAAAATGAATTAGAAAAGTTTGGCTAGGTTAGTTTAGATAAAACATTGAGAGGAGACAAGATGACACTTCATGAATACATTTTGGAAGTACTGATTAGGAAGGAAGATGTATTTAAGCAAAAGATTAGTATAGGTACAAGATCAAAAGGGTATAGATTGGGCCTGAATTCGTGCTGATTGCAAATTAGAAGTTGTTTTCTATCTTCCCGAGGAATGACACACTGAAACACTTTTGCAGACAGGAGAGTTACACGATGGGATTTTGATAAGTTTATGGAAGTGATTCCAGAAGAATTGATGGAGATGGGCAATGCAGCTCCTGATATGTGTCCTTAGTTCTCTGGTTTGTTAGGATGTCCACAAGAGGTTGAAAAGAGATTGGGTTACTGTTTGCGATATACATTGTATTGCTTCCACACTACTGAGGATCAGGAAGGAACCGGGGTTATTTTTGTGTTGATATTCCCTTCCTCTGAACACTATAGATTGTGATTGCTAGACAGTGCTTTGGATCATGCTGAAGTCTCTCAGCTGCTTGGCTATGTGGTTGGCAGCAGTTAGAGAGAACTGTCATATGTGGAAAGACATCCTCTGTGTTGGTTGGGCTACTGCATCAGTACTAGTTGTCTGTTAGCGGTATTGTCCTTTACAACCCAGGAAAAGGAAAGGCCTGACTTACAGATCTTGACTCATGAAAACCAGTCAGCATGTGATCTCTGCCCTTTTCCTTATTCACAAGATATCATATTTTTAACAAGCATTTGGGGACTGAAGCATGTGACGTGTGAGGAGAGTCTGAGGGAACTGGGTTTGCTTATCCTGAGAAAAGCTCAGGGGGGAGCTAACTGCTGCCTTCACTGCCTGATGGGTAGTTCTAGAGAAGACAAATCCAGGCTCTTCTAAGAGGTGCAAACCAAAAGATCAAGAGTCAACAGTCACAAATTGMAACACAGAAAATTCCCACTGGATATAAGGAAAATATTTTCACAATTAGAGTGGTTAAGCACTGGAACAGGTTGCCCGGAGAGACAGCAGAAATTACATCCTCAGAAATTTTCATAAAATTAAAAGGCCCTAAGCAATCTGATTTGCGTTTGAAGTTAGTCCTGCTTYGAGCAGGAGACTGGACTAAATGACCTCCATAGGTCCCTTCCAACCTAAATTAACTTATAATTCTAAGCCCTATTCTTCCAGCTGAGCTCAGAAGCGCTTGAAAATATCTTACATTTTATGATCTTTAAGAATTTGATGTCTTGCTCTGAATGGTGAGAAAGATATAAAGCAATTTGCAACAATAGCATAAAATGTTGCACTTTTTTTTTCTGTGTCATCATCCAACAGATTTTCTGACTGGAAGGTGGCATATTCTCTGCTTTTGAAATATTGCTTTATTGTTGTGTTTAATATTGTTCRCTTCTATATGTCCTCTTCGAACAACTGGTAGTTTCCCCCCAACCCTTTGGAAAATATTTTCATTACAATGCAAAATAATTTTATCAACTAAGGGCTAAAAAGAGAAAGAACTACAATAATGAAAGTCTACACATTTTTATTATTTAAAGGTTCAAACAGTTCACGGATTAAAGCAAAAGCTCAACAAAACACCACTTCATTCTTGTTGCCATGGGAAGCTGTTAACAAGTGGCTAACAATGACACACCTATCTCTTGAACTTACAGCTTCAGATGCTGGTTTCCATTTTTCTCAAATCCTGCCTACTCCTTTAAGCATCTTAATTTTATTTGGTCGTATCTTGGACTACTACAGATTTTCTGAGACTGAGATAGCTGAAATGCACTGTATGATAATAATATTTTTATTTAATAACTGACTGTCCTTATGGGATCCCAAAGTTACCTTATGCTATTATGGAGAACAATCAGATTAGCCACCTGAAATACAGCGTGTGTACAGAGAACAGGAGGGAGCTCTCTCTGCATGGTGGTATACAGAGATAAACTTCAGAATACGGATGGGTAGAATATCAGTTAATCACGTTATAATTTAAGCAGAACTGAAGCTACTGCAAGAATGTTTACAAAAGCGAAAGCTCACAAGTCTCTATCTCAGCATAGGGAATTACTTTGCGTTTAAAGAAAGGAAAGAAGGAATGTCCCTCCCATGAAGCAAATATTTCATTTAGTTACATATTTTCTAACAAAACCTTGTCATTGTTACAAAACACTGAAGCTTTTGAAAGTTTTGAAAGAAACTGAAAGAAACTGAAGTTGAAACTGCTCRTGAAATGTAACTACACTGAGATGATTGTTTTGAAAATTTTACTCTGATTTGGACATTTTAAAAAGTCTTTTAGTTGAAAACCTATTTATTTATGAAATATAATTAAACAGTGATGAAAAGGCTCTTCTATAAAATGTTGAAAGTCAAAGTCACAATGATGTCCTACCATCAATGGGAATTGGGCTTGATAACCAACGGGCTTGATAACCAATGTGTTCTGTTTCAAATGACTTCTTATGTTTTTCAGTGTTGGTATGGCAAGTGTTTTTGAGAATTTCCTCTCCTTTTGGGATGGGAAATTAAAGTATTTGTTGGGAAAATCCCTTCTCTACCATGTTTTTGGAAGCATCTTAACTTTCCTGGAAGATATCCTGCCAACTATGGATCGAGTTTACTTCTGCCTGCACCTGAAATACGAAGATATAATAACAGTTCATAACAATAAATTGTTTTAAATTTAACCTTTATCATAGCAAATCTAAAATAAATTATAGTCAAGTGAATGGGACACAGATACATGAAGTGTGTTCTGTGGCTAGTAATTGATTTACACTGATTTAGTTCCTCAGTTTTCAAAAGCAGAACTATTTGCAGTGATACGGCAAAAGTTTTCCATCTGCAGGAATTCATGAAACCAAGGGTAAATAATAAAATACAGATACAGTGTGCATGCTGGAAATAGATTAGTGAAAGAAAAGGCTGAAAAAACATTTTGAAACCATAAGTCACTATTGCCTCTCTTTCCATAACTGCTTCCTTGAAAGCTGTTCTCATGAAAAATATTGCTCCTCTGAATTAGACCAAATTAGATGTGCAGATGATTCTTCACAAATGAGAGTTGAAATACAGGCATATAAAAATGTTAGAATTTGCTGCTTAATATTGTAAAGCTGAAAGCTTCATGATTCTGCAAGCTTAGCTAAGACTTTCGGAGTACAGATTACTGTAAGCTCCTAACAGCAAATGGATAGACCTGCTTTGAATTGCTTTAATGAGAGAAAAAAAAATACAATTTTGTAAAGTAAAGGATTTTCCACTCATCTCCTTTTAATTCTATCTGAGCAGATTCAAAGTTAAAACCTTGACTAAAATTATCAGCACTTTCAAATTTCTTCTTTTTTTGCCTTAAAGAACCAAGTAGGCACCTCACAAATAGCACAGAAAAGAGGATGAATGAAGGCGAACTGCAACCTTTCCTCTGAAACCTGCTCTCTAAATATTGAATTTATGGCACTTCACAGGTTGCAACTTTAATTTGGAACCCAGAATATTCAAACCCAGAGATTTAATAGTGGAAGTTCTCCATGGCATTGTCAATGGAAAAGGGAGTAAGTAGGCAATTCTTCATATTTCTCTTACAGTTTTCTAGCCCTTTTCCCCCCACATTTGCAAGTTTTTCCATAGAAGACAAAGGTCAGAAAAAAACGTTAAAAAATAGATCAGAGAAAAGAAATAGGAGGTTAATTCTTCACACTTTATCTATTCTACTTCTCTCAAGCTATTGTCATATTCCCTTTCCCCAGTTCAGACTTCTAATCACTTGCCCAAAATGCACAACTTTGCAACCCTATGTTAATAGGTACTAAAGCTGTTCCTTTGGGGACCACATCATAGATCTACATAAAAATCTAGAATGACCTGCTTCTTTTTCGAGAGAAGGATCAGGGTACATTCCTTAGAAAATCCTGGTAAGCACTGAGAGGGACATGATATACACACCAAATACTGTGTATATACACATGTAATAGGACTTGATGACGGGAGCGTTTTGAACAGAAGCTGTCAGAATTCAGCCCTACAATTAAAGGATGGGGAGAGGAGCCTGCGGGATGAGAAATCATTACGAAGTGCAGTTGTAGTTGTGGAATACACACCTGACCTTCCTTTTTATTCAACCATTGGATAGAAAAAGTTCAGCTATTTTAAAATCTTGTATTAAGACATAATTAGAGCTAACTTTGTTCCCTAGTACAGAGATCAATGTTGCAAGTTTAACGAGCATCGAGGGTCCCCAACTTCTTCTTCTTTGTAAGTTTCTCCATCTTGGTGGTTGGGCATTTCTTAGTGTTACTGAGTTACTTTGTGTTGTGTGCCAGGTGTTGGGTGTTGCGAGGTTAAACGAGCTCCTTTATAACTGGATATCCTCCGTCCTGCTGCCACTCACTTATCTATGTCTAAATGAGACTGAATTTGCATAACTTACACATAGCGATGAACGAGACTGACCTCACTCTACCCCACCTTCAAACATTTTTTGCCTTCTTCTGCACTTTCTGCTCTTTAAATGTCAGTCAGTGCTGCAGGAATACACAGGCCAAAAGTATTAAATTGAGAAAGAGTTCCACCTAAAAAATGAATACAGATAATTTCCTCCATTTTATACCTCATTTCTGAGATTATTCAGGCTTATGGGGTGAAATTCAAAGGTGACCATAAATTTGTGCATGTAATTGACAGGATTCCAGCAACAATCTCATTCCCCAGTTTAGTCTCACGTTATCCTAGTTCCTTATTGCTTTACTGACATCTCCTTCTCATCACTTCTCTATATACCATGGGAATTGTTTCATCTTTTCATTCTTAGATTTTGTACCCTGCACAATTGCTTTTCTTACTTTGCTACAGGTAAGTGGTAAGATACTAATATGCATTACAATCACATAGATGGTAAAATGTTTGAAATTATAATTAAAGCATAACTTTAACAGGATTTGAGTTTAATATGAACAGCTACTGTATGTCATCTATCAGACTAACGACTCTTTGCTTAAATTCCCTAGGAATTTAGAGACAATACTTTACGTGAAATGCTTCAGATACTTCTTTTTTGCATTAAAGAAGATAAAATTAACCTGTAATATAATCATAATGATGAGGGGAATTTGAATAAAATTAGCTCTTAATTGCATTTGAATTCTATATCCCTGAAACATAAAGCTCATAACTGCCCTATGGAGTTTCACCATTTTTTTCTTTTACAATTGGCTGGAGAATTGATCATGGGCATTGATTGCCATACATTTTCATTACTTCAGCAAATACATAAAGAGAGTAAAATTTATTAGTGCCTTGAAATTCGAATGAACTGCCTTCTGTAGTTTATACCAACATACACATTTAGGTAGAATTGAATGCATGCGAGAATTAATTAATAGTAGGCAGGTCCATTCCTATCTTAAACCAGGTGAAATATCTCTGCCACCATCTGGTTTACATTTCATGATGAATCTGGGAAGTGTGGAGATGTAAATTGTGGAACTGTGTTATTCCTCATACCTAAATTCAATATACGTGTAAAACAGTTGTGACTTTCATTTTAAAAGACAGTAAAGAGTGCACAGAAAAAGTAACTGACAGGAAAGTATACAGTAAAGATGACAACGATTATATGTGTTTCCCCTCAAGAGATACTCAGAGCATACTGCTTTCTTGTCCTTAAGGAAAGTCTCCAGCAACGTAAATTGTATTCATAATGAAAATACACACTAAATGACAGTGTAATCGATAATACTTTCATACACCACCAGGTATGGGCAACAGTGGCATAAGTCTCGCTCTTCCGAACCAAACACTCAGACTCTACCAGATCTTGGCAAAGCTTGAAAAGGATTAAAAACAAGGGGTCAAACTACATCAAGAGTCAATGCTTGTTGTTAAAAGGATCTCTCTTCCGTATGTTCTAACAAGATCAGTCCCCTATAAAGGTTTTCTTTTTCTTTTTTTTTACCTTGGATTACTGACTTGCGTATGGCACAACCTGTACGGGGCACTGGTTTTCCCATATGCCAAAATTATAATTTTAACTCTACTTTTCCTTTATTCTCTTGCACTATTTGCAGGCATCCTGCTGCTTCAGTCAGACATAAAAAGACATGTCCTTCTAGGACGATGGTTAAATTTTGTGTGATCTGTATTTCTTCCTGCTCTGTGAGATGAGTAGCGCTCTTGGGTAGGGTTTGCTTTCAGAAAGCAAACAGAACAAAACCTGACAGTGGGATAAATTAGAGAATGTTCATATATGACCTGTGAGTCAATATGATTTATGTTAAAACTGGGTCACTTTACAAGTATTTATTCCATGAATACACTTGTATGCAAATTTTGAACTGAAAGAGAATTTTATGGCCATGTTACAAACCTCAGAAAAAGGTGTTTTACAGTAGAAATGTTGACAGCTTATAATGAGCACACGAACACAGAAATCATTTATCTTACCAACTCCTTGTTGGGTTTTTGAAATTATATAAAAGGAACCTTACATTCAGGGTGGTATGTAGAAAGAGATCTCAATGAACCTTACAGTGCTCTAGAGACTATTTCCTCCCRATTTTCTAGGCCAAAATGTCTCCTGTAGTACAAATGCAAAGGAGTAGGAGCAAAGTATCTAGAATGATTAGCTCAGATTAAGTATTATCATGAAGAAAGAAAATATTTTTTGGAACTTAAATGATTTCAGCCATACATGTTCAAATACTGTTCACACCACCTACCAACCCCCACCCCCCAAACCTCAAGACAATTCCAAGCTGATTTGCAATTCCAGAGACATTAGGTCTTCTCATTTTGGTACCGTCCACCATGGATCATCTCGGGTAGAGCTTACCTTGTTGAAAACTTACATAACAGTAAGTCATAAATTAAACTCAAAGGTTTCTGATTTACAACATCAGAGAATCACTTTTGAGTGTAATTATAGTGCTTCTGAGAATTGGTTGCARATGAAAAAGAATGACAAAACTACCAGCCCAAAAACCAGCACTTGGAGCACTTTGCTGCTTAGGAAGGATATGAGAACCTGTGTAAGAGAAGCCACGAGAGGACATACTCTATCCTGTGTCCACCTTCAAATCTCTTCGCATATCTCAGCATGAGAGAGAAATGCCCTAAATTCAAGTGAACAATGGAGGTTTTCCAGCTCCTATTTTCAGGACAGGCAAAGTTTTATTCACATGGCCAGAAATGGCCTATACTTGTATGAGACAACCGGCCATGGTCTGAGATTTCCTGGGAGGTGAGAAAAGGAAGAGTTCTCTTAGAAACATAAAGGCGCTGCAGGAGGGCATTCCAGCACTGCTGGCTGTTCAAAACATTTCCACACAAATACTAAAATAAATTCTAGTTAAACTTGACAATAAAAGCAAATTATGCAGTATGAAACAGGGTTAAAGGTGAAAAGAAAGAGATAGATTTAGCTATGGGAAATGACATTATTTAAATCAGATATTAAACGACTGTAAAAGAGTGGATTTGTTTACTTAGCAAGTTTTAGAAGGATGACCTAGTGGGTCATTCTTTTCTCTTGGGTCTCTGAGGAAAGCAACTGCACATGAAGAATGATCACAGCAATTTGATTAACTGAACTGGATGATCCCTAACCAAATCATAAGTGAACACTGTTATTTTATCATCTTCAACAAAATCCACTGAAAAGATCAAATGAGTCTGAAATAGTACTTCTTGGTTGTCAGGCTGCTTTTATTGAAAGGAAACTTTTCTTTCTCCTGTTTTGCTGGTGGCAATGGAATGATTGTGATAAACAGCGAGCACAATGTCCTGATGTTCTTTGGATAAATCTGTATTCCACTTGAATTGCACAATGTACAATCCAGTGCAACAGATAAAGACATGCTGGGGTAATAGCTGTGGAAATTCAGCAGACAAATTTTTATGTTTACTAAAGGCAGCTACAGTTACTGGGGGAAAAAGTTAAACTCTTAGATGGATCAAGTTTTGACCTGTATTTACCCTGCTGAACCTACCACAATTGATTGGAAAGTCATAAGAAATTCATAAAAAATAAATGTATGTAGATATATCTCGCAATACAAGCAAAAAAGAGGGAAACGTAGAAGAATCTAGAGATCTTGATTAGTTTTCTAACCTGACTAGCAGAGAAGTAATTAACACCTCAAATGGGAATTGTCTAAATTTCAGATATGTAATCACATCACACAAGCTTCCAGTGGAATCATTGCTTCAGAAGTTTCAAAAAACATTTTTTTCTATTTTTCACACCTAATTATACAGTTAAGAGGCCAGCTGCAAGCACTCTGGCTTGATTTATTTTTTTAGGGGTACCATTGATGTTAATTTTCATTTGATACAGTGTTTTCACTTCTGGTAACATGTAAGACAAGTCACTATATTACTGGAACGTTGTCTAAGATACAGTAGGAGTAAATCACTTCTACTGAAATTCCAGCTGGATCTTTTACCAATTCAGATTGGTTTTTTGCTGGGATACTCTCCAGCTTACCTTACCTATGTATGTAACAGTAACATCACTGCTGGTCTGACTGAGTCAACACATTGCGTATCCTACTAGAGAATTGACCTTGTTCATAGGTTTAATGTGTAACTGAAAACTGCACTGTAAGGCAGTGCTATTTTTTTCTGAAACTCAGGTGGTACCATTGAAAAACAAGTTCAAGATGTTGAAAGTGTCCTCAATTTGGAATGTAATGAAAATGGACTAAGCATGCATATGAAACAGTAAATTTATTTTTCATAACAACTAACATTTCTGAGTCACCAACCTGCACATGTGATGCATAAGAAATACTTAAGGAATAAAAACCCACACCTTACCAAGGATACCAGGCCTGTAAGCACTGACCCTGGCAGTGGCTGTCTGTTTTAGGTATCTATAGAGTGGTTTTAATACAAACCCAGAGTCATAAAAAATGCCCATGTCCACACTGCTGTCTGATTAAATAAGCCAACTCTACTGGAACATTCTAAAAAGAAGTAAGAGTAAAGCCAAAAGTGATACTTAGAATTGAAAGAAACAAAGCATCAAGTCATGAAAGGAGTAATGATGAGCCATGTTCAAAACCACTGTGTCGTGGTTTAACCCTGGCAGCACCTAAACACCACGCAGCCGCTCGCTCACCCCCCCACCTCCGGTGGGATGGGGGAGAGAATCGGGAGGGCACGAGTAGGAAAACTTGCGGGTTGAGATAAAAACAGTTTAATAATTGAAATAAAACAAAGTAGAACAGTAATAGTAACAGTGATAACAACAGCAACAACAACAATATACAAAGCAGGCGATGCACAATGCAATTGCTCACCACCCGCCGAACCGAACGAGAGCCTGGGACCCAGAGCCCCCCCACACCCTTAGTTTTTATACTGAGCATGACGTCACATGGTATGGAATACCCCATTGGCCAGCTGGGTCAACCACCCYGGCTATGCTCCCCCCGCCAGCTTCCCACGCACCTGGCAGGGCATGGGAGGCTGAAAAGTGCCCGGTGCAAGCAGCACCCAGCAACAGCCAAAACATCAATGGGCCCTCCATGCTCCTATTATACCGAACCCAAAACACAGCACACCCTCCCCAGCTACTGGGAAGAAAGTTAACTCTGTCCCAGCCGGAACCAGGACACACTGAATAAAAGAACTTAAGGTATATTTCTCCTGAGAACACACACGCACAGTCACATGCACACATGCACAAACAAAATCAATGCATTGATATAAGAACCAAGTTTTGATTTGTTCCTGAATTTCTGTCATCTGTAAAGGAGACTTTTTTGTCGGTCACTGCAGATCCTACATGAACAGTGCTGATGGTCTTCATGAAAACTTAGCTTAGAGAGAACCACAGTCAATGCAGCTGCTTCCTCCTCCACATTTTGAAGATTAAAGATAATAGAAGTAAAACACAAAAAATGATTCGTGGCTCAGAAATTGAAGTCTTAGTGGGAGGGTAAAAACTGTACRCCGGAGGAGATGGAAAAAACATAAATCTGAGCTGTGTAAAAACCATCTACCCCTTAAATTCTGTCTTTGCTATAGCAGAAATGGGACAAAAGGAAAATAGACTCAAGGAGAAAGGGAAATCTAGAGCAGAATAGTCAGTCTGTTCTCTGGCCTTATAAAGAGCAGACTCGAATCAAAATCCTTGGAAGTCCTTGGAAAAAGGATACTCTTAGCAGGTTACAAATACAGGAGCTTTGAGAACACCAGTATTTTCCTAAGGGGAATGAAAAGAAAGTCCTGAAAAGGTGCCAAAAGTCACAAAAGTAATTTTGGTTCAATACGATTATGGATGACATCTCTGTAGCAATAGCCCCAACATAGTAAGCTAAGCTCTTCAGTTTGGTTTCAGAAGAAGTTACCAGATCCATTTTTGCAGCCTTAATCTACCTCCTCAGGCTGAGCTTAGATGAAAAAAAAAAACCAACATACTTGTGTCCTCCTCTAAAGGGAGAAGGCTCAAGGTGCCCCTTTGCATTACAGTAGAATTACATAAAGAGATGGACAAGATCTTTCTATTACTGGTTTGGACAAGGCCAAATGCAGCGGCGCTGAGGAATCCAGGTGCTATTGCATTAGTATTAGTAAAACTGTAATAGGTCTGTAAAGAGATTTTAATCAGTGTCTCAAAGATACTTGAAGAGTAAAGCTGATTAATTAGCGGTTCTACATTGGCCCTTTTTTCTAAATCCTGCACAGAACACATTCACTTGAGAAAAACAAGCATAGTTTCCTTATCCAATATTACTATGGAGTCTCAGGTCTGGTGAATGTCAAAGTTACATAGATACGTGTTTTCCCTGTTTCCATTTTTAATTCCGATTCATCTTAGAGGATCTTGAGAATCTGCTGACAAACTGCCGTTGCCATTCTGTAAGTACAATGCTCATATAGCAGTGGCCAGGAAGGACAGCTTTGCTTTAAGTCTGGGCGGACCTGACATTTGCTCAAAATCCTTGCTTGATCTTTGGATGCAATATAATGCCAAAAACCGCACCGAGTCCATATTCTGGTTATGCACCTGCTCTCCATAAAATTGGATAAGTCTGCTCTCCTGGTAGGTCACCACTTAGAAAAATAATGAAATATTTAGAAAGCATTCCTCAACACTAAAATAGCAAATGGAAAAGAGACATCCTGGATATTTTATCCAAGGTACAAGACAGGCCCCAGGCAAGATTTATGGGATTTTTGCCACAATGACCAGATAAGTCTTCATCATTCTGGTAGAACACGGCAGCTTAAGCAGATCTTTAGAGGGGTAATAATAGTCCTTTTTGCTGACTACTTTTCAGGATGCAAATAGTGTTTTGTGAGGTGCAGTTAAATATGAAAAATACTTCTGGAACATGAAGATGGATAATCATGCATGGCCAAGTTTTCTGATTTTATTTCCAAGATTAGCCACCATCCAAGCTTGCCCAAAGCAACCTTAATCAGGTCATAAATCAGAGGAATAGAAAAATAAAATTGTCATTTGTGGGACCAAAATAAAATCTATATTTCTGAAAGAAGAATCTAGCAATTTTTGCAATAAGAGAACAATTACAATTCTGCAATAACCGTACTACATTCCTAATGTTCCTTGGTTTGTATCAAACAAATGGCACTGAGATGAATGAATTTCAGATTTACTTTGGTCAGTCAATAAGGTAGGAATGGTTAATTGTTGTGGCCCCAACTGATTAACCGCTTCTTTAAGAATATGATGGGTATGGGAGGAAGGGAACTGCATGAGACAAGACATATCTTTGCTTTCTTTAATCCTCCTTGCCCTCAAATAGCAAGCTTTCAGCTGGCTGTTCTTATGGGCTGCAAGGGCCAGCAGCTCTGCTGTACTCTTACAGCTCTCAGGTACAACTGTGACTGGGCCTAGGTGACATGTCAGTGTCTCTAGATTTTACAGAGAAGTAGCTATGAAGTCTGTGGCAAATTATACTGTAATTCTGATGTGAGAATATGGCCCTTCATGTGCTGCGAAATATCACTGGACTATGGGTTGATACATCATATGCCATGGACAACCCTCAGGGCAATATGAGATAAGTTGCCACAGTACTGGCAGGCTCTACAACCACAATGAGAAATCCTTCTGAATAGATAAATTTTTATTTGACTGATTAGGCATTCTTACCTTTTCTACCTTCCTTCTAACCAGACCAAAAATCTGTATTTCTTTGCCAGTCTTCATACCTCTAACTGAATTTCATTTACCACCTTCAAAAATTATACAATGATAACTACATAAAAAACACATGCAACTGAACTTCTTGTGCCGTGACAGGAGAGTCAACATCTTTAGTATTAATAATGTTGGTTTTGATGCATGTAATATACGAAAAAAGGATTCATATTTTTTTTTTAAATCCCTTTCCACAAATTCAGCACTTTGGATCTTTCTTCCCTTTGGAACAAAAACACATTTTGAAATTTTGGAATTTTCCCCAGGACAGAAACCTTGTTTTCCACAAGCTCGAATCCATGGTGATACAGTACTGGTCTGGGGTACAGCAGCTGTTGTATACGGTCAAGAAAGAATATGAAGGAGAATGCATAGAATATAAAATGGGAGCTTTTACTAACTGCAAAGGACTGGGGTTTATATTATTTCCTGTGAGAAAACTTATACCAGCTTTTTGACAATAATATATGGTCATGGAAGTAAATTCAAATTTATTCATAGGCAAAGTTTTTTTAAAACTACAAATCACATCTGTAAAGTTCAAACAGAAAATTCAATTGATCAGGACGTTAGGAATACACCCGTTCAGTTTCCCAAATGGCTGTGTCACTCAGTCACACTCTAATAAAGGCTACTGTCTGCTCAAATGAGGTTTCATTTATACTAATATTTAGAAATGGCTCACACTTTAGAGACTGATATTTCTAGCAGCACTCAGATTCAGGATATGAGGAATGCAGGTGAAAGAAAAATGCTATTTGTTATTTTCTAGTCATCAGTTTAAGATGTTTGCCAAACATAATTGAGAAACAAACAAACACAAACTGACCTGTGATTAGTCAAACACCATAAATAACAAACACCAAATAGGTGATGTGAAAGTTTGCAAACATCCCATGATATTTGTTTCTGCTCATGAGGCATCAGATTCATTAACAAAAGCCGGAGGGATCGTTTGCGCAACCCAGAAAGACCATGAGCAGAAAAAGAGGCCAAGCACGTTCAGTTGTATCACTGAGCAGGGTTTTGAGGCACCGGACTGGGACCCAGAAAACTCTCTTTTGTACTTGTCCTGCTGGATGACTCTGAGTACCTGGTTTCCTCTCAGGTGGCATTAATTACTTTAGCTTAAGGCAGGGATAATGATACTGACCTCCTTTGTAAAGTACTTAGAAACATGCAGATGGAAAGCATGTAGCTGTAAAGGGGCAGAGGAGGAAGGACAAACTGTACTCATCCCTGTTGTGCCATGTTAGATGCTGGTTAGAACCAGGTTGTTCAACTTGCATGTACTATGCCCACCCATTCAATATTTCTACAGCACTGCAATCTCATAGGCTGCCTTATAGTACTTTTTACCAGCATCTGAGGATGGATTTTGTATTCCTTATAGACCATGCAAATATTTGTTATTGTAAATTAAATCAGGCAACCTTTCCTTACTGCACCTCTTGTAACAGAATAGCCTTCAAATACAGAGGACAAGTATAATGCGTGTGCCAACTGCATAGAATTTAAGTTTTTGAAGTGTGATTTAAAAGGGCCTTAAGCAGTTGCTCTGCTTTTGGTGGTGAATTTCACCTTCTGAAATATAAAACAGATTGAAGGAAGAATACAATCCTCCTAACTGCATCCCAACTTTTTTTGTGTCTGTGAAGTGGAAATTTATCCATTATACTGATTTACTCTATCACCTGCTGATCAAACTGGAGGATGTACACCTCCTATCAGCACTCAGCCTGGAAATCAGAGACTACTACAGAAAACTCCTAATGTTTTACATGAAACGTCTAGTCCTGATATGGTTAACACTTGATAACAATCTTGTCAAACTTTATACACCTGTAAACAGAGTTTACAGCGATAAGTTTTGCCATCATGCTACTATTTATATCCCATAAACATAGTTTACAGTGATATGCATAGCAATGATAATGACACTGACAAGAGCACTCAACATAAGCACAGATGTTGAGAGATGTTCTTATGCAATCTGCATTACTGTTTATATCTACATAAACTTAGTTGAATAATCAAAGTTGCCACATTTACCATAAAATAAAGACAAATATCGATATTTTAAATGCAAAGATGAGCCATTATATGTGCAGTTTCATAGACAAAATTTCTCAAATCACATCATGCTTTCATAGAAGAAAGACTCTGAGTAGACAGCCACTTGTCTAAATTTGCATGGGGTGTCTACAAAGTTACCAATTTCCAATTTAGTTTGCTTTCTACCCAGGAGTAAGTGGAAGAAAACCAGACAACTTACGATCTCCTTGGCAACGCACAGGACCCACAGATATCTTGGCTTCAGACCCAGGCCGGTCAATGTCTCCAACCACTACCTGACTCACTGGTAGGTGCTCTTTGTATGACAACATCCCAGTGTCTTTCCTCCTGAATTACAGAGAGAGAGAAAAATAAAGCAATTGTGAAATATATAAAAATAATTTCCCTGATCATTATTATTGTTCAATGAACTAAGCACCGAAAGAATAGGTGTGTAACAATTACACCAGTACAGTGTTACCGTCTAAAACCCTGTCTCAAACGACATCAGTTTGAGCAATAACGCTGCCCRTTTACTGGAAAACGGATGGCTAGCAGCTACTGTCACTCAGGAACACCGTCAGAGTAGCAGCTTGCTTTGTGGCCAGTCCTGGACTCAGCTGGGCTTGTGTGGGTCTTCCTGCTTTCCAGACTGACCAGCTCCATACTAGTGGGTCACACTTTGCTGTTGATCTCCTTGCTGATGTCTTCTGAGAGGGAAAAAAATCCTAATGCTTCCTAGAAGTGTATCTTTTTTGCTCCAGTTGCTGCCAGTTATTATCCTAACAATACAACCTCTGCATACCAAGGAAACAGTGCTTCTTTTGTATTTAACATTTTTAGTATTTTATTAAAAAAGAGAAATTAAAGACTAATTATCTGAAAAGGCCTGCAATCTTAGTCCTGTCATTTCTAACATTAAGTGCCTAAGTCCGAAAAATCTAAGCTTGTGAATCTAACCATGAGTATGCAGCTCAAACCCCATTTTTGTTAGCAAGATCACTAAAATTCAATTTATAGTMATCTCTAAAACCTCCTCATTTCAACTGAGTAACCCGGTGCCTTTTTCATGCCTAGACCAAACCACTATGCCTAGTTATAACATTTTTCCTTTATCATTTCAAGAGCTGAATCCAGCTGGCATGTTGAGTCCTGTTTCTTCCAGATAGAAAATAAAATAAACTAAATTTAATTAGGTACCTTATCTCTCAGGTGCTTTTTTCTTTTTTTCTTTTCTTTTTTTTTGACATAAACACATGGAAGGCCAAAAATATCCACACAGGAAAAAATGCACTATATATACTGTTAGGACTATACTTTTTGACACAAAAGAAAGTAAGAGGAAGCAAAATAAATCCATCTATTCTCTCTCTTTTTTTTTCTTTCTTTTTAGCTGTACCTTGCCATGTAATTGAGTATCTAAAGTAAAAAACCTTTTGATCTAAAAATCAATTCCTTTGTTCAAGAATACCATAGGATGACGGATGAATTCAGGATCTGGAAAAGTTACTGAAAGTGCACAGTATGAATATAACTGGACCTGGTAAGGACTTCAGGAAACTGAAAGTCTTTTTCATCTCTAACTCGGATGACTCCATGATCTGACTTGTTAGATTGCTAACTGGGAAGCACAGCAGTGATCTGCATGATCTGTGCTAATGCTTGGAATTTTCCAGTGCACAGTAGTATTTTCCAGTAGTGTCTCCAGTCATCCTCCTCACTGGGTCCTTCTGAAGAGATGGAAGGCAAAACAATCTTTTTAAAAGAAGCACAACTAAAGTAATTAAGAAAATAACCATCACATTTTTGAATGACAGTTCATTGGAACTCCTGCCTGTTCTCTGTGATGAAGAGAGTAATTAGAGATTTAATTACTAGAGTTTTTCAAATAGTAGATTACTGTTTTCCTTAATCTGTATGTTTTTCCCCTTCAGAGCACTTGCCTTTCTCCATGGGCCCTTTGTATTGCTGAGATCATTAACCCTCTCTAGTTGGACACAGCTATACCAGGTGCTATGTTGGTGAGGCTGCTACAGGGGACTGCCAGAAAGGAAGGAAAATGGAGAGGAGTAACCCTCACAGGCTGCTTCTGCAGATTGTGCTAGGTTGTAGCATACCGCTTTTCATCCACAGATTGCAATGCCCTTTACAAAGGTATCGTATTCATCAATTTGGAGACAGGCGATAGAAGAAAAGGGAGATTAAAGGACTTTCCCTTTAAGAAAGAAAAGAGTGAATAACAAAGCCAGGTATGTAGACCTAATCTTCCATCTCTGCTAAAGACCTGTATCCATGGGACCCACTCCCTTCTAATAGACTATAAATGTAGGTCATCACTTTACTCTTTCTGAGATTTTCCTCTGAGACTGGCTTTCTCTGCTGATTGCTAGTCTTTCAAAGAATGCTTTAAAGATGGACATGTCTAYTTAAAATAAAGAATTCTTCAAAGAGTGGTAAAAAGAAAACTATTGGCATTTCTCTTCTTTCCTTCCCCTCTCAGAAAAAGAGCTAATATTTCAGCTCCAAATAAGGATGTCAAAGGGCAGCCCTTTTCCTGTCACCAATAGCTTTCACCTCCTTTGAAGCAAATAAAAAGGAGCAGTAATGATTTTCTCCCTCTTTACTGATCATGTTTCTACTCATTTTAGTATTTTATTTATGCATTTAGTGATATGGTCACTTTAAAGCTGTTGCCGTGACAATAAAACTAAATGTTAGAGTTCTTTTCAGGAATAGCCTTATTTTCTGATAATCGCTTACTTGTCTCATCGTTGTAGGAAATGCATTCTCCCCTGCACAGGAGCTATTGAAGGCTGGGAGTACTGGCCTAAGAGTTGAGAGAAGTGCGGTGTCTTTTCTCCAGCAGAACCTGCATAGTTCGTTTGCTCTTAACAAAAAAGGGATAATGATAGCTTTTGGCCCACATGTGCACCGAAAAGACAAATACACACAAGAGACTGAGTGGCTCTGTTATGCTTTTCTAAGGTACTTGTAGTTCCTCTGGACATACTAATCAGTGCTGACAAAGTCAAAAAAGTTATAAACCAAGGACTGATTATAATGCTTGACTTTGTACTACACACTTAGAAATAATCACAGCTGGAACACTCAATTCCTGCAAGTGATAATGCTTCTGCCGGTATTTAAAGACTTTGCACATTAAGAGGGTGGAGAAAGTCTCTGAAGTTTTTCTTCACCAAAGAAAATCCCCTTAAGAGAATAAAGATTGAATTCAGAGTGTGTCATATTCCTATTAATAGCCAAATGGAAGATGAATGAATCTGATCAAATCCTGTAATTATTACCAGGAGTTATTGATGAAATCTCAGTGTAATTTTCTATTTCTAATTTCTTTTCCTATATATAACAGTCTGCAAAGTGCTTCAGGGTGCCTTTGAATGAAAGCAGCAGATATTAGTAAGATTTATCATTGTTTTGATTACGATCATCTGCTTACTCTTTATAAGCATTCTGTGGTATGTAAAAAAGAAATGCATTATGCATGTATCAGCAAATGACATATTCAAAGTAATGATAAGATTCTGTATAGCTATTAATTTGTTTATATAATGATTTCATACAACCAGACTTCTGTTACTGGAGTAAAAAATTTTCTCCAATTTAGTTAGACATCACTTAATTATCAGTCCAGTCCTACACAGGAAAACACATAAAAGAACGTACTACAGGTAGGAATGGACTTAATTTTAAAAGATATGCTTACATGACCTAAGGAACTGGAATTGTTTTGAGAATACAAATAAAACACCTATCGGATTGAAACTGCGGTGTTAAACACATATTATTTAATTATTAGCAGTGGTTTGAAGAGAGGTATAAAGCAGTTTAGTCCAGCTAATATCTGCAAATGAATGTCTGCAAAAAACATTGTGAAGGGTACAGACATGCCAAGTATTAGTATTTTCTCTCTTCCAAAAATATCTGGCAAGAATTTTGTTTATTTTAGGACTGCTAAGAAGAGCTAATATTGCAGAGAATTTAATGAACAATGCAATTTTGGCAGCAGCCTTAATAATCTGGAAGCGAGTTACTTGGAAATACGCAAGCTCTAATTAACAGGATTAAAAACAGGACAAACAAAAGCTAGGATTTAGGCAGAACTAGCTAACTTTTGAAAGGTTTTGATAAAATCCAGTTAACTTTTTTATGTACATAGTATGCAGCACAAAAGCCACACTTTTAGATTCACCCTGTTCCCAGGGCTCTGTCCTCCTTAGGAATTGTAAACTGCCAACAATATACTCTAGGCTGAAAACTTTTATTTCCACTTGAATTTGCTGTTCTCAGGGATTCTTACAGATCTGTTGTCCCTTTCCCACAGGTCTTGCCACCTCAGATACCCTTATACATTAAGTTGGAGCTAATGACTCACCCTTGATCTGGCTGCCAAGAGGTATTATGGAAAATCTCTCATTACTATATGGGATCATATAAACTGACAGAGAGTCATAACTCAATTCACATTTTTTTCCACACTGGCATTGGATGGGCTGAGGTCCTACAAAATATGCTGTTCTCATATTCCTAACAGCAAAAGAAGGAGAAGTTTGAACTCTTACAATTAAGACTGATCTTAAGGCAGTTAAGCTTCTTCTCTAGCACACTGGTAAAAAAAATGAGAAAGTGCCACCAACCTTTAGCAACATGCACTTAATTACGATGTAACAGGTGTTTTGATTGGGTAAGCAAAGCCTATGTGCAGGTACAACTGTTATCTATGTGCAAACAAGGGTTTGCAAGGGGTTTGTTTCAGTGGAAAATGCAGAAGTAAAACAGGGAAGCAATGTGGATTTTTATTTTTATTTTTGAGAGCACTCAAAAATATTTTTATTTTTGAGAGCACTCACCTCCTGAAAATCTGAACAATATGATGAAAGACCATCTAATCCCAGCACCCAAATTACTAACATAAACAAGTCCATCCTTTGACATCTATTAGTAAAGAAAGATTATACCAAAGACATGAGGCTGATGGTGCAGCAGGCATAAGCAATCCTTGTTTAGAAATTATAAAAGATTGAATAGATTAATTTAATACACATGCATCATATTCACAAATAGTCCCATCAGAAGAATGACAAACAAATTTAAGATACCCTCAATGACAATGAACTGTACAAAAGAAACACTGGAATTTGCATTTAGCACAAGTCACTTAAGTTACTTTCACGAACTTCAAACCTTCTTTGAAGAAGAAACCAGTTTAAATTAGCCATGCAAAGACATGTTTAATTCACACTTTTTTCCTGGGATTGAGACTTAGATCTCCTTTTTCACTTCACACAGTCTATCCCTCCCCTGACCTTTAAGATTAAAAATCTTTAAAATTACATTAGGAAATAAATATGCTCCTTTGGACACCTCTCAAATCTTATAAACCCATAACACCAACCCTCTTAATTAAATGCAGGTTAATTTGAATCATTATAAACATCCTTATGAGGATTATATGCTTTAATAGTGATTAGAAAATGAATACGTGATAAGGTATACAGTATATAATTCAAAAACTTGCTAATAAAATGCCTATTTTTTTTTAAAGTTAATAACTTCTTGATTTTTTTTTTCCCCCCACAAAAAAACTTAAAACACCATGAGTCTTCCAAAGACAGACTGTTTAAACAACACTTTCCAATATGACCAGGCATGTGGGATTGAGCTGAACAATTTAAGATGCCTGATGCTGAAATTGTATCACCACGGTATTTATGCAAGCAGTTTGGTGAGAGTTTCTGAGTTAAAAAGTTGACAGGAAGCCTGCTCCATTTCTTCCCTTTTCTCTGCTTGGCAAGAGATGAGACACAAAAACCTCTGGCAACTCAGAAGTAACACTGAAGTCCAGAAGATATGCCAATGCTATCATGGCACTTACTGATTCCATGTGTGCTAGAGACATGAACTGAGATACACTGAGAAATTAGTGAGAAATGTGTCTCATTTAAAAAATCCATCAGGAAGGAGACTGAGATAGTTTAGACTGGTTCTACAGGGCTCTTGCCTGAAAGGACTTCTCGACTTTCCTCTCAAATAGGAGTTTGTGAGAAACTGAATAACCACAGCAAAAGATGAATAATGTAGATAGCAAACTGGGCTCTGCTTTCTTTTGAACAATACGGATCAATTTCAGGGGAAAATCTGCCTTTGCTGCGTATTTGCTCATATTCTCCTTCCAACAAAACAGTGGAGACAGAAGGTCTCTCCTTCAAGCGGAGCAGCTCCTCCTACGAACTTCATTTCTTCAGTGTTCCTTCTCAGGAAAAAAAGAAATGTGGGGCTCCTCTTCTTTTGGGGTCCAACAACTCCTCTGACTTAACTGTTAATTTGCCTTATTTCTATACCAAGATATTTTAAGAATGGAATCTAGGAATCCTACCATGTTGTAACTGATCTTCGGCACCTCTAGATCTTTGCCTCTGTCAACAATTTAATCAATTTTCTGTCTCAGTTTCAAAATCTTTTAAGTAGGACAGGGAATGCGTGTGGCATTTCCTTTGGGAGAAATGCTGAATCTTGTATTGGGATGTCCCTTCCACCTTGGGTGATTATGGAGACAAGATTACTTGGGATTCAGCTGAAGCCAAGAAAAAGTTCCTCTGTGGACCTAGGGCTGAAATGGGATGCTATGGGAATTTTCCAAGAAAAATTGACATTGGAAAGAGCAAATAACTTGCTCAAAGAAACTATTTTTTTAAAAGTTAGTTAAAAATTCCATTTGGCATTTTCAAAACAGTATGATTCTTTTATCTCAAAGTATTTCAGAATTCAAAAGATCTTTTGAAAAATAATAGTTAATAAATAAAAATATTAAAAATAACCCACAATTCACAATGCAAAAAAAGCTTTCTAGTCACCCTTAGAAAGTTTTAAATGCTTTGTTTTATGACAGAAACATGAGAAAACTCTGTTCTCAACCAGTGTAACCAAATGAGGGACGATAAATTAAATGATCCATTCAATTATTCAACATGCCCCAGAAAGTTAAATGTCTTTCTTCCTAATCACTTTGACAAARAGAAACCTGTATTCATTCCATGATCCATTCACACATGCTGAAACTTCCCACGAAATAGCAGGCTACCTTAGCTCCGAGGGAAGAAAATCATGAAGGACCGTACTGAGTATTACCACCTGTTTCAAAAATTCTCTAATTTAAAGCCCCAAGCATTTTTCATTACATTTTTGTACATCTGAATGCATTTTTGTACATCTTAATGCATTTTTGTACATTTGAATGCACTATAGAAATAGTAACATTTTACTGTGTGCACACTAAAAGCAGTTATCTAATGAAATGTGTGTTTTTAATATCTGTACTGTTGAATGTACTATTGCAAGATCTATGCAGATAAAAGATGAATTCTTTGCAGTTATCTATTCTACTAACTATCCACAAGCCTTTGGATCATGTCCTATCAAACTATCAGACCAAATGTGCTTCTGGCAGGATTTTTAAGGCACAAGGATCTGTATTGGAAGAAATACTAAAAATCTCAGAGCAGCAGCTTAGAGGCTTCATTTCTTGGAGTTCTTGACAACTTTGACAGTTTTATTTCGTATGACTGAAAGAGCTAAATAAAAATAATTGAGTATGGCATGACAAAATAACAGATGGCTATAGTTAATGCTGACTTCAGCCCCTATATGCCTGTTGAGTTCAATAAGGTACTAAAGTGCATAACTTAGTGTTGAATTTGGTCCAGAAAACTTAATGAAGTACRGGACTTACTGCACCTAGAAAATTTCAGTAAAACCCAATTGTATAAACATCTGCCATTGCTCCTACCCTTTCACTGGCACTTCCTGTAGTGTTCATCCTTACATCACATCTATGCATATACCTCATACAACGCTGAAACCAACCTATGCTTCACACAAAGGCACCATGGGGAACATAAGGGTGCTGTGATTTAGCTCACCTCTTCAGTTGCTTGTATAGCTATGGCTCCAAATATTTTGGGAAAAAACGTAGGTTAATCACACCTTGGAACAGAGTGCTTGATTAGGTAACCTCACAAAACGTCCTTCATACATATGATAAGTAGTTTGCTTCTGTCTTCCAAATTTGTATCTCCTGGTAAGCATTTTTCATGCTTATCCTCTCCTTTGTCTTTTTATGCCAAACTATTGTTTCATTTGGGCTTGTTTATTCTTAATACAGATGATATCTGAGCCCTTTTAGCCTTATTTTTGGGCTTCTGTAAAATAGTTTGTTAGTAAGCATAAAGCTGTCTTACGTGAAAAATGTTGTATTCAGGTGTGTTGGATTCTGCTCTCTTTAAAAAATTACACTTATCCTACTTTTGTATCACAGGTGACATTTTGGAAGACACAGAAAAATTATGTTTCTTGCTAGACATCATGTGGAAAATAAGCATACCAGCATCCTTCTTCTAAATAATAAACTATTTAAGTAGACAATAAAGAGACAGTAGATGGGAAAGAAGTAATGTCATACACTATTAAAAGTAAAATTCCAAGAGAAGTTACTATTCAGCTATTTATTTCTTTTCTGTAAAGGCCCCAACCACGTCTGTACTGATTTTTAAGAAAACGTAGGTATTTGAGCCTATTTTTCAGTAAGCTCTTTCTATTCTGACTGACCTCAACCTTTAATTGTAACAACCACAACATCTTATTTTCTGTATCTATAATCAGTTCTCATTCTTGAAATACTGTATTTTTATGGTATTACACATGACCTGCTAATTTTCTCCACTCAGAAGACCTCAGTTTCCCTTCAGTCCTTAGAGGTAACTATCACACTGTACTTTAATTTTCTCTCCAGTCTCAGCCCCGGAAGATTGCTTCCCATTCTACTTTTGTGGGTGTGTGGAAGAAGGCAAACCCGCAAGAGTGATGTTTCTCTCAAAGGGGCACTTACCCCAGCAGGACAGATGACCGTCTTTATTTAGTCTTTGTTATGTACCATATAGCTTGTACATTTGTAGCTCCTTACTCAGCATGAGGATTTCTTAACCTACTACTGTCCAGAGTTGGAATCAGTGATCCTACAAATTATTTTTTTTTCTTTCTGCTTACCTAATAAATAGGAAAGTTTTTTCTAACTGTGAAATGATTAGTAAAAGTGGTCTCAAAACAAATTCTGCTTTTTCCTTACTGCTTAAAAACATCTCTCAATAGAGTGAAGTCATCAGGTTCATGGTTTTTTGATGTTGTTGTCATCATTTGTTTGTTTTGTTTGACMTATGAAAGGTAGACCCCTTAAATTATCCTGGAACTGGTAAGGAGATGGGGAACAAGCAGCTATTTCAAACATCAAGCCATGCCAAAGCCAAATGGAAGAAGAAATTTGTAACAGCCATTGCTAAAAAAAATAAAACAAAATCCAGCAAAAAACCTTAAAGGATTATCTACAAATTGTGCTATAAACATAATGCATGGTGTTGCTACATCTACTGAGGAAGGAAAGCGGGGTCTATTATCATGAAAGTGCTCTAGTTAGAAGAAGAATTAAATGTCCCACTACAAAACATTTTAAATGTACACTCATTCATCAGAAATAATTATCTGAAACTGAATGCTCTGAGTATTCAAGCACATTTAAAGCAATGATGCAACATAGAGGTAATTAACAGATGTCTTTTTCCATTATGTAAACACTGTGCCATAAAGCACAAGCAAAACATGGATACTTGTCACTTTCCCTCTGCTTGTAAACACACACATATGTCTCTGAGAATTAATTTCATTTCAATTAGGTTTCTTCTTTAGTGCTTTTGCTAAAAAGACAGATGACCTTGTTTTGCAATGATATGCAACTTTATCCATAGGTTAATGTCTTTATGGCCTTTTCATGTTTTTATGATACCCTTTATCTCTTGTCTCCGTGTGTGTATATCCACACACGTACTAYAGTAATGGGGGAAATGAGAAAGGATACTAAACAAGGTACTTACTGAAGTTTTAAAAAATTGTATACCTGCAATGTGTACAACTTTGTCACCTCCAGAGGCAGCTGGGTTCTGCAGGGCTGTAGCTAGAGATTCTCTCACTGCATTTACTCACAGCATTATGAGACAACTGAGTGACCGAGATCAGGACTTGAGCTACAGGGAAGGTATGGCATGCTATACTTGTTGCTAAATATTAGACCAAATGCAGATGCCCTTATTTAGAAAAATCTGTTTTGCTGCACTGACTGTGGAATGTCAAGTATTTGTTTAGCATTTTGTTGACCACACTTAGACAGGATTAGTGACCTATTCATTAGCCAGATGGCTCCACTTTATTGCTCTGATGGATTTCCATTATCCTTCTTGTTAGCCTTTGAGCTCAACTCTCCTTATATTACACATCACCACTTTTTCCTCAACAAAAGACTGAAGCAAACATAGCAGAACTCACCATTCATTTCCTAAGGCAATTTCCTCTGAGCTGAGCCTGTCTTTTCCTAGCACAATACTTGATGAACCCCCCCAAGACTTTTTACTGCATAGTGTGCTGTCACAGCCCTGACTGCTGGACTGAAAAGGCTCCGGGCCACGGGTTTCTAACAACCCGTGACAATATGTTCATGGCCAAAGGAGGCTGATGATGAAGTGAGTGAGAAGTCCTAATACCATCCCCTTTATCCATAAGAATGGTGCTTTTCAGGACTCCAAGCAATCCTGGGTAGACCTTATGGGGAAGCTGWCCCTGAAGCAACCGGATTGTGCCTCTCTGATCTTTCAGGATGCAGCATTATTATCAGCATTACGTGAAGACAGAAATTAAAATGTAATACTTTGGGTCCAAAGGCCTAGGGCCCAGAGTATTTGCAGTTGGTGCACTGAGAGCCTTGACAATGCTGTGCTGCATTTTAATGGAATAAGTATGTTAATTTGCCAAATGTTGATGTATCTTTTCTTTTCTGATGGCTTAAATGTAGTTGCTTCTTGCCTTAAAACAAGTCTATGAGATAAAAGGTGCCTCATGGATGTAGGGATACCAGGAAGTCTATCACTTCTACCTGTAAGCAAAGACTACACACGCAATGCAGGAGAGGCTGCAGTCACTGAGGACAGCTATTTCAGGCAGCTGCATCACCTAATCTTCTGCAGGATCTGATCACATCTGTACCAGTTTTATCTGGGAGGGAGGTAATTTTCTTCACAATAGCTCATATGGTGCTATGTTTTGGATTTGTGACCAAAACAGTATTGATAACACAGGGATGTTTTTGTTATTGCTGAGCAGTGCTTACACAGAGTCAAGGCCTTTTCTGCTTCTCACCCCACCCCACCAGCGAGTAGGCTGGGGGTGCACACGAAATTGGGAGGGGACACTGGGACAGCTGACGCCAACTGACCAAAGGAATATTCCATACCATGTGACATCACACTCAGCAATGTGGGGAAGGAGGAGGAAGCGGGGGCATTTGGAGTGATGGCGTTTGTCTTCCCAAGTAGCCATTACGTGTGATGGAGCCCTGCTTTCCTGGAGATGGCTGAACACCTGCCTGCTGATGGGAAGTAGTGAATGAATTCCTTGTTTTGCTTTGCTCACGCATGCAGCTTTTGCTTTACCTATTAAACTGTCTTTATCTCAACCCACAAGTTTTTGCACTTTTCCAATTCTCTCCTCCGTCCCAATGAGGCGGTGTGAGCAAGCAGCTGTGTGGGGCTTAGCGGCCTACTGGGGTTAAACCACAACAAAATCCCAAATTAGGAAGAATTTGTCTGTTCTTCCCCAATACTCTGAAAGCTATTCCAGAACTTCATTCTTGATGGCTAGAAATCCTGGTTTCCAGGTTTAATATATTTGTAAATATTTGATTCCCAGGACACTATTTTTTGTGTTCATCAATGTCTGCTAGTATAAATATTTCTTCCTCGCTCATGTTTACCTCAACGTACTTTTAAAGAAACTGATACTACTATGTTTTAGCACATGGGAGATGGAAGACAACGCAGAGACAAATATAGTGCTGCTAACCCCAACTATTGTGTGCGCATAACACTGTGCAAAGATTGTAGTTCAGCCCTGAAAAGCAGCCTGGCTCCACAGGCAAGAACCATGGGTGAGCAAATAAGCCTTGCCAAAAGACTTCTGAAGAACATATGAATAGAAGAAATGTCCTGTAGGATCAGAACAACAGTCTACCTGCTCCATCATCCTGTTGTGGACGGTGGCAATAAGAGATGCTACTCAGGGCAAGCATGTGAGCATCACACGTCACACATTCACTTTTCACTCCCCCACCATCTACCATGACTGCATTAAAAATGTTACAGGGTGCAACAGTGCTTACAGTATCCATTGATGGACCTGTTTTCCATGAATCTGTTAAATCCTTTTCTGAACCTACTAATGATGTCTGCTTGCACAGGCTCCTCTGGCAGCAAGTTCCAGACGTTTAATAGTGGCTGTGTAAAGTAGTACTTTTTTTCCCCATCTGTTTTAAGCTGGTCTTATACCAATTAACAGGTCTGTACTAGCTTTTGGTGTCTTTCTGCTATGCTCCTATGCACTATGTAGGTATGTTAACAGTGTTCTATTGTATGTGAACTTCCCTTCTTTTTCTTTATCAAACGACAAAAAGTGGCCCCATGTGCATGCAACAACAATACCCAGTGAAATTACCCCAGTTCCTTCTGAGCAAGGTATTACACTGCTTGAAGGAAGATCTTAAGGGCACAAAATAAACAGAAACAGAGTCAGTGAGGAAACTATGTTCACATATCTTTAAGGAAGGGGAGTTCAGAAACAGAAAGGTATGAGTTCATTGTTTTCTAAGGTCTTCAAACTGTTTTTCTAAGATTTTCAGAAAAAAACAATTGTTTACAAACAATAATAATCTGTTTTAAGATTATAGAGGACTCACTGACAATAAACGCAACAGAACCTGGAGGTTTGCAGATACATTCTTCAGCTGTAATTTATACTGAGCTTATAAGGATTTATACATGGTTTTAAGTGATTCGCAATCATTAATATATCAGAAGCAGAAACTGAAATCCTATAAGAATCATGAGGAGGTAGGTGCTATAAATATCAAAATTACATCACTAGAAGGTTCTTAAGAAAGTTAGGTAAGTTAAGAAAGTTAAGTAAGAGCAAGTATAAAAGATCAACTGATTTGTTGAACTCTGGAACAGTTGAATAACTGCTTAGCTGAACCTTCAGTAATCATTAAAGAAACTTGTAAAAACCCCTAAAAAATTAATGTTACCAGAAGTAATAACAGTTCTATGTTTCTTGAATTATGGGATAATATTCATTCTAGATCAACAATGGGATTAAGCATGAAGTGGTCAAGTGGTTGAGTCTTTTCAAAAAATACCCTTGCAATCATTAAAATAAGATTTTTTTTTTGTTTTGCTTTAGTTTCCTACAAAGAAAGAAAACACACGTTTAATGCAATTTCAAAATACYTTCCCATTTTGTTTACAGGGGCGACCTCCAGTTTTCATCATTCAATTTATGCTGTGACAAGACTCGCAATGGACTCCATTCCCCCATTTCTGTTTTGTGTTCCCTTCCTTGACTGAAGATGAAAAAGATTTAACAAAATAGAAGATTAGATGATTTAGTACCTCTATGAAACTTGCATTTCCTCGAGATTAGGTCTTTTCTAGGGAGTTGTAATTAAAAGTCAGCATGCATTCTGGCAGTTCTATTATGCCTTATTTACATCTTCTTTTTGTGTTGAGAATCCTTGAGATATGGTTAGCCACCTTGTTTTCCAGGAAATCCTGAATGACAGTAGACAACACTTCTAATCATTATTCATTTTACTATCCTTACAAATACTTAGTAAGTATAAAATAAGTGCTGGTCCCCAACTAAGTGCCTACCAAAAAATAATCTGTAGTTTGTGAAGATGACAGGCCTTACTGTCAAACCAGATCTTTGAGGTCTTTTTGGCAAGAAAAAATAGAGGATATTTATGTGTAAAGATGACAAGGATATCTGCCTTCACAACTAAAGTTACATAAAGTGTCCAGATTGATGGAGAAGATGTATATGACATCATAGATTAAAAAAAATTGATGCAGTTCCCCAAGAAACACAAAATTATGATGAAGTGTCAGTTTTCATTCTTTGCAGTTTTAGTGGCAATCCCTTTTCTAAAGAAGTAATAGCATGCAACAGTGCTAATAAAATCTCCCTCAAAATCTTCAGCCCTGGAGCCTGACTCTCCATAAAGTCCCCAGTCGTGGGGAAATGCATTCTCCATTCTCCATACTAACGATGCATTTCTATTGTCAATGATGAGAAATGGAATCAATTTCATAATGTTTTGAATATGCTGTCCTTTGGATAAAGCTGGTTTTCTTCCAAATGAATCCATATAGTCTATATTATTAGAAATAATTTCARAATACAGCTTTTTAATCTAAATACTTCCAACTCAGTGTTTAGTAAGGTCCATTATAGAAAGTTCAAATATGTATTTGATTTAAACTACTTCGGGAGTTTTTAGAAAGGTTCCACGCTGTCGTAYTTCCACCTGGTGAAACAAGCCTCTCTCCATTTGGCAATACTACCTTCTTCCTACCGTTACAAAAGTGAAAGTTCTGTCTAAGTGGGCAGTGAGAAAAAAGCGGCATTGACACATCTGTAACTTCTGCACATGTCTGTAACTAGACAAAGGAGACCTCTGAGTCCTCCAGGAGCATGACTCTCACGCTACAGTATTGGTTGACCATAGTGGAAAACCTGAAACAATGGTAAAGGGAGCATTATTAGCCAGTAGCTTGTATTTCCTTTTGAACATCTATGATTTATCTTCGGTATTTCCAAATACAAGTGAGTTGCACAAGTATTCCCGGCCACAGCTAGCAAGTGTTTTACAGAGTGCCTAACAAATGTTTTTATCAAGTTGCAACGTATTTGTGTTTCTTTGTGGTCGAGACAGACAATAAGCTCTTCATTTAAGCCAATCTCTAATTTTCAAAACATTTGGAGCTGATGTTGGGATTTTTGTGGTTTTAGGAGTAGAAACCCATAAAAACCAGAATATGCTATTGATACCTCTTTGACTGAAGCCACTAACATAGTTTGTTTTAAGGTAAGTAATAAAAATAATTTTAATATTCTTTTCCAGAAAATAAGCAGAAATGGCAAATATTCACAAACACAAGCAGACAACAAGTTTCTGTACAATATTGTTTGCATTCTTCTGAAATAGAGATGACAGTGGATGAAACCTGAAGGTGATCTATATCAGTCCTGAGACTTTGCTATGAAACGTCATTCTTAATAGATCATTTTTATAACAAAGATTTATTTTATGATGTGTTGTCAGTATGACTGTTTCTCCKCTGAGGCAAGCATATGAGAGTTGCATTACTTACATTGACAATTATTAATTATTTTCTTTTAATGCAATGCAGCCCAAGATCCCAGTGAGGATCAATGACCTATTATTATATTTGGTCTTTCATGACCACAAAGAAAGTCCGTACTTCCTCTAAACGATTATGATACTAAATTATCTGATTCCATTTGTCTGCTTTTTCACAGTATGTGTACATAATATGATGCAATGACATACAGAAACTGTCAAACTAATGGTGATTGTAACAGTTAACTATTAGAAGTAATAGCTGTTTTAGGACGAATTTCTGTCAAAGACCGATCTCCCTGTGATTGAATTCCCACACATGATAATCCTCAGTGTCTTGCTCCTGCTTTTCCACTTTCTCACAAGCCCCACATTTTTCCCTCTTCAGCTCTTCCACTTTTCACCTGTCCCCTAATTAAATCATACTGTATCTTCTTCATTTTTCTCATTTCCTGTTACTGTTTTCCATTATAAAATGGAGATGAAAATACTGCTTTTTTTGAATGCTCTTCATAGGAGAGTTTATAAAGATGCCTCAGATTAATGATCATGTCTGTATAGTTTCGACTCTCTTTTCATAGATTTTGTGGTTTTCTTCCCTCATTACTGGATTCTGACTACAACAGCTCAGTTGCTCAACTTTTTCTTTTATTTGTTGGCAAATCTACTCTTTTGAGGGGGCATAAGAAAGAGAGTCTTCTGTTGTCAACCGTCTCTGACTTCCTGTCATTCTGCACACCCAGCACAAAAAGCCTCAGATCGTTCTTCCAAGAATACCATAAATTCCCTTTATATGAAGGTCAGATGGCAAATCTCCACCAAAACAACTGTGTATAAGGCCTTTTATAAAACTTAGGTCATAACAGTCTCTGTGTAGATGTTACCATACGCATTTCTGCACTAAGGTTGAGTTGGTAGGCTAAAAAAACAAATACATGATTTTCATCATTGTACAACTAAACCAAAGATATAACTAGAGATATAATCATCAGTATATCCATTTCCCCCTACAAACTTGAACGCTTTCATCCACACATTGTTATGCTTACCACCTACAAATAAGTGCTCCATATAAAAATCTCTCAGTTAAAAGACTGAATCAGCATAAATATTGTAAGTAGTAAAATACAAATGTAGCATAGGCATTCAAAAAACACGCAACTTATTTAGCAACTGAAGCTGAACTACTACTCTGACAATGAAAGCAAAAACAAAATCATGTTTTGCCTACATTTTGATTCCTTATAATATATATTTCATCATGTTTTGCAGATGGCAAGAGCAAAACTGACATAGAGCCAGGGAAGAAACAAATCCTGAATTTTACAAAAAACTGCAGCTTGTTCAGACCGCTTATACACAGAAAGTGAACCAACTCATAAACCACCAGAAAACTGTTGAATTTGTCTAAGAAACAAAGCCAGCTGCCAGACAGAGGAGAAAGTGTTTCCATATGCCATTCTTTTTCCTATTTACTGAGGTCTTTTTTTATTTTTTTGCCTATTGTTTTGTTACATCCTCTGCTAGGCAAAAATGTATCAACAAATAAACATGTTTTGAATCATAGTATTCTCTTTGCCTTCTCTCAAAATACAGAAAATCTAGGCCTGTAATTTTATGAGGACTTTATAACCAATCATAAGACTGTTGCATCATTTTTCAACTAAATCAAGTCCACAAATTTCAGGAAATGCACGTAAGCCTAACGTGCCAGCAACAGCATGTCATTTAACAAATATTAGTAGAAAATAACTGGAAAATTCCCGTATTATGAAGCCTAACCCCTGCAAGCTCTGGAACTGCACACTTCAATATTCAGCTTGGACAGCTTGTTGGATCTATTAGAGTTGAAAAGTTATTCCTTACCTATTGCGTATAAATGCAATAGGAAATTAAAATCTGAAGCATGCATTAGGAGTGCGCAGTAACTCTCAATGCCTTTACTTCAGGTTTTTTCATCATCTCTATAACTATAGTCCTCTTCCGTGGCAACAGGGAAGATACCTGATTCTACAAAAGTTTGTTAGAAGTACCTGATTTAGTCAGCAATAGCTGGTTTAAATCAAATGTTCCAGTCTTTGAAAGGGTCCCTGTTGTCCTTACATCACCTCCACATTACAAGTTATGTGTGTTTATAGATATATGTATACACACACATGCATACATATAAATATACATACAAAGAGGTAACCAACTCAAACTGAAACATGGGAAATTCCAATTAGATAAAAGGAAAAATTTTTCATCATGACAGTGGTCAAACACTGGCACAGGTTGTCCAGAGGGATTCTGGGATGTCCATCCTTGGAGGTGTTCAGGACTCAAATGGACACAGCCCTCAGCCACCCAGTCTGATTCCATCAGCCCTGAGCAGCAGGTCAGACTAGATGACCCCTGGAGGCCACTTCCAGACTGAATTACTCTGTGATCCGATGAGCGTATGTATGTATAGATGAGTATAGTGCAAAATGTAACCACCCTCAAAGAGTCTCTGAATTGATCTGTCTTTAGCAAAAGTATTTAATAAACTTAAGCTTCTGCTGCCCAGCTCAGTTTCCTCAATGATCTCCTCAGTTCTTTACCTTAGATATAAGCAAGCCAATGTTTATCTTTATTCCAAACATCTTTTTGCTTTTCTCCAGCTTTCAGAACAGAAGATGATGGTATTTACTGTTTATCCTTTGGGTCTGTTCTGCTTCACAATCATCACATATGGTAATTTAACAGTTAATAAAGTTATATTAATAAAGTAAGCTAATAACTGAGATTTCTGAGCTTTCTGTTCACTTTTGTCATCATCTATCTGCTATATTGATTCAAGGGATTTACATCAGTTGATGTTATCTATTTTGTTGGCTTTTTTCATGGTTCTTAAAGGAACTCACAGTTTCTCTGTTTTTAATGTCATTGATTAAAAATTTCTTGTTCTGGGCTTTTTTACTGAACAAAATGGCAGCAGGAGATAATGTCAGTTTTAAGACCATTATTTGTAAGTGTGCTGTGAGAATTAGGCGTTTGGAGTTGATTCCTGGGTCTTATGAAATCCTTTAAACATTTCTGATACAATTTTCTTTCAGGAACAATGGATAAATATCTTAAATTTGACATAAGATACTTAAATTCATACTCTTTTGCCGAATGTTTTAACTCAGCAGTCAAACTGTTGACTGTCAAATGTTGTTATGACATTTTACGTCACACTCAGCAAATAACTGGTTTTAGATGTGAGATTACATGTTTAGTGATAGCATTTTAAATATTTATGTTTCATAGAAATAATAACTGCAAATTAATTTATGCTTTTCCAATGACAACACAAAACTTTTGCATCATAGAGATATAGTTTTTTATATTTGCTCTATTTTTTCTTCATCACATTTTCTAACACTCTCAGCAGATTTAATCTTATTGTCTTTATATCTGCCTGCTTGCTTGGAAATTGGCTTTTTCTTCATTTTCATTTGTCTCTACTTTCTCTTTAACAATTTATATAAATAAATATATACACAGTCAGATACTTAGGCAACTCAGATATAAAGGCAACTGTATAGCTTAAGCACCAGCCCCAACTCATAACTCAAGAATGATTTTGTTTCCTTCAATCTACATTTAACATAATCTTGTAAACAACTTCCACTTGACCAAAAGCCGAGCAAAATATAGTATTTGTGATATCACAGTATTTGTGATAATACACATTATTAGCTGTCCTGAGATATTGGTTTAGATAGAATGATGTCTTCCCAGTAAAACATTTCTTCTTCTTCAGCAAAATATGAAAAAAAAAGCCATCTGAATCCCATCAGCAACTTGCTCATATAGATACACTTTTAGTATAAAGAATCCATGTGGCATTTTAATGCCAATTTAAAGACTGTTGAAAACAACATGAGATAAAAATGCAACAAATTACCTTGGACCTGATTTACAAAGTCTCCATTGCATACTCAGACAGCTCCTATAAACTTTGAGGGATCTCCAGGGATCCTATTTCCTACATTTACTAATTTTCATCACTATAGTATTCTGCGTGTGAACAGGAGGCAGAGGAAAGAAAAATAGCTGGAGAATTGGGGGGGGTTGGGGGCTGGGACAAAACGTCTAGCCATGATTAATTACAGATAAGCAGTATTTTGGAAAGCTTGGGGCATTCATTGATTATGCAACATACACACACACACAAAAAACCAAACCCAAACCAAAAAACCAACCCAAAACAAACAAACAAACAAACAAACCAACCAACCAACCAGGAGGGAGACATGAATGGTAACTAAGATAAAACCACACCTGGTCCACGATATTAAAACAATTTATAGAATTTAAACTTCTGTTACAAGTCTAACTACAGAAAAAAAAAAAGTAAAAGCCGTTCTCCCTTTTCTCGTGGTGTTAGAACCACTGCCTTTATTGCTCAATTTGCAGACTTTATGAGAGGTTACCGGATTGCTTTGAGTGTTTACCACAGACAGTGCAAGCAACGTTCCTCTTTAAAGTAAAATAATGCACTACACATATAACAATAGTTCCCAGGCAAACAGCAATATTGCAGGTGACTCTTGCCTTTTTTTTTTTTTCTTTTTCTTTATCTGGTCTTTTGCAATGCTAATAATCTGCTGGGCAAAATGAGAAAAGGACAAAGAACGATTCTTCCTCTAAATGCTGAAGTTTTGCAACTACCTGAGTGATGAACTGACATGATATTTTGATAAGTGGCTCTGAAGAAAATATTCCCATCAAGTCTGGAACCTGATAAAAAAATGTATCTTAAAGAGCTTCTGGGCTCTCTCTTCCCTGCACCCCTCCCCGCCCCCCATATGATTACTTCCTCTCTCCCCCTTATACATATATATCTCCTGGTACACCAAAGAACAGTGTTTACACTGGAGGCTTAATACCTTCAGCTTGATGGACTGCCTTGTGATTGTTTCAATTAAAATATGACTGCTAATAGTAATAACAGCCAAGCATGCAATGCAGTCTTCATCTACCCTATAACACAGGTTGTCACGGTTTTCAGATGTCTTCTACATAGGATTGCACTGATTCAGAAAAAAAAGGCAGGGGAGTCCCACAGTTTAAGAAGAAAAGAAAAGCACTCTCTTCAAGAGTTAAGCAGTGTCAGGTACTGAGTGAAATATATTGGGCTGGTCAGCACTGGGGTGATTTCATCTTCATAGCACTGCACTGAGGGCAGAGTCATTACTCTTTAAGTTAGCACACAAATAAAAGGAGGAGGAGGAGGAGAAATAATTGGCAGCTGAAAGTTCTGCAGTGCACAGTGCTCAGCGTACTCTGCCCTTACCTGACAAGCTGCGACAGTAAGGTCATTTACTTTAAAGTTAAGACCATAAGCTTTTCATTCAGACTAAAAATTCTGTATGTTTCTAGGCGGGACATAGCAGACATTTTTGTTCTTTGTCACTTGATTTGTCACTCTCAGTAATCATGAAGTTTAATAACAAAAAGAATACAAATATGCTGGGAATTACATTTTAAATCATCCGTATGGTAGAAAAAAAATCATATATCTGCATTTTCACCTGCTAATTCATAAGCCTCTCACAAATTTCTTAGAATACTCTGAAAACGATGGGATGTTTCTAACAATAGCAAGAATATCCCAGAGAGTAATAATTACAGATACCTGATTCTGATAGATTTTTTTCAGTGCCGCTGTTGAGTGATTCTGTAACTTAAAAAGCTCTGGATGAGACCAGCTGTCTGTGACTGGCTGGAACTGAGGTCAGCTCAACACATGAAAACCTGAACAGCAACACTCAGAAGTGAGGTCAGCAGCAGGATGAACACTCACTTGTTGTCTCACAGCGATTTACAGAGCAAATTAATAAACAAGGATAACATCCTGTCATCACTCTCCCCTTTAAGTTCATTCATTACTGCTAGCACTGAATGATGAATGAACCTGAAGTCAAATGGGAATCATCTTCATCCTTCACAGGTTGCTAGAGCTCAACCATTTTTACATATGCAGCAAGGTAAAAGACTCTGCTCATCATGCATGAAGAAGTACAGATTCCTGTTTCCTCATCCTCAGCTATGCTAGTTTTGTATTGCTTGTGGGACGAAAAATCACAGTGACTGCAAAACAAGCGCACAGGGCTGAATATATAACACCAAGTAAGAAGGTGTCATTTTAACAAAGATAAGGCAGACTGCCAAACAGTTATTTCATGTCACGTCAATGTCCACATTTTCTTGTGTTTTCAGTTTTGGAGAAAGCTAAGACTTCGTTCCTCAACTGTTTGGTCACTGCCGTGAGCCACAAGCATTAAAGGAAACGCTTTCTTTAATGTCAATGAGTGGGATGACAGCTACATGTCAAGTGGTATCAGCTTGTTATAAACAAGGCCACAATCCAGTCCCAAAGGTGAATAATACTGGAGGGAGAAGAGAGAAAACAGGAGTAATGTTTGCAAGTTTCATGATTCATTGAATCCCCAAACTCCTAATGCCCTCAACCTGTATTAGTTCAGGCTGCAAATCTGTCAGGTCCCATGAGCTACATACATACTGTTGTCAGTACTTGCATGGAACATCTCTAAAGGAGAAAGAGCAATCTAGGTGATCCTGGGTTTGCCTGGATCCTGGACTAGAGCTGCCAGCCGTGGGCTGTGCATTAGCAACACAACAAAAACATTAGGGATAACTCCAGGGCAGCAGGTACTGTCCTCCAAAGTCTACATAAAACCAGTAGCCTGAACACTTATTGTGCAAGACATGCTATGCCCTTCATCTGCCCTCAAATTAAKTTTTAAATCGCTCACATTAGTCTTATGTATATATTTATGATAGTATGAACACTGAGGAAAAAAACAGCCCTTTTGTGTTTGTAGACAACCTTGTCTAATTGTTGTGGTTTAACCCAGCAGGCAGCTAAACACCACACAGCCCTTTGCTCACTCCCCCCGCCAGTGGGATGGGGAAGAGAATCAGAAAAAAAAAGTAAAATTCGTGGGCTGAGATAAAGACAGTTTAATAGGACAGAAAAGGAAGGGATAATAATAATAATAACAATAATAATAATGATTATTATTATTATTTAGATAAAAGAATCTTTTAGATAAAAGAATATACAAAATAAGTGATGCACAACGCAATTGCTCACCACCCGCTGACCAATGCCCAGCCAGTTCCCGAGCAGCAGTCACCACCCCCTGGCCCACTCCCCCCAGTTTATATACTGAGCATGACGTCATATGGTATGGAATACCCCCTTGGCCAGTTTGTTCTTGTCAGCTGTCCTGGCTGTGCCCCCTCCCAGCTTCTCGCTGGCAGGGCATGAGAAGCTGAAAAGTCCTTGACTAGTGTAAGCACTACTTAGCAACAACTAAAACATCAGTGTGTTATCAACATTATTCTCATACTAAATTCAAAACACAGCACTATACCAGCTACTAGGAAGAAAATTAACTGTATCCCAGCAGAAACCAGGACACTAATAGAGCTTTAGTCTGCGGCTAGAGTCCTATGGTGGTACCGAGGCACAAGTAAAGGAGAATTTGAAAGGTGCTACTTAGCACATCTGTAGCATGGCCACATACTGGATGGAGTTCATCTCTCCACTTTATCATTTCCATCTCCCAAACTCTTAATCTATTGTTATCAGTAACAAAAACATTCAGCCTTCTCTTGTGGGAGAAGCAGAAAAGAGGAATGCATAATGGACAAACACAAGGTATATAAAGTTTCTATAAAAGAAAATATAGAACAGGTTATAAAAAAAGAGGACAGAATTCACTTAATGGGAAGATTCCACATTTTTTGGCATGCAAACTCTGTTTCAATATTGTGCACCACTTACAACTGATTGAGCACAGCTGAGAAATGCAGAACAGGCAGCAGCCTATTTAATAGCCAGTCACTTGACCCTTTTCCCTACTAGAGTAGTTATAATGGCCAAACTATAACCAGKACAATGAACTTCCTGGCTTCTGACTATCTGCTTTTCTGTTGCTGAAAGTTTCAGCTCAAATCTATCAATCATTCAGAAAAAAAGTACTATCAGCTGTATTAAATCTAACATTTCCTATGGTTTGAATGCTTGACTTTCTGTCTTTAGTGTTCCTCCTCATGCAGATTTTTATTCTGTGCCATTACATACTGTCATAGTGCTAAATTTTGATTGACTGGAATTATCTTAATGCTAGGTGTCAATGTCAATGTACAGAGGAACTCTGAAAGGTAACCCTAAAAACCTACAAAAGGCTGTCTGGATTTGTAAGAGTACAAGAAAAACAACCATGTGAAGTAATGCAAGTTGTCAGCTAAGCTTCCCCGCCTTCGCCCACAAAACTAGTTTATTCCTTAAGCATAACTAATATAAAAGATTTGATATTTCAACTTTCATACAGTGAACAGATGTAATTACTGCACAGAGTTACAACACAAAACACAACTACTAATTGTGTTTTCTGGTCTGTCATTTCAAAGATGGCCTTCAAGCTCTGCAAAAATGTTGAATTACAGTTTTCAAAGTGGTGTGGCCTAATTCTACAAAATTTCCTCAATTTCTAGGAAATTGAGGTTCATTGTCTTTATCAGGTGCCAGGCAAAACAGCAGGACATCACAAATCTTACTAGATAATTTTCTGTTCTTTTATTTCTTTTCTGGTTTCATGTAATACAAACCAGTATGTTTTCTTGTTAAATACAGGCCTCTGTATTTTAGCAAAAATGTCTGTTTTGCCAGGTACTCCTTAACATATGGCTACATTATATAAATACTTGATTTTTGTATGCAGTCAATCTGTCTGGTTAAATTGGCAATTTTTCATATATATATATATTGGATGTTTATGGTCACGCATGTTCCTCACTGCAACTTCTATAGTCCTTCAAGTTCTTTTAGGTATATTCATATTTGATCCCTTTTACTTCTTTAAGATTTCTCTACATAATGCTATGAATAGTAAGTAAATTTAATCAAAATGTAATCAAGTAGAGCCAATGAGAAGTTCTTGGTTTGGTTTTAGTTTTAGTTTTWGTTTTTGTTTTTGTTTYTGTTTTTCCACAGAGAATGAATAACCTAGTCACTTCTGATCACATAACGCCTCTGTGGAAACTCCAGTTGCTGCCTAGATGGGAAAGTAATGATAAAAAAATATCCCAATACATTGTTAGCAGCTTCTAATGAAGGATAGGAGAAGCCAGTGTCATGTAACTAGCCAGTTCTCTCTGCATCAGCAGCTCTGTTACTGAGAACGCATGAGGTTAAAGGACAGATGGATTTTGAAAAGTGCCTACAGGAGTCAGGAAATGAAATATCAATGATTTCAGTGGGAATTAGTATGTACTATACTTAAGCCTTCATGTCTACCAATAGCTCCAGGAGCCTTTAATATCCTGTTAAATCCATCTACAAATGACCTACCTGTCATTGCCATAGCCACAGGCCGGCATTTCAACATCCACCCATGTTCCTGTCACTCAAACAACTCATGTCAATCTGAGCCCTGTTTAATTGTCCTTTCCCATGACCTGAAACTTTCTTCTGAATCCCCCATTGTAGGAGAAGAGTTGTGAAGGGAAAGGGTGATGTATCCTGCAGAGCGTTCTGGCAACACCTCACAAAAATAAAGAAATTTTGCAGGCTCTGGAGAAAGAAACTTTAATTTCCAAACTGTGACAGAGGATAAACAAGAAAATGAGGCTCCCTCCTTCTGTTTTCATTGCTCATTTCCTCCATTTGTCCAAACCACTGTTATCTTCAAATTCTCCTTAATCCCTTTTGATCATCGTTAGGGCCACCAAATAGTTCTTGAAAGATCAGCAGTCACATCAATAGTCAGCAGTGAAGTCTGTGCCCTACTTTGTAACCTGAAGTGCATCCTCATCAGGAAGTGCTAAAGGAAAAAGCTTCTTATGTCATCTTTTCCTGGTAAATMCAAGCACAGCATCATATTATGTCTTCTCACATATTGTGGCTGCTACATAAGAAAAAGTAAGGAGCCTGTGGTGTGAAACTTTGGCCAGTCTGGGTGTTTAACTGACTTTAGGGTCAAAGGAGAGTAGGAACCAAAATTTCTTTGCAAATCTTTACATTTGCTACTTAATTGGTACAGCTTGTCTATCTCTACAATGCCAGCCATTTTTTAAGGAACTGCATAAATGGTAATAATAATAATGTTCTTATTCAAATAAGATAATGGTTTTTTTTTCCAAAAAGCCTTACATTTTACCTAAAATTACTCTTTTGAAGAAGATTTTGTTTAACATCAACCCAGAGAATTTCTTGCTACTAATAACAGCAACCTCGGTAGAGTTTATTCTCTCAAGATTGAGGCAATCTGACTTTGAATGTCAACCTCACACTCTTTAATAAATGATCTTTGTTAGTAAGCAAAACTAACCTGACTCACCTCTGAATTAATTTCATTTTGGAAACAAATCACGGATAATTTGGGACTAAGGTTCATTTTGGTAGGATTGCTCTGGGTGAAGATCTTCCCACCTGTGTTTTTGTTTCTTTGTCATGACAAAAATGATTACTTAATATTTACATTGCGGCAACAACATGGGCTTCCTTAAGAATCAGGTTCTATTTTAGATGATGTGTGCAAATACATACAAATTTGAATTCCATATCTCATATTCCCTGCCAATATCTACCATTTGGCTTATCTACCATCCAGCCTGATAATCAACACATTAGGTGTGCGCTAAATAGCTCCACAACTTACAGAATGCTCTTTTCTATTTTATTCAGACAGACAAGGTGTAAAGTTGCTCAGTGAACTTTTAAAAAGCATTAATAGAAAAACCATCCAGATTTAAGRTATATCAAGCCTATGGTGTAAGCTAGTCCCTGGGAAAAATTACATTGTAACTGAGTCCATAATTAACACAGCTGGTTCTGTATTTATACAAAATCACTCATATACTTGGTAAAAAAAATCAAATCAAACACAAAATTTAGGAAAAACAAATATTTCAGGCTGCTTAAAGAGCTCTAATTTGTTCCCTGTACCTACCACCACGATAACAGTCCTTGACTGGTCACTGATTATTATTTTTTCCAGAGGGCTCCAGCATTATTCAGTACAGGAGGCAGACAATACTCATTTAGTAAAACACTGCTCACTATCCTAATTTACTCTCTTGCTTCCATATGTGGACCCCATTTTATATTTAATGTGTATTTCAAATCTTTCTATAAAGACTGCATTTTCTCATTGAATTTTCTATAGTGCTCATTACTACAGTAGATGATTGCTTCATAAATCTACCTATCTTTGCAATACCTCTGTGAAGTGAGTATCTGGCATCATCTCCATTCTACAGATTGGATGTTAAGGCTGAAAGATGTTAAGGTTAAAAGCACACATACATTTTTAGGGCTCTATCTGAGATGCCTACAGGCATTTTTTTGTTTGTTTTGGAGGACAGCATTAGATACATTCAGAGAGAGTGATCGCTTATTCCAGTTGCAGCTGTGAATGTTCGGTATTTCCACAAACTGGACCTCTGGGTTTCCAGTTAGGTACCCAGAAAATTAGGATCAAACTAATGACTGCTCTGTGAAGAAATGGCTTATGAAATTTGGCAAGCACCACACAGGAATGTGGTTCCAGAGGCAGAGTTAGAATCCAKTTCTCCAGGGGAGCATTCTCCTGCCTTCACTACGAGATTGTTCATCAAACTGCAATTCCTTTCTTTATTTCTAATACAATTTAACTTCTACAATAAAAATTGTGGACAATATTCTACTTATGCTATATCATTCTGATTCAGCCTGACCCACTCTTCAGTGGCTCCCCGATCTCCTTTAAAAAGAGTGCCCTACACTTCAAAACCTGAATCTCTGTGCTGAATCTCTCTCTTCTTCTTCACCTTTCTTTCCCACAGTTTCCACTCAGCAGACTTCTTTTCCCATTTTACTTCTTTACCTTTTTTTAATATAGTTTTTGCTCTAGCTACTGCCTTCTCCCCTCTGTGTTCCCGCCCCCACCCCCAAAAAAAAAAAAAAAAAAAAAAAATCAGATATAAACTTTTTTCACATTGTCTGGGCAGGAGCAGAAAATAATTGTGGGCATACCACAATCAAATGCAGTGCTGCCAGCTATGGCCAAGATATACAATTATTGCAAAAGTCCCACCTGGCGTCTCAGCCCCAGTTTGGCATTTACTCAGCCCTTCTGTTTTAGGGGACTGTAAGTTCTTCTAAAATAAGTTGTGCTGATGAGCTAGGGTGACAGCTGTGGCAAGCTGCTTTGTCAGTCTGTGAGCTGAGACCTGTCTGCTCATCATAAGCTGCAAAGATCCCTGTACTAATAGTAATTTCCACACTGTGCTGGAATACCCATGTAACTATTACAAAGGCTTACTAGTGTCTATGTCACAATGCCAGGATTTTAGATCTGGAGTTATTTCAGTCAGCCCTTGCTTGGGGATCCTTGCATTGTGCTCCCCTCTGTACCAAAGTAATGCTCCCAATATTCCTAAGCTAACACTTTTTTACCTGAAAGGATGAGAAGATACACTATAGTTTATGCACTAGTTGGAATATGTAAAGTTGGATATGCAAAAGCAAGATTTGAGTGGATGTGATGGATGCATGCTTTCACAGCAACCGGATGCCTCTCTGAGCCTCTCAATGGCCTCTGCCCTTTCCAGGCTCCCATTGCTACCACTGGCTGAATCTACCYGCTCATGGCAATTCTCCAAAAGTGCTGTTGCAGTCACTGTGGTCCAAATCAGGAGCTGTTTTGCTGTCACCAGAGTTGAGCACGGACGTGCTGGAGGCCTTGGTTAAGGTTCTGCCCCTGATAACTGAAGTCGGTGAGGTCTTCTCACCTCTGGAGCTCACTTGCTTTTTAGGTATCGATCAACCTGGCTAGAGAAAATTCCTAACTAGGACTCCTCAAAAAAATTCCAAAACCCAAAAGGTATGACTTTGGAATGGGCTAGATTCTGCCAAAACTAAACTGCAAAAATGAATCTTGAACAAAATGTCCTTAAAGACTGTACCGAGGCTTTCATTTCTTCTTGTGATTTACACACACCACAGATTAAAATATAGTATCCAGTTGTATAACTATTTTTCATAAATTGTCCTATAATATACAGTAGTTTTCCTGAAAAAAAAMCTTGATACATATCCAGAGAAATACTGTACAAATGTCGTCTTCTTTGAAGTTCTGAGTAAACAGTTGTATATCTATTATGATAGTAATCTTATTTCAGATTTTAAAAAATCTAATAATTATATTAATCTATTTATTAGTAGATTCCATATAATCTCAGTGTATATAGGGGTCGTAGAGGTTACAGAAAAAGATTATTGAGTGAACGCTGCTTATTACATTATCATCTGTSACTCTTAGAGAAGCCACAAGAAGAGATCAAAAGTTAATGCTATTTCCCCCATGTATTTCCCTGGGTGTAAAAGAAAACAGTCAACATATGGTACAGAGACTATTATTCATCGATACGCATCCAGTGCCTCAAGCAATGAAAACTGTAAGTGCTCCTAATTCTGCCATTATTATAATTATTATTACAATATCTTCCTTTTATTGTTACCATTTTGTCACAGAACCAAACCTACCTCCCTCCTGCCACACTGCTCTAGTGCCTATGTTTGAGTCAGAGTCCTCTGACTTTATATTCTTCACTCTCTCTATAATTCTAGCGCTGAAGTTTGGCACCATGTCTGATTCCTCTGTCCATAATATTGACCTCTCTCTCTCTGTGGTTCAGAGATACAGTTCACCCTGTATCATAGCTAACAGCATATTATCCTAACAATGTCAAAGTTTAGGGTGGCAATGTCTGTGGCAATATTTGATTTCCCACATCCTAATCTAATGTTTTTACAGGGCCTGGAAGATTTCCTTTATTACTCTAACTTTGTATTTTTCATACTTCATTCTTGCAGACAACACCAAACTGGGAGGAGTTGCTGATATGCCAGAGGGTCGTGCTGCCATCTGGAGGGACCTTGACAAGCTGGAGAAATGGGCTCACAGAAATATGAAGGTCAACACAGAAAAGTGTAAAGTCTTGCACCTGGGGAAAAACAACCCCATGCACCAGTACATGCTGGGGGCCACCCAGCTGGGAAGCAACTTTGCAGAAAAGGACCTGGGGGTCCTGGTGGATGCCAGGTTGAACATGAGCCAGCAATTTGCCCTTGCGGCCAAGAAGGCTAATGGCATCCTGGGCTGTCTTAGGCAAAGTACTGGCAGCAGTTTGAGGGAGGTGATCCTTCCCCTCTGCTCAGCACTGGTGAGGCCACACCTGGAGTACTGTGTCCAGCTCTGGGCTCCCCAGTACAAGAGAGAGATGGAATTACTGGAGAGAGTCCAGTGAAGAGCCACTAAGATGATTAAGGGACAGGAGCATCTCTCCTATGAAGAGAAGCTGAGAGAGCTGGGACTGTTCAGCCTAGGAAAGGCTCAAGGGGGATCTCATCAATGTGTGTATATATATCTGAAGGGAGGGTGCAAAGAGCCAGGCTCTTTTCAGTGGTGCCCAGTACCAGGGCCAGAGTCAATGGGCACAAACTGAAACACAGGAGGTTCCCTCTGAACATCAGGAAACACTTCTTTACTATGAGGGTGACCCWGCACTGGCACAGGTTACCCAGGGAAGCTGCAGAGTCTCCATCCTTGGAGATATTCAAAAGCCATCTAGACACAGTCCTGGGCAACTGTGTCTAGGTGGCCCTGCTTGAGCAGGGGGTTTGGACTAGATGAACTCTGAGGTCCCTTCCAACCTCAACTATTCTGTGATTCTGTGATTCTGTGATTCTCCCTACTCTTTTTTTTTTTAAATCCCTGACATACCATTAGAGTTCTGTAGCTCTGTATTCATTAATAGCAGTATGAATTTCTCAATTAACAGAAAATGATTTACGAGCAAGTATTGATTCAATTATGAATAGGTTGCTATTAATGGGAAAAGTGTTCATAAAAGTATGGTTCCAATTGGACACTGAACATTGCATACTATGTAAAATATAGAATCATAGAATCATAGATTAGTTTGGGTTGGAAGGGACCTTTAAAGGTCATCTAGTCCAACCCCCCTGCAACAAGCAGGGACATCTTCCAACTAGACCAGGTTGCTCAGAGCCCCATCCAACCTGACCTTGAATGTTTCCAGGGATGGGGCATCTACCACATCTCTGGGCAATCTGTTCCAGTGTTTCACCACCCTCAGCGTAAAAAATTTCTTCCTTATATCTAGTCTAATGATGCTGCATGTTGTGACAAAAGAGACACAAACGGTTAAAGCTTACAAACGAAGCATTCTAAGAGCACAGGGAGGGTCTCACACAAAATGATGATGAGCTTTACGCAGTAGGTTCATTGTTAGAGTGTTTATGGGGAATGTCAGAGATGCAGGTTTAATTCTCTTTTCTGCCTGAAGGGATTTAAACCCACATCAATTACCTCACAGCAGACTGCCCCTGTTACCAGGCTATAAAATACTCCGGGGTGGGACTTCCTCAGTCCCTCTGTTAAAATTGTTCCACCTGGGATGAATCAATAACTATTTATTAGAGAAGAAACTAGAACCAGTTCTCACTGTCTCATCCCAAATGGGCTATAGGTTTGTATTCTCAACCAACAGGCCAATGAATATTTAATTATCTCATGCAAAGTGCAATAGCTTCCTCTGAAATACAGAGCCTCATTCCATAATACTCTTTAAGCCTAGCTCTTAACACATTTTTCTCATGAAAGATGGATAATGAGGGTTGGAGTCACTAGRTGAGTGATTTCAACTCATATCGCTCACATTCTACAGGCAAATGCAGCAATAGTACTCCAAAAAGGAGAAATTCTGGGAAAAAAATGAAGTTGTAGAGATAAAATGAAATACTGTATTGTAATATAACTGAATATGATGGAGACAAAGTTGCATGGGCAGCCAAAATGCTGGCCTTTCCTATTAGGAGTTGACTTTGCAATTCCAGCATTCTTTTCTATAGCTGAGTTGACTTGAAAACATAAATATACTCCCTATATTTGACAGTCACAGATACTGTGAAGAAAATGGAAATGAAGAGATGGGTAGATACTTGGCAGGAGGGATCACAAATATAATATTTTTGCCTTTGTTCTTTGGTAAGAAAGGAAATACATAAACAAAAGACATTCAAAATAATGGCAGTGTTGTAAAAGTTAAGAGATTCTGGTCATTCTCACCCTGCCCTGTTGTAAACCACTCACCATTGCTTATAATCAGCATCACAGTTGCAGTAGTACTTGGGATCAGTACAGTTGCGTTCGATGCCACAGGCACATTTTTGAATGCCAGGTCCTGATCCGCCCCAATAGTAGTGCTTCTCATTGGCTTTTCCAACCCACCAGGTATACGGATTCCCTTCTGCAAGGAATGAAAATGCAAGGTTATGATGCATCAAAGAGGTAGAGCTCCATAATGCATTAATTGGGCTCAGATGTTTGATACGCAGATGTTAACAACACATAACTGGACAGCCATCCCGCATTTCTGGCAAACAAATGCATTCATTATTATTGAGCAATTCAAAGGACCTTGCCAGGTAAACAAAACACATTTTCTTTTCTGTATTCACGCAATTTATAAGGATTGAAATTAATTAAATATTTTTTATCTTGTATGCTCTTTGTTTAGCTTTTTAATTGTTCTCAGTTTATATAATGAAAATACGTGGGCAGGTTCCATAATTATTTTCAATTAATTTCAAATTCATATAGTAAGCTATCAGATGGATTATTCAATATTTGACCACAAATGCTGCACAGAAAGATGCATTAATTTTCTCTTTTTTTTTTTTTTTAATAAGAGCTTTTAATTGGAAATTAATCTGTCTTCACTGGAAAACAAACATGTTCATCATGCTCTTTCCAGCTGGTCCAAAGCAAAGCGTAAAGAGATATTATCAAACTCCAAAAGCATCTTAACCATTTTTAAAAATGTATACTTTTTTTTATTTAATACTTGAGCAAAGGTGATCTGAACTTTGATATAATCATATTTTTTGGCATTGGGTCTGTAACTTGATATTTTCATATATTGGTCTAAGTTTATTTCTAATGCTTTTGGACTAAGCCTCTTATGTGTAAATAAATAAATAAACCCCCTCTACTTTAATTTCTAATTTGAAAAAACGCCCTTACTGAAAAGTTTCTTTTTATTCCTCCAGTTCAGCAAGACACTTAAATATGAGCCTAACTTCAAACTCATGTGAATGTCTCAATCAGTCTCAGTGTACTTATCTTAGTGATTTTTCACCTTTAGAAAACATGATTGAACTCAGCCTATAAACATGTTTCTTTAAAATATCTTTTCCCCTCATCTAATCTGCTGCTGGTATTTTCTCATTAAATCAAACGAAGCTGTTTGCATGGAATTCACTTATTAATAAATTTTACAAGTAAAATCCTACATAATAGATATTCTACTTTTCATAATTTTCTGTTTGTGCATCTCACACATCTCCAAAAAACTACATCTATAATACTAAAAATAGTCATTTCACAATTAGATTTGATCATCTAGACCATAAATCTACTTATCCCAGACATACGTCGAAAGTAATTCACGCAGAACTCTAAAGAAAATTAAATTCCAGAGATGGAGAGAGCACCCAAATATCTGCACACATGTTAAAAAACCACCAAAACCCAAAAAGACACAGCTCTGTGAAAACACTTGCTTTGTTCAATGCTTTTGAATTGTTAAACATTATATAAAATAACACTATTGAAAATACAGTAATGTGAAAAATTCATGGCRGCTGAAGGTTTTTATTAGATGTTACTATGCTGCACAATATGACCATTCAGCTCTAGTGCTAATGCAATGGGTATGGTAATAGTGTGACTTGATTCTAGAGTCTAAATTGGTCGTTTTAGCTTCTGTGACTCGATTATCATGGAACTAAGTGCTATGAGTTAGAAGAGTGTGCCATGTGAATGCTGCAGCAGCATTTCCAACCTGCAATACAATCTATCAGATATGAGAGTACGTAGCCCTGCCTTCCAAAAGATTATTTAATAAGCACGTAAGGGTAAATGTTATCTTTCCACAGTGAATGACAGAATTGCTTTTATTGATACAGGATCCAACTACATCATTAATGATATTTGAAGCTCCTATTGTATTTTTTTTCCCTCTCATCTTTGAAGTTAGTTTTTATGCTGTAATGGAAATGCCATAGTTTTGACTGTTAGTCAAAATTCTCTTTGTTTACACCCTTCCTGTCAAGCGAAGGATTGCACGATTCAGTCAGCAAGCACTTCACCGGGAAGCAAAACTGCTAATTAAAGCACCAGAAGAAAATAAATTACTTAGAATTGTCAGAAAGATGATTAAAAATTCAGAAACAGGTAGAAATGATTAAAGCAGATGAAAGTGATAGCAGAATTACAGACTACAGTGATGGGTGTCACAGACCACTATGACAGACACAAACAGGGCATGTTTTAACTCATTTAAATGACAAATGGCATACAGCTTTAAACCCAGAATGTATTCTAGCATAGACAGAGCCATTTTTCACATCTATTGTTTTCAGTGTGCATATACACTGGCTAGGGATCTGGCCCTGTGTCGTGGTTTAACCTGGCCGGCAGCCAAACACCACACAGCTGCTCGCTCACTCCCCCCTCCCCTCAGTGGGATGGGGGAGAGAATCGAAAAAAAAAGTAAAATTCGTGGATTGAGATAAAGACAGTTTAATAAAACAGAAAAGGAAGGGAAAATAATGATGATAATAATAATAATGATAGAATATACAAAATGAGTGATGCACAATGCAATTGCTCACCACCCGCTGAGCGATACCCAAGCCGCGATCGCTACTTCCTGGACCACACCT
>JAYKAV010002930.1:165791-180415 GCA_035582835.1 Phoebastria nigripes | reverse complement strand
TTTATTAAAATAGCTTTTTTTTTTTTTTTTTTTTATTATTCTTTTTTTTTTTTTTTTTTTTTTTTTTTCTTTTACTATGACTAGCCTGGAGCATTCATTTTCTTTAGAAGCTCACTGAGGCGGTTGGTCTATTTGACAGTACTATTTATTTCCAAAAGCTGTGTAAACTGTGTGAAAATTTAAGATTTAAAGTCTGCTCAGAAACAGAATCCTGAAATATGTAATTACTCAGCCTGCTTGTTAATATAAGAATTGATATGACTTGATGTCTGAATTCATGGCCAAGGTATTTTAATGCAACAATACTTAGAAAGAGGGTTTTTTTTTTTCCTTTTTAAGATATTCAGAATTATGTTATACTTCAAAAGTAATCTATAAATGAAAAATGTTGTTAAGATTTTAATAGAAAATGAAGATGAATATTGGAAAATACTTGTGAAAAGCATACAAAACACTGCTGATGATTTTACCTTGAAATATTCAAAAGAACATTTTCAATTAATTTTGTCCCAAATCTCAGTAAAGTTAATATAACACACCCTATTCACTGTTTTCTTAAGAGCACCTAGGAATTAATCACTCTCCTTTTCCTACACAGCCATAAAGTAGTACCTTTTGCAGTGGAGGCAAGGATAACCATCTACATAACCCAAACTAGAAGAACTTCCATGACCTTCAGTATCAAGAACTAGAATCAGACGTTTAGATGCCCAGCCAGGAGCCCTGGCTCTCCCACATATCCTGGAAGAGAAGACTCCTGCAATCAGTCCTCACCATACTTCTTAGGCTTCAATTATGTTTCAGTACATAAAGACTGGCCTAACTGAGAAGAGCCTATATTTTCTCATCTATGTCCAGTAAAGACAGAGAAGATGGGAACCTATTCAAGTGCTTGAGAAACAAAATTACTGCCTGCTTACTGGCACTCATGCCTCATGCTGATGGCCACTGCCATGTTCTTCAGTGCATGAAAGTGTTCTCATGTGCCCATATATTTGCCTGCTAATTTTTCAGAGAACATATTTCGTATATGTATATATCAATTTCAAAATATAAAGCAGCAAATACAGAATCTTATCCTAGATACTAGACATTTGGTTAAAGCATCTTCTCAGTAAAGCAACAGGGGTACTCCTGGTTATTGAGTAGCAGTCCGTATTTTTGTTCTAGTATTACAACCGCTTCTTAAAATTTCATTGCCTGGATCCACAAAAATGTAGGTAAAGATGACTTTTCTTTCAGAATTAGCAACCTATAAAAAAGATCAGGAGGGAGAACCATCATATTGGTGTCCAATGGCATCTTATGAAAAAGCTGTCTGACAGCTTTATTTTGCCATTGGAGAGATTTACTGTTCGCCCCAGCTCATGAAAACCTAGTACAGTACAGATGATTTTTCCCCTTGTCAAGAGTCATATTCCAAGCTGCAGCACTACTAACCAAGCCTGACTTGTTATTTTTCTTGGAATCAAGTCTCAGTGGTGAGATTTAGCTGGGGAAAGCAGCTGTCAGATGCCCTTGTATGGTAGTATTTGCTGGGTTTTGAAGTGCATTCATTATAAAATCACCACAGTCCCTACTATCCTTAACAACATAGTGTGCCACACTTGCCAGTGTTGCAATTAATTGTGTACTGTAAATTCACTGGATCATTTAAGGCCAAAGAACAGTGTCTTTGCTTAACGTGATGCTAAGGGGAAAAGGAAAAGTAAGTACCTTTAAACAATAAACTATCATTCAAGGGATAAAAAGAACATTTACATACATAAGTATTCTACCAAAAGAGTTCACTACAATTTTTACTATGTGTGCTGAAACAATGGGCTTATGGTGTTTGTTCTGGGAGGAGGACATGCAGGACGTCTAAATCACAGTTAGAAAGTGTAATTGCAGTATGAATAGGTTTTTCACAGCTAGCACTACCCCAGGAAGCTCAGGCTGCAGCAACAGCAAAGCTGGGAAAGTCTTGATACGAGCTTACAACTCACCCTGAAGTTTGCCCAGCCAGGTCATGATAAGATGCACATTTCTATGTCACAGTCTGGAAAAGAACATTCTAACAATAAATCAAAGGATTCCGTGATTTTGCTAAAGGGGGGAATGTCTTTTTATGACCAGTTGATAAAGTTATCTCTACCCAACCTCGATGGACAGGTAAACAGCTTACACACATGTGCGTACCCATTACCACTGACACGTTGCAGGTTAATGTGGCTAAAGCCCCTGAATTATTTAACTTCTTAAAAAGGACGTAAAAAAGCCCAGAAACTTGCTGATAATATTTCAACAGTAAGGGGATGCATTTTGAAGTTTTCTGTAGCAAAAGCCTCATCTTACAGCAGAGATCCATTGGGAAGATTTCCGAAATTGTGGTTATTACCACAACAATGATTAGTCTTTTAGTAGTATGATTTATAGGGGACTGTAAAATCAAACTCAAATTATTATACCAGACTGAGTGCAAAGAGAGGGTCATTTAAGCTGGCATTCAATACATTATGTGGAAACACGGCAAATGCAAAAATAAGGTCTGTAAAAAGTTTGGTCGATACTGGTATCACAGAATCACATGCTGTGATCACATTTTTAGATGAATTCTCTTGCTGTTAATATATAATGAAGACAATAAAAACATTCCTGAAATAAATTTAAAATAGCCAAATAATTCTTGGGATCTTGCTTGCACACACACATAGCAGTGCCTTTAACCTATACGGAGAAGAAAATAGATAACGTTCTCATGTGTTCCTACCTCATTCAGCACAGAGTATCTTGCTGGTCCATTTTATCTGATTTGCAGTAATAACAGCCTACATGGAACTAAATATGACCACTCCTTAAGAGTTGATGCCATTATTTTGCTAACAAATGAACTAAAACTAACAAGATCCCAAGGTAAATTAAGCTACACTCCGAGTGAGGAGAACTGATGAAAGCTTTTTCTGCAAGCGGTCTTTCCTCAGAGGTCCCATACCTCTCTCAAGCTTTTCTCCTTTCAAACTGTTGCTCCCTGCCCCCAAGCACAACCCAGCAGTAGTTTAAGTTGAAAGAAAAAAGCCATTACAAGAGCCAGAAGGACTTCAGGCTTCTCTCCACCCACGAGAACTTAATATCTGGCACTTCATATGGAACATGGACCGTGGCACAATTGGAAATTGGTTTCGGGAAGCACAAGGATTTTCTTTTGTTGCTGAGACTGCTGCAGCAGCTGCTGCTGCTGTCGATTTTCTTTCCCCACTGACCCTTGAGGAACCTCAAAACAAGCAGCTTTACTTCTTCCTTTCCATTGTGCCTCCACTGCTGTACTGAGAGCCATGAATTCTTGATAATAACACTGATACTCCTGTGGCAGATCACACTGTCTCAGGAAAAGTGTCTCTTTTTTTTTTTTTTAAATTACACAGTGTGAATGCACAGTTTTGAAGCCACAACTAGCACTAACATATGAATACAGATATTAGTCTGTTTGCATGGTAGCCACACTGCTCCCAAACTGTCCACCATTCCAAATCTGGAAGGTATCCAATCCTTTGGAAATAAAAATGACACAAAACATGTATTACTATGACTTGTAATGTGCTGTGTTCCATACAATAGCAATGGATTTCAAATGAGGAAAAAATGACCAGATGAGCCTCAACACTGAGGTTTACAGCAGGCTGACTATTGAGCATATTCAAATTGAAATAAAGGAAGCTGCACTACACAAAACCCATCATTTTGGGACCAATAAAGATTAAAGCCGGAGGTCCAAAACCAAGCCATCTGTTAAGCAAGGGCTATTTGAGACAGAAATGGGACGTGTAAAAGAACAACACTCCGAAACAAGTCCTCCTGTCAGAATGCATTTTCATCCTTTTCAAGTTTCTACAGTCCAAACCCTTTCATTTCCCAAGGCTTTTGCTGTTTGAGATTAACCTGTAAATTATTACAGACTATTATAGTCTCTTATTAAAAATCAGACAAATGTATGAATAACCTTTTAAAGGCTATACTTAGTACACACAGATTTTAGAAGTTGTATGAGACATCAATAATGATGATGTTGCTACAGACATGTCTAAACAAACACAAATTTCAGTGTGAAAGGGGACAAGCAGGGAAGTGGGGTAATTGACTTCAGATGTGTGATGTGTTATCTTCACCTTAATCTGGAGAAAACTGTCTTTGCATCCAATGTTGGGATATGAAACGAAAATAATCAGAGCCCTTTTTAGCTGATCACTTGTCAGACTTTACGATGGGCTTCTGTTTTGCTATTTAGATGATTTCTCTTCTAGGTCAGGTTGGATGTCATGGCTACTGCAAGAACCATGTCCCTATTGATTTCTGGGAAACAGACACACATATTGATGGGGACTGACAACTGGAAAGGTTAGGTGATGTGTTTTACATTGTCAAGCTACCACCTCCTACAGTCTGAGCTCAAGGCACTCTTTTTCCCCGCTGAAGCTTGTTTCATCAGTCCATTCAAGCACATTAATTCTCACACGTGGGCTTCAGATTTCTCTACGGGAAAATAGAAATTGGCTAATGACGCACTTTATTGAAGACCTAATAAGACATTATGATAATCTCTTATTCTATGAGTTGAAATGGCATTTCTTAACTATCATTATATACTCACAGGGCAGAGGAATTACACTGATGAAGTGTATGGAGTACTAGTTGCAGTATTAACAGTAGAAACAGAACTTCAGTTTCACTGGCGGCTGCAAAACTTGATTTTAAAATCCTACATTACTGCACTGACACGAAGAATGATTTCCCCTGCTTTGTGTGATAAAGTCCCACACTCTAGAGAGAGAATGACATATTGGTGAAGATAACAACATCAACAGTTTTTCCCTTGGTCAATTCTTTGGACTCCTTTTGCTCTGGCATGCAGTTTTCTTTTGTCAGGACCAGGAGTTTACCTCCTTGTCTGCAAGGCCAGCTTGTGAAGACTGCTCTTTGAGAAGCCTCAGCTGACTCTGAAGCTTCTCCAGAAAAAGCTGGAGGAAGCTTCAGCAGAGACTCCTCCCTAAACAGCTCTGCCAGGAAGCATCACTGGGGGCTCTCCGCTTTCCTCGGGAGCTCCTTTGAGGATGATGCTCTCCAGCATGTTCCCACCTGAGCGACATTGCAGCTGCATTGCAGCCGTGGACCCCTCTGATTCGGACCCAGGCCCAATGGACTGCCTTCCTGGCCTGACCTTGCACCTGCCTTGTCACCATGGACTTGCCAGGTGATTGCTGGTCTTTGTCTGAACCTGGCAATTGTCTCTGGACCTGATTCTGACCATGACTTGATATGGAAATGCCTTCTTCAAATACTGGTATTAATGAGAACAAACTGGATGACCCTTGATTCACACAATATGGAAGGTATTTACATCGGGAGAAGTGTTTTGAATGTTTTGAACTAGGTGCGGCAAATACTTTTTCTCCAATTAATGAATGTCTCTTATGTACAAAGTCCATAATCTGGGCATACTCCTGTACTTAGTATTTTTACATTGTCCTCTACATCAAATATATCTTTTCTTAATCTACCTTCCAAGATAACTGCGGTCAGTTCTCTTTAGAGCTACTGTTATCTTCTGAACAATGAGTATACATGTGTTTACAGAAAACATATCTCAACAAACACGGCATTTTAATGCATTTTCTAATTTAGCTGAGAAAAAAAGAATAGAAGATTAAGTGAAGTTTTAATTAAGAGATTCATATAATGCAAAACTGATATGGGCGCTCACTAAATGGATATAAAATCAATAGATGAATCTCAAAATAGAATTGTAAACAGAAAACCATCATTGATCAAGCTGTAAACAACACGAAGTAAGAAAAAATGTCAAATATCACAGAGGAGAAATTACGGATACAGACAGACCAAGCTGGATCACTTCATAAGCTCAGCATTAAGTAAACTATGTGGACCAACGGAAGGTCAAATACTTGGAAAAAAAGAATTCAAACCATACCCTTAAGGTGGGGACAGCAGGCTTGTCCATGAACGCAAAGATTCTTAACTGGGTTTTAACACAAACTCCTCTGTGGGACTGAGAGAGTATAAAAACCCCACAGATTATTCACAGACAATCCATTCTTTGTTAAAACAAACACACAGACAAATCCACTCCACCCAAAACAGACAGCAACAAACCTGAAACAGATATTGTGTAATGTATTTTTAAATGTATTTGGCCTGTTAGGTGACTGTCAATGAAACAGCATGTACACCTCTTCTTGCTACAAAGAAAGTTGAAAAATGAAGTGAGATTCAAAATAATGGACTGAAAAAGCAGGTTTAGAATGAGCATTTTCAAGGGCCTGAATCTTTAGTTTATCATACAGAGCCCTTCTCAACTTGTGAGTCAAAAGCATTTTGCAACTGGGCTGTCCTGCCAAATCCTAGTTATCACGAGGGCTCTCCCACAGCGACCAGGCTCCATGAGGCCCAGAGCACTGCCAGCTCTGGAAGTGATGTTTGGTATAAGAGTTTGAAAACCCTGGAGTAAAACGGTAAAAAGCAAACTTGGTTATGCTCTCTAAATACCTAGAGGGAAAGCAGAAATTTCAGAAGTTATTATGAAATTTCTCACTGTAGCAGGCAAAGCATAAAATCAACCCAGCAGTGGAAGATGAAGCCAGGCAATTTTAAGCTAGAAATAAAGTTCAGTGAAGTTCATTAACCTTTGGCACAATTCACTGAGAGTTATGTTAGATTTTTTACCACTAAAAAATTGTGTAGTGAAAAATGAGATTTTTTTCTAAAACTTATGCTCTATATAAACAGAAAATGCTATGCATGTTTTAAACAGAAGGTCAGATTAAACGATTGTAAAAATCCCTTCTGGCTTTATAATCTACTTTGCAAATAAAACAAAAGATATTGGTTACCCTTGAAAACTACTTGGAAGCTTTAGTGATGCAGAACGTGACTAATTTTCCACTTGTACTTGCTATGTAATCTATAAGATGGATACCCCATCATTTCTCTGCAAACAGCACTGGATTCTTGTTTGCTTTTGGAAGTGGATCTTACGGCTGCTATTTTTGTGCTGTGCCACATTACCAGAGTTCTGCCTCTGAGAGGCTCCTTTTCTTCCTATGTTTCACCATCATAATTTTATCACTGTCCAGTGAACACACATGCTCCAACAACACATGGCACTGCCAAGCCATGCAGCTGCACAAAGCCCTCTCCTCAGCCTGCTTAGGTTGCATCTACCCATCAATTCCTAGTCAAAATTTGCTTCCTCCATGAGTCGCAAAGAAACAGCATAATTTAGAGTGGAAAGGACGTCTGGAGGTCATTTACTCCAACAGCTGCTCAAAGCAGTGATAACTTGAAACTCAGATCAGGGCACTCACAGACCTGAAAAATCTCCAGAGACTGGGATTCTGCAGCCTTTCTGGGCAGCTTGCTGCAATGGCTAACTACTCCCACTGTGAAGACTTTTTCCTTGTGATCAGCTGGAATTTCCTCCACTGTAATTTGTGCCCACTCCCTCCTAGATTTGTGCCCACTGCCCACCTCTGATACCGATCCCTGAGGAGCACCACTGACCACCAGCTGGACTCTGAACCACTGGCTGTCATTCTTTGGGCCAGTTTTCCACTCACCTTATAGACCAAAAGTCTGATGATTTTCAGGCAAAAAAGACTGGTATGAGATTAGTCTCCTTTTTTGGTTTCAGATATTTACAACCGATCTGACAGATCCTTTGTTGTTTTAAGAGTCCTAGGTTTTCACATGCAACCTTTTCTCCCGTTTTGCTTTTCTTGTTCTGTTTGGCAGAATTAATCCTATAAATCCGATTAGATTAGAATATACATGTAACTCTCTAATTCGTGTTGAGTGTCTTTTTCCAGTCTATTTTTCCTACAATGGAATGATTTAACCAAGATTTTTGTGTGACTCATGTTATTATCAAGGTTTTGAAGTTTTTTCATTAATATGAACTCAGGTAGACCTACTGGTGTCTAGCTTTTAACTTTCCATCTGCACTAAAATTCTGAGAAAAGGCCACTAGAATTATTTTTAAAAGCCTTTGCAGGATATACAGTAACTGAGGGTTTTTTCATGCTATACAAATAAAGACATTTAGCATTCACTTAAACTTGTAATCTATTTCACCTTGATATTAATAGAAATATTTTTAGAAATATGCTCAATTTGTGCTAAATAATACAAAGACTAGATATTTCTCTCACATAAGATGATCACATCTTATGGGGTCACATAAGATGATCTCTGAATTAGATGCACTTGCAATTGTATCCACAGAATTGCTGTCTACACTATAATTAGGCTACAACATATCCCATTCCACCACAAACAAGGATGCAATTTAAAGAAGTTTTAATATCTTGGACCAACTGTACACAGTTAACTGCTAGTTTGTAGATAGTGATTGACCTGTAGAGAGAAACAGGAAAAAAGCTATATTGATGGCCAGAAAGAAACACTAAAACCAACTGTATAGTGCGGACTTACTGGGTGAGGCCCAAAAGGATCTGCAAGCTGCGAGCCTGTTAATGAGCAACTTACTTATAAAACTGATCACATGTTCTGGATCAAATGTATATTTTATTTATGACTTACTGTGGTCACCTGTGTCTTATCAGCAATGACCATGCCCCCAGCTGCTCTCTCCATGTTTTTAACTCTGCTAGTCTCTGGAAAAATAGAGGTATTATACAATCTGACCTAACAGAACTGGCAGCTGTGAGTCTGCTTTATTGATGGATGATCTGAACAAACTACTACCAGGGAATCCTGGCTTCAGACTGGACGTATTTATTTCAGAAAGAGAAACAGACTGGAGGATGGGCATGGAGTGAAGCAGTAAAAAGTAGTTTTGCATCATAATGCAGAATTTTTCAGTTATTCCAAAGAAATAACCCATTACTCCAGCAGTCTAATTCAGTGCTTCTCCAACTGTGAATCACACCCTCTTCTTGAGATAGTCGGAGCTGAGTATGAAGCAGAATACACTTTTATCTGTGAGCTACCCTATGATAAAGCATGAAGAGACAATAATTCTGAATGAGCTGGAAGCTAAACTCATCAAGAAGAACTTTATTTGCCATTTTGTACATAAACCATTACAAACTGCTCAGATTTATCATATGACTATCTTTAAGATTCCTAGTACCAGATCAGAAATAGTGCAAACGCATGATGGAAAAAGTACTGATTTGGTATGAACTCACTCTGCCGGTTCAAATTTGTTCCAAAGACAATGATGGATTAACTTTGTATAGGCAGGCTTTATGCTACATCCAGTATTGTCTGTCTATGCAACACTAACTTTGTGCCAGTTAAGGTACCACCTGACATCTGTTCTCCTGCAGGTGATATCAAATCAGCATGAGTGCATGAAACTGTTAACTTCATTATCATCTTCTCCAAAAAATCCGAAAGAGATTCAGTGATGTTCACAAGCCTGAACTAGATCAAATATACATTTCTGGCTCATCCAGTACTGCACAGGTCTAATATTAATGACTGTGAAACAGCTACAGACCTACTCTTTGCCAAGTTTCCAAAACTCTGTTCCTTGATCAGAAACAGACAGCAGCATCAATTATGGCAAACTAGCAGGTTTGAGAAATTATCTAAGACACGAAGTATACTTAAAGCTCATGTTTATAGTTCCAGAAGCATGCCAGATGTTTATTCAAACTTTTGACTGACAACATGATAAAAAGAATGAGAGGACTATTTAAGCCAACACTTTTCTAGGAAGATGCTATGGTGTATTACCTCTATAATGCGAGATGCCAAACAGTAATTATATACTATAATATTACAACTTTACATTTTGTTTTTGTGAGCCAATAGTTTTGAAAGAAATGCTCAGATCGTTCTGATGCAGTATTTTCTTAGAGACCTGTAACAAGCAGCAAAGAAATTTGCTCTTTGCCTTAATCTTTCTATATAGCATTTACTTTTGGTGTAGAGGTGGTCCCAAAATGAATGCTGTCACTTTAATTAGTGAGAAATGGGATCAATACTTGCCATTGTGGGGAGGAAACATTGCAGGCAAAATCAAGATTTTCTTTTTGGGGAAGGGGCAGGGGCAGAATACACACATGCACAATTTATGTCTTTTATTAAAGGGATAAGAATTCTTTTTCTCTGCAATCCCTACAGCCAGCTATTCACAATGGGTTTTCTGCAAATGGAATTTCGAGACATTTCAGATGAGGCACTAGTTCCCTCCATGCTTCAAGAGAGATGACACAAATATCTGCACAATGAATTATGGGGTGTTTCTGACATCTGATGAGTTCCACCAGACTGAACAAATCTCTGTGTCACTGAAGCATTCAAGATAGGTGATAGTAAAAGATCAAGTTCTTTGGAGGAGACAGTATTTTCTTCTCTGTGCTACAATGCAGAATAGAGAAGGAATATCGTATATACATTTTTCTGTACACTTCATGTCCAGTAAATTGGCAAAATCTAACAGTTAAAGCACTACACTGTTATTTATAAAAACAGTAGGAAATAAAATTTGTAATTAAGGGACACAATGAGTGAAACATAAAAAACATGCACTTGAATATATAACTATTAAAAATATGGTAGCTTGAATGATAATTAACTGACAATTAATATACGGATTACTTGTCAATTAATATCTGCTGGACAATTATTGCCCTAGCTGCTTGGTGCTTTCGTCACTACACTTCAGGATTCATAAAAGCTGTTGTTAACTACAGTTTTGTCACCAATTGCTATGATTCGACTGTGAAGAGAGCTATAATGGGCTCACACCAAACTTGAATCAAATGAAAACATTTGGTCAAAATAAAATTATGATCCATATAGCTCTAGGTGTGTTGGGGAATAAGCTGATGGCTAGGAAGTTCTCTCTGATAAAACTGAGTGTTCCTTCAAACCTTTGTCAAAAAGGGTTTCTTTTATTTTCTTTTTGAATTCTACATGTAACTTCCAAATCACTTTTTTTTTCCTACTACCTTTTATCTGCCTTATCTCACTTTTACCTCTTTTTTTTTCCCTGTAAAGTAAGGGATTTTTTAGTCAGGTATGAGGATTAAAGAGGAGAAAGGTGGTGCATAAAAACAAGGAAGTCCCAAATTGTCATAGCTCTCTGCTTATTTATTTAGGAAACCTTACAAGGGAAGGAATCAAAAACCAAATGAATGAATTCAATAACAAAAGAAACTCCCTGTGTCTTATTAAATTTATGTGTGGAGTATTACCATGTTCAGAGATGAGGCAGACAAAACAAGAATCCAAAATGGATTGCTGCTAGCTTAATGGATTCCAATATGTGGATGTGTGTAGGTATGTATGCATATATATAAAAATCTATATATGTACCAGTATACATGTATATGTATATATAGGTATGTATGTAGCTGCATATGTATATGCACACACTTGTATTTTTAGCACACGCACAGTTCTGATTTATTTTGTTTCACTCTATCAGCTAACATGGTCTATTTTATCAGACAAGAAATATTTTTCATTCTGGTAATTCTGCACTGCATAATAGCATCTGTCTGTCTTTCTGTTCTGGCAGTCCCGTAGTGACCAGCACAATAGCTGACAGCGCAGTGAATGGCATTTCAGTTACAATGTTCAGCATGAATAACAGAAGAGTAAAACAATTTTCTGAAAACTTGTCCCACCACACCTCCACCAGCCCAGCTCAATGGCCGTCTGGAGCACTTGCGTGACAGAAGAGAGAAATGCTTGTACTTCAATAAGTTTCACGAAGCTGCCCAGAAAGTACTGAAAATCGATACATGATAGCTCTGCAGTAGGTATTATGACTTCAGTCTCCATTTACTTTTAATAACTTAAATAACAGCAGCAATGAGGAAACATGAAAATCTTTCTAACAATTCCCAGGCCTCCCAAACTGAGAACTTGCTTTTGTGCATTGAGCCCCATCACAATGTGATTTTAATTCTGGTTCACAATGTGATTTTAATTCTGGTGCTCAGAAGGGCTCAGTACTTTGATAAATTTCTTTCACACATGCACTGTGTTGGCTGTCACATGCACAAATCCTCTAACTTAACTGATTTAAAAGTCCACTACAAATTAAACTTCAGAAAAACATAAAATAACATGCCTTTCCTACACATCGCTGAGTAGGGACGGATGCAAAGCACAAATACAAACCAGGGAACTCGCTGAATCATAGTTCTTCAGGAAAAGCTGGAAGAGTAGGGGGGACCACAAGAGAAATCTGAGTCAACGATGACATGAAAAAGACAAACACCCTACACATGGGTATAAACAAAAGAGAGCTTCCAAGAGATATGCAGTAATTCTTTCTGTTTCAACCTTTGGTCACTTCATTACAAAAAAACCCTCAAAACCAACAACTAGCAAAAAGAGAGGGGAAAGGAGGCAAGGGGGAAGGGAGAGGTTAACTGGAGAGGGACCGGTGGGTAGCAGTGAGAATAATCAGAGGTCCAGAAAACACAATTTAAACAGAAGACAGAATTATTTTTCAGTATTTAGCTTAAGGAAGAAAAGACTAAGGGACATGATAACAGTTTTTGCTTGCAAAACAGACCTCTGCAAAGCCCATGAGAGCAGTCTGTATTGCATTCATGCAGTGGGCAGGCAACGAATTAAACTGGAGCAAGGAAAATCCAGACAAGACCTTGGTGAAACTGTCCTAATGGTAAGGACAGCCAAGTCCTGGAACAGGAGACCTGGGGAGGCTGTGGAGCCCCCACGTCAGTGGTGAGCTCTAGTATCAGGTCAGAGAAAGACCTTTCAGGAAAGACAAAGGAGCAGCTGTCACAAGAGGAACTAGGTGAGCTCTTAAAGGTCTTTCCAACATTACTGTTCTGTACCTTATTACCATACTGTAGCATGAAACGAAGTGGGGAAAACACATAATTCATTAAACTAGTGAAATACTTGCCTGCTTGTTTTTTTCTTGCTTAAATACTTAACTGACTGACTGATAACAGGCAGAAATATGTCAATTTGAATGATAGATGTTGACTTTTACTTATCCACAAATAAAGTTTTCCAGCTGGGATCTACATCCAGATGTCCCCACAAGGCCTATCACATAATCCCTCAGTTCAGCTATGTTAAGCAGGCTTGAAGCAGATCCAGAGCTGTCAAGTCTTGAGGCTTCTGCCCCTTCTTGCAAAGCTCGAGACATTGGCTTGTTTGTGGCTTTGCTTTCTTTGCTAGCTGGTATTTGATACTACTTATTAGCCTTCTATTCATCATTTACTGATCATGGATGGGTGACCTTTGACCAAAACCAGTCACACTAAATATCAGCGTTGTGATAGAGCTGCATATGTAATGACACCTGGTCTTTGCACTGCTTAACGTGCTGCCATGAGAAAGGCAAAACACTTTTCACTCATGGAAAATCAGGTTTTAGTATAAGTTCTCTTTCCTGACTCATGCTACATGAGGGAGTAAGAGCACTTATGTCATGCACTAAGTTCCTTCCCTGTTATCCATTGGTAAATTGGTGGAAAAGGTGACCAAAATACAAAAGACAATACTTGATTTCATATGAATATCTGAGCCAATGAGGGTCAAGAGAACAACCTCCAAGTCTGTGCTCATGCACATTTGTCATTCATCTGAGGCAGCATCCTCTTTCCAGGGCCTAGCTATACCTAGCCACTCTGCGACCCCAATGCCAATCAGAAACATTTTTGCAATAGGACTCCTATTCAGCAGTGAGAATTAGAGGCTACCTGACCAACGCACCTTTCCTCCCCCAAAAAGACCCCCAAAATTAAACCTTTAAGAGTCTTATTTAGAATTCAGAGAAAACAGACCAGTTTTTCAGTTAATGCATTATGTATGTGTTAAACTGCACATGGAAATTCTGTTACATCTTATTTAGGTTTCAGCAGTTTAAAAACCTATTCCTTCTAGAAAAGGTACAAGAAACATAAACATGCACACATATTTATATGTGCACTATTACCATTGCCTTGAGGTCTAGTGTTTATAATGCTGAGTGTCTCCTAACTGCCACTGAAATTACAGTATGACTAAAGCCCACAACTGTGCTGTGAGCTTTGACTCAGCAAGTGCTTAGGCATGACCTAGAGTCGACAGAAGGGCTCCCACTGGTTTTGATGAGCTTTGAATCAAGACCCCGGTGTTGACTGTCCTTACAAAACCGGGAAGGTGGCTGGAGTGATCTCGCCTGTATTTCTAGTTCTGTGATGAGCTGCTCTGTGGAATTCCTTTTCTTAGTTTCATTACTTAGAAGACAAGGTAGTCTGAGACAAACCATCCCTAGCAGAGTGTTTTTACAGCACCTAGAACAACAGATTTCAATGTATTATCGCAGAATAAGCTGTAGTTCATAACTTAGCAGGAGATTGGACCAGATGACCAACCCAAACTATCCAGGAGTCCTATGGTAACAGCAGAACTGACCTCACATATTTTCTAGCAATGTTGTAACACTTCTTGCTGCACATTTTTCCTTGTATATTCTGTGCTATTGATCATTAATGGTTTGTAATTACTGAACGACATAGTCAGCATAAGTAAATACAATTTGCTGTTTGTTTCATTTCTGTATTATTAGTCCATCATTCCTAAAATCATAGAATCATAGAATAGAATCATAGAATCATTAAGGT
>JAYKAV010002930.1:46695-164741 GCA_035582835.1 Phoebastria nigripes | reverse complement strand
CCATGAGCCGCCAGCTTCTCTAGGAGAATGCTGTGGGAGACAGTGTCGAAGGCCTTACTGAAGTCCAGGTAGACCACATCCACAGCCTTTCCCTCAATATTGTATTTTACAATATTCCCTCAAAAATTTTACAATATTCCCTCAAAATATTGTATTTTACTTCACCAAAGACAGACCATTCAGATTTATTCTTTATGCAGAAATTCCTAGACTACCTTCTTCTCTTACTACTTAATTACCAATTTTAATTATAATTATGGCACAGTTTAAGATTCTTTCTTTCCTGAAGTCTTTCTCCTCAATATTTTCAAACTAATCATTTATAAAGGCCACTGCAGTGTTTAAGTCTTAACAGAACAAAATCTACTACAATTTTAGGTTTTATAATGTATATTAAAAATAAATGATCTCAATCAGAATGACAGGAGCATGCAGTTAGCTGTGCCCTCAGGATAAAAAACTCTCCAAATAATCAGTGACCATGCCATAGAGAGATTACACAAGGACTGGGTAAAAGAATAAAATCCTCATTGCCTTGCCCTCAACAAAATGTTATGAAAATTAATAGAGTTGTATAAAGATTGAAACAAACCAAAACCCAAGATAAAATCAAAGAGAGAGAACAAACAACGGCTTACATGACAAGTTGAAATATAAAAGGCTGGAAAGGAAAAAATAACTAAGCAATGGCAGAAATGGATCATAGGTTCTAGTCATAACATTTGACCTGTAAAAATGTTAAAAACAACCATCCAACCAACTCCAATGTTACAAATTCTGCATTTCATATTAATGGAGGAAAATATTATATAACCCAGTTTGTGGTCAGAGTGCTGAATGCTTTGGAGAACGCATTTTCCTACACTAACTGTGTGCATTGTGAGTATGCATACTATTCCAGTCCTTACACCCTACTTTAAAGGAGAGTTTGTGTTTAGGATCTTGAACAGCGGGCATGATGGTCCTCAAAAATGTATTTTGGCCCATTCTTTGTCCCTAAACCACTATGGATGAAGTTCACATTTACTTCTGAAAAGGACTATCACAAGTCTTATACCTTGCTCTTAGTCTTATTCAAACCCTATTCTGGATAAGCTGCACTTACTTTCAGGGGCATTGCACTGGACTGCTGCAGAGGGGTGAATTTCACCATCATGATACCTTAATTGTTCATTACGAGTTCCTGTCCTGTCAGAGAAGGGCTGCAAAAGTAGACAAAAATGAGAGGCAAGTCCTTACAAACCTGTGCAATGCATTTATTTCTTTGCATCTCCAGTTCCCTGCTCATAAGGTGGGCATAGTACCAGTCACTGTGGAGGATGACTGAATACACAACAGCTACAAAGGCTTTAGAGTTCTTTTTGAGCAAAAGACAATTAATACAGAAAACTCAAAGTATTGCAAATTGAATATGCAAATTCTTTTTGAGGAAAAAGTATATACTGTTCTCATAACATGCAAAATTTTATTGTTTGAAATGTCTACAGACTTTCTGCTGGCATGAAGATAATCTTTTCCCTCTGGTATTTAGAAGAAATAGAAATTATTTGCTTCATTTATAACTATAAATGATTTAAAACTGAGTGGATGAACTTCTCTTGTTTTGTAAAACTTTGCTAACTTTTTTTCACTTGTTTTATAGTCTTGCTTCTTAAAATATGTGCAGAATGTATTACGCTCTTTTCCCCTTTTTCAGCTCAGTAACTCCATCTGGCATTTTTAGTGATCAGTCTAGTATGTCCAATCAAAAATGGACTCTTGCAATGCTTCGATCAATGGATATTTGAATGTATCAACATATATTGCACATAACAGAATTTTTTCTGGTACTTTATGTTTCAGTAACTGCAAAGATTTTATTGTACTGATGTTCAACTCAGGTGGATGCTGAGATGTGGGTAAAACGACCCAGATACTGCTAGACACACCAGCATTAATATGGAATAATCTTTCTGAAGATCCAAATGTAACTGACTGCAGACTCTTCTCGGATAATTTTATGACAAAACTCTGCCATGAAGGAAGTGCTCCTGAAAGAGCAATAAACCTTGAAGGATGAATAATAAAATCTCTAAATACGACACATGCCATTAGCTCTTTGCTTCACGTTTATCAAGTTTGGTTCCAAAATATTATTGTGACTACTATTGTAATTACTGTCAGACGCAAAATATTATTGCAGTGCTTCCATTTTATAAGCACAGTTGAACCACTGATGAACTCATTTTTTCTTTTTCTGAGGCTAGTCTTTTTCCAATACTACAAAACACCTTCAAATCTTTTCATCAAGTGGTTACAGTTCCTCCTTCTCTCTTTCTTTTGGTTGCAATTGCTTTAATAAGTATCATACTGTTCTTTTCACTTGTAGGTTTTTTTTTTCTTTCACTATGCTCATCTAGGAGTCTCACTTTTCTCTATACATTTGCTATTAGAAGTATTAGAAGGGCTACTACCTAATTCTTTGATCTACGCAAAAAAAATGTTTCACAGATCTAGAGGATTTTTAAAGCAGCTTTATATGGAAATTGTCATGACTAGTACAGTCTCATTTTCTCTCCATCGTTTGGCTGATTTCTATTTATCAATACTAAAACTTTGCGACTCATCAGCAGCCAAGGTTGAAGAGGGCTCAAGTCTCCAAGATAGCTGAGGTACTGTGAGTTTTGTGAAACCTGAGCAGGAGAAGAGGCATACAAACTTATGCCTGTATTGGGGAAAAATTGAAGGCCATTATGCCTTCAACTGGACATCAAGCATCTTACCTATCAGTAGATGCTTAGCAGCATATTAATAGTGTCGTGCTTGCCTCTAGATTATTAGATTTATCACAGGAAATGCAGTGAGGAGGTAGACCTATAATAGACTAATATATGACACAATCCCATCCGTTAATTCCACTGTTCACCGAATTGTTTGTTAATTACTATTCATTTATTATTGACTCATTCATTTGTCACTCTTTGGAAATCAGACCACAAAATCCTGACTAACGTTTCACCTAACATGTCTTTCCTGAAGGACAGGGCTACTTGGACAGCATGGTACTAAGGTCAGATGTAGCAGAATCAAACACACAAGAGATGTTAGGAATAGGATGCAATCTGAAAATATTTTTACTTGTGTTATRGACATATACTTTCTTATCCATGCAGATAAAGTGTACAACCCTTTAAAAAAAAACACCCCAGCATAATGATTATCTGGACAATTATAATTACTAAAAATGAACACTAGAAAGAAAGCTGTTGACAAAGAACACCACAGAACGTATATTCAACACTTTAGGYCTTGCAAGGGCAACCTGCATAGTAACCACTAGTAACCTCTTACAGGAATTAAAACACAAATGTTGATTCTCACTACTGATAAAATCTATTTAACCTTGGCTTCTAAAACCATCTTAGACTTTCACTGATGCAACAGCCTTATTCAAAGGTACGTACTTTTGTCTGAAGTATTACAAAGGCAGAGATACGTTCCAAAGTATGATTTTTCTCACTTGCTTCCCCCCATGTGGCCCAGACACAGGGTTTGTGCCAACCTGATAGAACAAGCTCTCAGGACTTGTCCACATCTGCCTGGACCTGAGCTGGTTGTATCTTGATTAACAGTTGCCAGTGGCCACCTGACTGGTGCCTGACCTGGATGGACTTCAGCTCAGTGAATCCCACAGAAAGGAATCCCCCAGTGAAGGGCTGACAGACCTTGTAGTCCCTGCAAAACAAGCAGTAGCCCTTTGTTTAACTGAGGATGGGAGAGGCAGTTGTGCAATTTTTAACCTTTAGCTGTGTATTGATGAGACAGAAGCAGACTGTGATGAGAAGACAAATAAATGTAGCCCTAGGTGGACCCAAGACTGACAAGGAAGAAATCCTCACCATGAGCATCATACTTTATCTAGAGAAGGACTTGGGATGCTGATGCCCATTGTGAGTCTGCTACTACAGTACCAACCAGGTAGGATCCAGAGGAACACTGAAAAGTTCAAAGGGAGAAAAGGGTAGACAGTAGGAAGTTTTCTTAGACAATAATTTTAACTATATTACCAACGATGCTTTTTTGCATTAGTTAATTTGGATTGTTAGACTGTTAAAACATTAATTGTACTAACAACAGACCCTTGCCTCCATGTGTGAGATGGGTTGCCTTTTGCTCCCAACACGAGTGTAGCGAGTGTTTTGAGTGTAACAGCTAGCTCTCAGGGAGTAACAATTTACTGCTGTCACCAAGGCACTAGCTCACTTACTCTGCACTGCAAGCTGTGTTGGAGTGCACAGGCACTGCCCATTTTGTACCCTTCACTGTGCCTTAGCTGCAAAATGGTATTTTATGTAGGGAGAAAAGATGAGGCTTCTTATTCCCGTGTATGAATCATAGTCCTAATTAAGATAGACTTCTTTAGCTATAGTCCTTTGTCTGTAGCTAGCTAACTTTTCTACGTCTGCCCGCCAACAAGGAGACCACAGACATGCATCTGAAACCAAAGTCATTACTCATTGAAGTTTTCTACCTCCCCCTGGATCGAATGTCAAACCTCTATCCCTTTCTTTTTTATTTTTCAATTTTCTTCTTTAATTATAGCTGTTACCACTTCCTTGCCGGATAAAATTATCACTTTTATTTTAGCAGCTGGCTTCCTCCTCTGTGATCTACTGATGAATTATTTTTTCACTTTGTTCCCCTTTTTTTTCCTTCCTGTTTGCACATGGTGGGCCCTTTTACCATCTTATTTTTAAAGATTAATTTAGTTCTAACATGTTCTCTTTTGATTTAACCTTTCTCTTTCCATTCACCTCTACCTTTCTTCCCCATCTAACCTTTATCCATTTCTATCTTACTTTTCAAGGAAGACTGTGTGATCAAACTATAACTTTTCATCTCACACTATTTCTGATGTGCTATTTAATAGCCTTGTTCCCTTTTGAAACCTACATGCTGATGTAGAACTTATCTTCCAATATACTGTATACACATTAAATTTCCATGAGGTCATTTTTGTAGGAAGAATTATTAAAAGCTTTGCTTATTTTCAGTGCCATCTAGCCGTTCTTCTGGACGTTTGATGGGACCCACCAGAGCAATGAGATTAGTGAATGGCAGAAGATTTTCTCAGAAAATGAGAAATGAAAGAACCTTGTCAAATTAAACATACATAATTTATAAGAAAGATTTTCTTTGTTGCTCAGAGCTAACAATTTCACACATCTACAAAGTTTCCATTCCTACATTATCAGAATATGCATTTGAGATATATGAGTGATAAGAGCTTGAATAACAGTTTGTCTTAAACAAAGATGTTTTGTATGCACAGTTGGTGACAAATTCTCAAAGAAATGAATCACTAAATCTGCTAGACAGGCACAGTGGATACAGTCACCTAAAATTTTCTTAAGAATCAGATGAAGAGTAGGATTTCATCCCGGAATAGGCAAGGTTCCTAGGATTAGGATGCACAGACMAAACTGTGGTCTGTGGGAGAGGAAATAATGCAGAAGAGAATTTTCTGCAGATATTACTGACTTCCTAAGCTTAACTTCTAATATTGTCTAGCAATGAAAATGGTGAATTGTTTTGGGAAACTTCTCTTTTTTCATGGTATGGAGTTTCTCTTTCTGTTGCACTAAATGATACGGTGATACCTTGCTTTTACACTGGCCCAGGAAGGCAAAATTACTGTCTCACTCTATGGAGAGCTGTTAGTAAGGAACTGTTTTGTGGGCAGCTAACTTATTTCTTGTTAACGGTACAGGTTTTCTAGCTCCTCAGAAATTAGGGATATCGTAAGTGGTCCCAGGAAACAGGTATTAGAGTAAAAGCAAGGGCAGGGGGACCACCTCCTACTTGATGCTATATTTCAAAGCCTGTAATTAAACTGTTGTAACACGTGGGCTTTTAAAGCTGAAATTAGATCACACCAAAATCTGACTTTGCCGGAACTCGGCTTCCTAATAGCTTCTTTTCATGCTATTTCTCTTTCCTCCACATTACACAATGGCATGTTTTGAGACAGAAACCGATAGGACTTCAACTTTTTCCCTGGGTCTTAAGTGTTTTCTCCTGCAACTCAATACAGAGTCTAGAGATTATTTCAATTTAACTAAAGGGTTTCTTTTGGGAAGGGAGGGAAAGGGGAATGAATGTTTCTTTGATCACTCTTCATCATGTGCATTTTCAGCCAGGCAGATTCTTGAAAACCTATTTAGAATCAAATATTAGTGCTTAAAGTAACGTACCAGGAAAATGCTAGGGTTTTCACCATATGCTAAGCTTTAACAGACCTAAAGCCCTATGATCTTACTGTGACAAGCTCAAATATGGCTGGGGAAGATGATGCAAACTCCCCCTCCCTCATTTGATACTGTCTGCACAAATGCAATCCTGGCTTCTGGCCACACAGTGATCGAGGAAGGGGCACAAAGCAGGGCCACAGCAGGAGTTTCTAAACTCTTTTTTTATACACGCCACTGTATAACAATTTGAAGCCTGTATCCATGCTACTAACAAAAATAAAAATGCCAAAACTCCCCAGGTTTTTTAAAAGTACTGCATAAATACATTGCAGGAATGGATGAAGGGACTATGGTTAAAGGGGATGCTGTGCAGTTATCCTTCGTCATGTGTCCACACCCAGAGGAAACTACAGCCAAATTAGTACTTGCCCCAGACTCAGGAAATTTGTGCTCTTTATCAACTCTGTCCCCTTGTGCTTTATGTCTTTAATCCACTTTTTTTGGTCGACATCTGCTCCTAGACCTGCACAATCCACCACTAATAGTATGTTMAGACAAATGTTTTGGGGGAATTCAGTTTGCAACTTTGATGCAGTTTTGCCTCTTATTGCTCTCCCAGGACTAMAAAATTACAATGTAAGGTAACTCATGACTAAGGCTTGGCAGGTACGCTATTCTAATATTTTCCTGACTTCCATGGAGATGCTATCAGTTCCTAACAGCACTATAAGCAGATGGTTAATTGTTACAAAGCTGCATACTGTTAATCTTGAAACTTGCCTATGCTACCATTTTCAGGGTAACATATGGCTTAAAGGATTCATAGAGCATTTATAATAATGTAAGGACAAGAACAGAAAAAAAAAAAATTCTTAAAATGCGTTGGGCTATTGTGAGTCACATTTCTGCTTTTTGTGGCACCGCTTTTCAAAGATGATAAAATAGAATGAACCTTTCTAGTGAATGAAAGCAGTCCCATAGGCTACTAAGAGGTGCTGCTGAATATTTAAAGAGATGGCATTATCCTACTTGGAATTTTTCACTTTCTCTTCTGAGAGAAATGAGCCACCAATGTGCAACTTCTCATTTCTTACTTTAAAATCCTGTTTTGATTTGGCTTTTAATACTGTACAGTCTGCCTTTTAAGATTATCCAATACCATAATTTAACATGCTAAACCAGATCATTAGAAGGGTAAAACTTTTTTTTTTTCAGCCATGCTACTAATGTCATGTTAAAAAAATTCATTTGTAAGCCCTCCAAATTTCTGACGCTACATCTTCAAGAAATAAATATTGTTTTCCTTATTTCCATTGAGTTTTTTACTGATTAAATACTAATCATGGATAGAATGGCTTGATAAACCCAATGGGAAAAACTAATTGTTGTGTCAGTATTTACAATTCTTCAATTCATATTAATAACCTCAGATTTTCTTTACCTCTCAGCTTGGTGTTTCAGTCTACCAGTTTCATTCTGATTCCTCACAACTGTAACAATCCATACTAACAATATCACTGACAAAGTATTTCAGTATTTCAAGAAAACTTTGGTTTTCCAAGAGTCATTCAGTGCTATAATTTTAAATTCTAAACTCAGCACACAAAAATATTCTTTGCTGTATTTATTTTACAACTGAACTTATGAGTACTTTCCAAGCTTAATTAAAATTGATGGCAAACAAATGACACTAGAAAATTATTGCATTAAAATAAAAGAGATAGTCCTATACAAATTTGTATTATATAGGACTCTGATAGAATTTTCTTACAGTATGAGAGAAGTAGAATAGAAATTGAGTTTTGAAGCATTTCTATTTGCTCATCTATTTGATGTTATGCCTAGCCTATTAGCAAGAGATGCTCAGGACTGCCTGAATACAATGTGAGTTATATCAAGAGGTTTTCTTTTCACAGAATTATAACCTCCCATGCTCAGTTGTGATGATGAACCACATATTGTTCATCATTATTTTCTTTGTCAGATCCTGTAACTATATTACTACATTTTATAGCCTGCCTATGTAGACAGCAATAGTGTTTACCTACAAAGAGATTATTTACTGTAGGACTTGAGCTTTTAAAATGGCTATTTCTCCTCAGTTAATGGAAACAAAACAAGCCTCATAAAGAGCATATTTTTGAGTTCCCAAAAAATGATATGGAACTTCGTTGGCTTGTATCATACCAATATCGTAAAACAAAACAGTCCCCCAAGGAGGAAAAAGAAGCACTCACAGCTGCTGGTTTTTTGGTGATACATTCACAGTTCTCTTTGTCCCTTGACTGGCCATAGGTATAAAAAGATATATATCTTCAGAGAAGAAAAAACACAAAAAAATGCTATTTGAATTCTGAACAGCAGTGTCTGTTGTATAAAATATATATGTAAAAAGATGCTGAATTACTTATCTGACCTTATCGACACTAGCAAAGGACATGGTAGGTGTTGAATTTTTTTTCTTTTTAAATAAATGCACTTTTAAAAAATGCACAGCTTGGAAAAAATACAAAAGAATATAAATTTGAAACTGATAAAGAGAGTTGGTTTTGGAAGGACTCCACTGGAGGGACGGCTAGGAGGGGAGAACAGTTAGTTTTTGCCAAAGAAGAAAAAATATATGTGTTTACCCAAGAAGAAATTGAATGAAACCAAATATTTATATAAGGGGCAGGGGGGGAATAATTCTTAAAAGTATTTGGAAGTGAGTAAAAAAAGGGGAAAATGTTTCAACCTCAGTCAGAAAGCTTGAATCAGTTGCTCAGTACAGATAAAACTGGCAACACTTAGAAAAGATACTGCTATATGACTAACTAGCTGGCTTGTGTTTTTCCTCCATGTACACGCCTGCTGTCCTCATGTCCTTGCTGGATTTATATTTCCATCCCTTTAGAATAAATGCTTGGACATTTTATGTATAGAATCTAACCTGTGTGATGACATCTATTCCCAGGTCCTTGGATCCCAAAGTATTCATTAGGAATGTGATGGAAATCTCCCTTGAATGATGAACTTAAAAGATCTGCTCTTGAAGCATCATTAATCTTTCCAGGCATAGAAATCAGTGTACTGTCACCATCCATTCACTATGACAGGTAAAATGAGTTTTTCCCCCAGACTTATGGAAAACAAAAATGGTTTTAGAAAATGCACTGTGGTCATGATTCTGATCAAGAAAGGGAGCATAATTCATATGTTGCCTAAAGAAGGCTCGGCAAACTCTATTCCTTCAGATTTTATTCTGTGCTCATCTTCATGAACCTCCTCTCTATTCTCAGCACACTTAGAACAGCTAAATTCTTGGAAGGAAAAGCCACTGGTGTCTGTATCCTGGCAATGTAAACTCAAATAATGACCGGTGGGGTTTGGAGACTGTTGGCTAGACTATGAAAATAAGAAGATATTTCCTCAAAAATTTAAATCAAGACTGATGTTAGCCGGAATAGTTCATAAATCATTTTCCTCCTTCTTCCCAACAGTGAGTGTCAGAGAAACTTAGAGATAGAATATATCTATGCAAGACAGGARAAAAGTTTCAGACAATATGCCCTGTTGATTAGTTACCGCTACCATTAATATAAATCTGCCTGTTTTCAGTTGATTTTTCTCTTCTTCTTTAAAAACAAACAGAAAAGATGTATATCTGCTATAAATGAAAAAGAATAGTAAAGCTATCATTCTCATTGGGTTTTTAGGGGCATTTCTAACAATCCGAGTAAATTATTTATTTTATAGCAAAGTAGGAAAAGTATAAGGAAAAGAAGGAAAATAAAAATGGTAAAATGAGAACCATGAAAAAGATATTTAACTATTTATGATTCACTGTACCATAAAAAGGTCTTGAACATCCTAAAATGTTGCCTCCTGGCCTTTGCMCACATTAGTGGGCCAGATATTAGTGACTACTACAAATAAAATGAACTAATTACTTGATATCATTTCCTCCAGTTACAAATAATCACAGGCATATCAAAAGGTGTAGCTGAAATCAAAAATAAGCCTAAGTAGAAACATACTTCAGCTCTTTTTATCTATTTCTTCCTACTTTCTTACTCCCAAAATGCTCTTTGAAACAAACAAACAAAAAATCATATTTTTTGAGACTGAGCGGTGTTAGTTTTCTTCTATTCTCATCCCAGAGCAACTATGTTAAACCCCTGTAGTTGGCATAGGGTCTGCATGAGAGACCTCTACTATTTTAGGATGTGTGTGACCTGAATGTCCTCTGATTCTTTATTCTACAGACTCAGATGTAAATAGAAGTCCCCTTTCAAAGAATCAATGGAGAGCTCCAAAGGCACTCCTGGTTTCTCCTTCCTCAATACCTTTGCTCCTGTCTCCACCTGCCACCACTTCCAGCTGTGTGGTCCTGCTCCAGCTACAGCTCTCTGTCCCCTGACCTGGGCTGACTCAGTTGTTTGCCTGGTGGCACTGTAGTCCAGAACACAAGAATAACTTCAGCTAAAAATAACTACCATCTCCACTGCAAAGAGCTGCTGTTTAACCTGGAGTTATTTCAGTGATGATAATAAGTCAACAATAATTGACTACATAATTATTACATACACGTAGGAACCAGAGTTACAGAATACACTCTCTGCAATAAGATAGCTACTCTAGGCAGCATTCCTTGGTGAATAAGAGGTAAAAGGAGGACTCATCACACCCAAATACCACATCTACAGTTCTTTTCATAAACGGGTGTGTGTCTTCTGCAAACATAACTTTTCTACTAATTTCTCAGGAATTTAAAAGTGCAAAATTTCTATAGCTGTTCAAATAACACATTTAATAACATATTTTACAAACTCTTAACACCCCCTGCCCCAGCCCCAGAATATTTGAGGGGTGGGATTTTTAATACTTTGCAAATTAAAACCAAGCCCTTAACTTTTTAATAGACTTTAAGAATCTGTAAGCTAGGACTGCAACTTGTTATCATATTTTTCTCCCATTTCCATCTGGATCCAGAATGCACTAACTCATACAGTATTAAAAGAGCTATATCTACCACTACCACACCTAGTGCAAAGCAACATTGTGGAATAAGTTGAGATGCATTTAAAGATCTATCAGATTTAAAGCCAAGCACGTACCATTGCAATTCAGTAATAATGAAAAACAGATAGCAATATTTTAGTGGATGACACAGTCTTGCTAAGAAAAATGTCTGCCATATAAAAATGCCTGCCATTAGTACATGCTTATATACAACATGAGACTTCCAGAGCGAAAAGCTTTTTATTATGTGTTTACAAAAAAACCGCACAAGATAAACTAGGTACATTTATTGCCACAGAAATCCAGATACCTAGGATTAAAGTGAAATAATAAGAAAATATAAAAATGTAAAAAACTATAGTAGACAGGAGCATTGATCCACAGAACATGAGAGGATTCATAATTCTGTGGTTGCAGTGTTAGTCTGTGTCTATATATGAGAAAAAAAATGAAGAATGTAGTTAAAGCCTAGTCTTGTTTAAACTTCATGATGCCATCTCATGTGGATCTCAAAGAGCAATAAAATGAATAAAAAATAAATGTTAAGTTAGAAACTGCCTTGAGAAACAATATGCAGACCTTCAGTCAGTGCTGGGGATGAAGACAGGAAACAGCACACACTATACCATTGCAAAAATGAACCCAAGGAATAACAACATCATTACATCTGGTGGCAATATTTGAGTTGTAAATAGAACATGTAGTAATTCAGATATACTCCTACCACAGTGCACTGCATTATTTCATTTAGGTATGTGTCTGACTATCAGTTTGATGTTCTTCAGTCCTTATTTTCTGAACTATGTTGGCTGTGGGAGAATTTAGAGTCTACACACCACTTCAGTAAACACTGTTACTAAAAAATAGCCTTCTTAAAGATTCTCGACCTGACAGATGGAATCACTGTGAATAACCACTTGAAGAACAAAAAATATTATGGTCTACTAAGCTAGGAAGGTGGCTTACCAGAAGCAAGGATCTTTTTCTTATGCAGAATTATTTATCGATAGTTAGAAAGAACTAAGCTTTGTTCTCAAACAGTTGCAGCAGTTTTGAATATATGCCTCTTTCACCATGTTAAACTAGTAACTTTTTGTATGACTGAGCAGCAAAATTATTCCAAGTTTAGCAGCTGAAATGAAACTTTATGAGTTTCAAACTTAGCATGATAGCTTTCACAGAGAGTACTAATTTGATATTTTAGGAGATGTTTTTTGCTACTGATGGTTATCAAGGTGCTCTGTAGAGCAAGCTCAAGAAAGAGAAAGAATGACAGAACCCAAGAAACTCTCTGAGTGAAAAAAGTAAAACTTATTTATTAATTACTAGCAATAACTTTTAAAGAAGACATGAGATTTGAGAGAATTTTTTTTACAAGACCTCAATCGTAATATGTAAAAAAGCACTAAGATGAAATTTATGAAGAAACAAGTTGTTCTGATTGCTTCATAATTCTGACTCAATACTTGACATTTAAAGATGCAGAAGTTTGTTAATATACTTTTTTCTTCATATTTAGAATCATTAGGATTTGGGGAAAAAGACGGTGGTTAATTAAACATATGAAATGTTATTGTTTCTTTCAAATGCATGGCTAAAGTTTCAAATCAGTTCTTTTTCCCCAGAGAAAAAGGTTTGTTAGTAGCTTGTCTGATTCTAAAATTTAAWAATATGTGAAGCTTACATAGTCTCTCTGTGCACAGGTAACAGTGATCTGTGGCTTTCTGTGGGCTAGAAAGACAGTGCAAAATAATTATGAAGGAAAGAGAGAGCGCTATCTGCATCCCCTGCGACTGCTTTTTGAGTGAAACTTATGTCACTAGGATGCGGATTAAGGTTTGCAATCACAACAAACAGTATCTTCTCCTCATCAAAAGCTTAAGACAAGCCACCATGCATAAGGCCTCATGTGGAATCCTGGGTTCAGCTTTGGGCTCTGTACTTCAAGAAGGGCATTAGAGCAAGGGCAGAGTAAAGCAGTGATAAACATTGGAAATCTAGAAAGTATTAGTTATAAAAAAACACTGGAAGAACTGGGACTATTTATCTTAAGAAAGAGAAAACTGAGATGTAAGGGCATTGGACATCGTCATCAAGTATTTAAGGAGCTGCTGGAAAGAAAGAATAACTCTGCCTGGGACACCTGGCCATGGACTCACACTTCAAAAAGGAAGATTCAGATTAGGATAAAATCTACCAATAAAGACGGTGCACCACTGGAATATATTGCTTGGAAAGGTCATGGAAGTCAGTGGAGATTTTTATAAAAATGTGAGAGGTAAATTTCTGTCAGGGATGACACAGGCATAATTGACCTGCTTTGATAGGGGTATGGATTAAGTGAAGTCTCCAATTCCCTTCTAGCCCTCTTTTTCTATAACTTTAAGAATCAGACTGGTTGATTCTCTCCAGAGACTGTACATTCAGCCGTAGGAAGATAAAAGAGAGTGTGCCTTTTATTGGGACCCCCTCAAGCACAGGAGCCCACCAGGCAGCACAGTCCCAGATGCTGCACAGAGCTGCAACCTCCCTTCCGCTCCAGGCCTCCCACGAGTTGGCATGTCACAGGTCGAGAGGCTGACTGCATCGGGCTGGAGGTCTCACACAGCAAGGAAACATAACAAGTAAGTGGGACTTGCCCAAATCACACCAGACAGCCGCCTGTTTAGCAGGATTTCTTAAACATCAGATGATCGCTCCTGTGGCTGATAAAAATGGAGAAGTATCGGAGCTCTGTATCATATCAGTTGTCACTAGCTCAGAATACTTCCTGTATCTGTGAGCCAGAAATAACAAATTTACAAGTTCAGAGACTGGGCAAACCTGCCATGGTAGAAGCATTTCATTTCTCTGCACCTGAAGTATGAAGCCATCTGCACAATGACGTACTCAAATGAACACTCTAGCTCTGCTGCAAATGGTATAAGACTAACAAAAAGAGACAAACCCCGCTATTTTAGCTTTATATTTATYGTCACAACTAACCTTGCTTTTGCAGAGAGCAAAATGGCTGCGCACTGAGCCAACTTTCCTGGCAAGCTATGGACACCTTGTGCCACCGTGCTGGCCATTCAAAACGGTTTGCAGGCCGAGGCGAACGGATGGCTTTCAGGGGAATATACGGAGCTTTGCCTCACCAGAGCAGAGACAGCATTAGCGTGCAGGGGGAGACGGGCATGCTATTTTTAAATTCTGCTGCCTGATGTGCAGCACTCACTTCAGAGGAAGGTGATTGCTGCTGCTTTAGCTCCTGTGAAGGAGTAATTGCCTCGCTCCATCCTTGAATCTTCGAAGAGATAGTAAGAAAATCCCATCTTTGTTAAGCAGTATGCTAAGTTCTCCTTCCCAGCATACCACAGAAATAGAGGTTGTCAAAATGTGATTCATTGTCATTTCTGACCTTCAAATATCAGTTTTCTCATTAGGACTGACATGTTAATTATGGCCACATAAAAAGCAGGATACAAAAACTCGGCTGTATCACAGCAGGAGCCATGACCATTGCACTGCATGTTTCATTGCTAGTATGTGCAGTTCTCCTACTACACACATGATACCAAGGAACTATACTCCACCATAGCCCATTTCAAATCACAGGAAATAACGTATTTACAGAAGGCTTACCCTATTTTCACACTGAAAAGGTACAAACCCAAACACCAACACCAACCAACCCCTTCCCCAGTGATACAGCGTTAGTGCAACTTACCTACAAGGCTGGAAAGGAGCAATTGTTCCTTTACCCCTGATCCCCCCCAGGGCCTCCTTCCCTGTCTTGGTAACCCCACCAGCCCCCCTTTTCTTCACTTTGATACCAGGATTATTTGCCAATATGAGGGTGAAAGCGCCAGGCCACCAGGCTCCTGAGAACAGACAGGAGTGGGACAGTACCACAAGTGATGGATTGTCTAAAGATGTAAATTCTCATTTTCAAGGTACAGCATTTTTAAAGGGATGGTGGTTTTCTGAGGATCAGGGGAATGTATAGCCATGCTTTCCTAGGTCAGGAGAGCCCTTACTGTTTATCATTAACAACCTGCCACTGAGAACACTTTGAACTGTGAGTCCTGAGGGGACTGAGCAGTGGTTTACAAGTAGTGGATGCTTCTTTCCCTCCTGTCCCCTCCTTGCTGAACAGCAACAAACACTCACTGGGTTCAAAATCCTGAACTAGTGGTCTTTACCTCCAGAAACAGAAATAGAGCTGCCTCTTCTGCCTATGGCAGTTTAATATGAAGTGCTTCTGAGTATAAATAGGGAAGTTTGACATTGCCACCTTAAAATGGATCAGTCTTTCAAAGCCGTGATCCGTGAAAACCCCACAGCTAGCACTGGGGGTGGAGAGAGAGGGAGGGAAATTTCTTCTGACTGGGAGACTGAGGTGCTAAAACCAAAATATTGCCGGGAAGAATAGGCACTGAACAGAAGGGTATGCTGTTTTATGTAGATAAGACCGTCTGTAAAGCAACCATATTCCTCCTTATTTACTAGGGAGACAAAGACAAACCTCATTCACCCAGGGGAGCTGGATATTTGAAAGCTATACCCATTATTCAAACCCATTTATGTCTRGTTTCTCATTGTTTTCGGTTCACATTTATCTATTGCTGCGGGGTATCATAAATTATTACTAAAATTTTTAAAACCATGAAAAGAAGGATGTTTTCTTGAAAAAGGTGGAAGCTATTTTGGGAGCTTTCCAATAGTTTTAAATTGCATGTGAATTTTTATATTTAAAATCTCTGTGTACCTTTTACTCATACTGATTTTGCTGGTAACAGGTGGTCTTTCATTTTAAGTCCTGCTATTTTCCAGCTCTCTGTCTCCCACACACTCAGGACAGAGTTCTCATCTCACTCATATAATGCCACCGATGGCAGTGAAGACAGCCCTTTTTGATCCAATGTAAGAAGGATCAGGCCTTCAGCCTGTGGGACCAAAAGCTCTTCAGCTCAGATACACAGAAACCACCACCAGCCAAAGAGTGAGCTCCAAGAGTTATCTCTCCTGGGACAAATACAGTTCTTGTACCATCTTTTAGCTGAAAGACTACCCTATAATCCTGTACTACTGCATTATTCAAACATAATGGATGAAATTAGTTAGGAGCTGAAGTACTTAGTTACCAAATCTCCTCATGCCATAGGATAAAAAAAGAAGAAAACATATCATAAAAGGATAAAAAGAAGTAGGCAGCATTTTTAAGAAATAGCCCTCAGGAGAAGCTGAGAGCAGTCCTCTGCCGCTAAATCAGCATATCCAACCAGATCAGTAATTAACAATATTGGCACTAATAACCTTCAGCAGCATGGCAGCATGCTGATACCAGTTGGGATTCCTGTGATCATTATTGCAGAAGGAAGGAAGGAGGACTGGAATTTGCACAGATGGAGGAAATGGGAGGAAATAAGTGTTTTTGAGAGAGAGAAAATAAAGTTTATGGGCTAGAAAAAGTGACAGGTTTTGAACTAAACTAGCTCAAGTTTTAAGCTTYGGTTCCAAATCTACTGCTTCTCAAGCATACCGCTATTTAAAAAAGGAAGGGAAATGCACTTTATTTCATAGTTTGAAAATAACTGACCATTTTAAAGCAGAGGGAAATTATTGCTTATGAACAGAATCTTTAAATCTGAAAAGCAGCTAGGGCATAGTTGGAGTAGGTCTTAGAATATTCTGATCATTCATTTTCAATTAACCCAAATGACTACTTTCTGTATCAAGTGTAATAATCCTTCTTGTTGCTCATAAGGGAAAAATGAGCATGTATGAAGTGGAAAGAGGCTGTGGGTGAGAAACCTTGTGAAATACAAGACCCAACTACACCTTCAACAGAAGCCTGTGGAAAATTGAACGGTTGGTGATCAGCTGTGGTAAAAGTGAATTAAGAAGTTGTATACAATTTCCCAGTGACATTTTTTTGGGGGAGCCTAATCCATTGACTTTTCATAGCACCTTCCCTTAAGCACTGCTGAAATAGCTTTCACATAATACTGGAAACTTCACCCAAAACAATGCATTGGAAAAAGGATTCTGCAGATGCCTTGAGACTAGAGAGGAGACAGCCACTGAGAATCGAGCCAATTTGCTGACATTTTTCAGAGGTATTGTGCTATAGCCATCCTATCCTCTAAGCAAGGTGGAACTTTGGTTTGGCTGCTTAGTTATTTGGGTTAGTAAAAATTAAAAATGCTTCAGGAGTCTTATGAGACTGAGCAGCTGGGAAACAAAATGAAATTAAATGTTGAAAAATATAAAGCAATGTTTGTGGGAAAAAATCCTAATGCACAATAATGGGCTTTGAATGAACTTAAAACACTCAGGAAAGAGATATTGGTGTTGTAAGAGCTAGTTCTATGAAAACTTCAGTAAAGCAATTTGAGTACTAGGAATTGTTAAAGAAAAAGTGGAGAGCAAAACTGAAGACATCATTCTGCTACTATATAAATGCATCTACATTTTAAAAACTATTTGCAGTCCTAGTGTTTGAACCTGCTCACAAAGGTTATGGAAGAATTAGAAAAGCTACTGAGCAAGATGGGGGTATGATCTAAGGAATGTAATGGCACCTGTACAAGGAGAAACTGAATACAGAGTATTGCTGAAGCTGCATTTCTTCACACTGGAAAAGAGATTAAAACAAACAGATAGAATACTAGCTTATGATAAATGGCATGGGAAATACAAATATGGATCTGTTTCTGATAATATGAAAACACTGAGTCATGAAATGAAATTACCAGGTGAGAGACTGGAAACAAAAGGACCTATCTTTTACATGCAGCATATTTATACTGTGAAGCTCACTCTATGATGACATTATGGATATTCAGAAAAAAAAATCAAGGCCATTTTTGAAAAAAAGTATAGCCTAAATCATGGATGAAACGATCCATTAAAATGTTAGCAGTACAAAGATACCTCCTGCAATTCAGCAAGTCCTCGAGTCACAGACTGAGGAAAGCTGCTCTCAAACACTTTCTCTATTTTTATACTCTTGTCTAGGCAAATCATACTTTTGCTAGACAGAGAATGCAAATCTGGCTATTTGGTTTGATGCGGTGTGTCATTCTATGTTTTTATGCCCACTCAGTATTTCTAATTCACGTATTAAAACAAGGAAGCGAAAAAATAAATCAGATTTGCAGCTGTATCTCCTGGATGGATGTACTTTCACCAGCTTAGAAGCCAGTATTATAAACTGTCTGSACTAAGAGAAACAATGGATCAAGTTAACCAGTGCAACTCTGTAGGTTGTCAGTCATAAACTACGGTCAAACCATTGATATACTTTATACACAGTATATAGATATACACACCAGAGATATCCTTCATAGAACTGGGCCATAAACAGACCTTTTCCAAGTCACTCTGCAAGTGTTCTGCATGAGGTAAGGATCACCTTGACATGAGCAGCATTTATAGCCTCACTGAAAAGAAAGAGTGATTTATATCTTCACTCCTCGAAAAAAACAGTTCAGACTCATTTTAGAGAAATATGTGAAATCACCCGTAGTTATTCTTATCCCTGGCCAAATACTACCTGTATTCAGCCTTTCAAGCTCTGCATATAAATAACTAGCACAAACCTCTGTCTACCTCTTTCACAGACAAGATTTAGAATATTATTTAAAATAAAGTACAGCCTTTGAATGACAATCTACAGAAAGAAGCATAGGATATTCTTTCTTATTAAGAACAGGTTAAAAAAATGTCATCAAGAGGATAAAAGATGAAAAGGATATGTGCAGAGAAATAAGACCTTTCATTTACTTCTTAAACTATTTTGTTAATTGCTCTCCCTCATAAGGTGTGTCTTGGGAAAATGAAACTTAATAAGGGGAAAGAATAATAATTAAGCATCTAAAAATGAACAAAGGTTTGGATTAGCGTATCAAGGCCTTTGAAAGTTCAGAAAATTGGAGGAGGTGAACAAGAATACAAAGATTAGAAAAATCAGAGCGGAAAGACTTAGAATAGAACTTCATGATAACAGCTGATTCTTTGTACCTCCAGTCTTTCTTTTTCACTCACAACCATACAAAATAATTTTATAGAAATTGTACCATACCCGTCTATATGAAGAAACTGTTTATCTTTTAATACCAAAAATATCCATATTTTTGGAAAATTGYTGCCTGTTCATTGACCTAAAATTAAATTAAAGCTATTCCTGCTGGGATGCTCTGAGATACCCCAAACACAGTATCCATGAACACTTCATYGTCTGAGGATTCTACAGTGCCATTGCATTTCCCCTCCACTCCCCCACTTAAGGGTAAGATGCATAGCTTCACCTTTCTGATTTGAAATGCAATGGATATAAAAGAACAATTGCTTACTGCAATCATAGTTCACTGTGATCATGTCATATTAAAGGAAAGGAAGAAAGATTTAAGATTACTGAAGATAAATGGATCCAGCAAATCAGATTAGAAMTGAAAAGTATGTTTAGTGAAATCTCTCATTTTCTGAAATAGTCTTCAAATACTTATGTCTAAAACCAAACAGGAAAATCATAGCACAGATCATATACCACAGAAAGAAGGTATAACTAGGGTAAGGGCAAACACTGTTTAGTTCTTACATTTAAACATAAAAAACATTTTGTACCTGAAAAGTTAACAGCAAAATATGGATACCATTCTTCTCAAATGTACTAATCTTAATAATAAAATAAATTTGGTCAGATACAGATCTGTAAACATAATGCACATAATTTTATTTTATTTTGAGCTCATGAGGCAAATCTCTGTATAATGCATATATATTCAGATGCATAGCATACTGTGACACTAGTGATAGTTTTGTGCTCATCCTAAAAGTATGTTACCTTTTATATTTGGGATTTGCAGTAGCATGTAGATACCCAGTTCTCTCTAAAAGTCAGTGGCAGTCAGTCAAATAACTCCCTTTAAGGCTTTATGCTCAAGTTATTTGCGTGGACTCAGATCATCTTGGCAACCAAAATACAAATCTAGGTAACAGTCCTGAGCCATTTCTCACATTTCATGATACACAGCTATTCTGCAGAAGTGCCCACTACGACACAAGTACACTCAAAGGACTGGAAAGGACTGTAAGGTCAAAGGCCTTCTGGCACACAACTAAAACATGCCGTTACTGGTAAAACAAATTATATCACTCATCTCACTAAGAAAACCTAAAGTTACCTGAATTAGAGCTCACTTACAGTACTGTGTTGTTTCATTGTGATTACACTGCTTAAAACTTCAGCAAAAGGAGGATCCCTGTGGAACTGCACATGCGTTGCCACAGGATGTGCTTTTGAACCTGAAAAGTAACCAAAGCCCAGGAAAGCCCCAAGCTCACAGCAAGACTGAGGAATGTAAAAGTAGTTAAACGAGACTCAGAGCAACTACGTATGTGCAGGGCAAAAGGGCTGCTTGCATGGGAAGTGAGTAAAGATTCCTATACAGTCTTGGTAAGCCTCAGACTAGAAAAATGAAAAAATTATCTGGAGGATACTGCAGTCAGTAAGTGGTGCATTGGGCTCGGTTTTGATCCCATTTACCCTGGTTTCTCAGTGGTGTTTTTCCACTTATTTTCATAATTTACTCTTCAATTGCATTGGCATTAGAATTAAGACCCCATATGCAGAAGCAAATTAGAAGGACACATATCTCCCTCTGAATACGCCATTGAGTTCTTCACCACACAAAAGTAGATCTGATAACTTAAGAACTGAAAATGGATCACTTTAAGAAGCAATGAACTGTATCTTTGGCCTTAACTTCTAGACTAAACTCAGGTAAAATTCCTCATGAAAATCAGCAGGGATCCTGCCCACATGGAGACTTAAATTATCAAAGTAGTAAGAAGCAATTCTACAGGGAGCAGTCACTCTGTAAAGGCAGCCAATAATCTAGTTACAGGAAATGTATATTACAGATGCGGATTAACACTCACTCACCATATTTGGAACGTTAAAGAGTATTTTAAATATGAATGCAAAATTACAATCACAAAAATTAACAGTTAAGAAAATGACACCCTGGGACATACTCAGGGTTGTGATTAAAAATTGTAAAATTACTCTTGGTGATTGACAGTGATGGTTTGTGCCTCTCCTTCTATTCAAAGGTTTTTGATGATAGAGTAGCAGTGCTCAAGATTTCCTTATCTGCAGTGTATGTGCTATTCAAGTACTGTTCCTCTCTGGTGGGGGACTAGAAAACTGAATTTTGCACTTGTGTGACAGCATGTGCTTGAGCTACCAAATAAAAAAAAGATGAATATGAAACATAAAAGATGAGAAAATGAAAGCTGAATACAGAGAAGGAGATAAATACAATTTTGGTAACCAATTATATAAAATATTTACCACATTAGAGTTCCAAAGATCACTAAACTTTCAAAAATAATCGTGGACAACTCACAACTCAAAGAATTAAACAAAGCTGAGAGAACTCAGTCTTTACATGAAAAAGATACTAATTTTAAAAATTCTAATCCTCTAAAATGTGTTCAATCAAACTAAGTGCACACTTTTGCGGAAACATTATCTACTGCGAGTATCTCATTCAGCAAAGTTTAACATTCCTGTAGGCTGTACTTCCACTCCAATTCTCTTCTGAGAATGTGGGAGCCTCAGGCACCATAAAAATAACAAAAAAATTACTAAACAGCAGAAAACATATTAGAACAAACTTTCCTATATTTTATCATGTTGTTACTAGTATACATAAAATTTTAACATTACAGGCACACATTTTATGTCTAAGTCCAGTAGAATTTTTCAGATTGATATTAAATTAAATAATATAAAATTCAGTTGTCACTCATGCTATCAGAATACAGAGTGATTCCCAGCTGTGCAATTACTAGCAAATTTTGCAGGCTCAAGACTCATCATATGGAATAATGAATATCTCCTTTCTGAATAGCTAAGATAATCCCCCAAAATGTGTTTCTGAAGAAAACTCTTAACTCAAAAAAGTTTTTCAGGGTAAACAGAGAAGGCACAACAGATATTAACTGTTGTCTCTCCCAACGCTTGTTCCCACAGCTTCTTGCTTCTGCCCTTGTGGAGAGCAGCTGTGGAAGAATACCATGTCCCTGCTCACCAGATCTAATCCCACCATGCCTTTAATCACCTCTGCCTACTTGCATGACCGAGGTAAATCTCCATTGCTTTCTACTTCTTTGTGCACAATAAAAGCAGCACAGAAACAGGAGACCGAGCAGCAATCATTTTTAGTACACTATAGAGAGCGCTGCTTATTAAATCCTGTTCAGTTACACCTATGCAGGCCCACAGCAACAAGGATACGCAGTCACCCCAGAAGTCAGCACTTGAAGAGGACCAAGTTGCTGAGGTATCGCTGATGGTATAATTTGGTCAACAGAATTTTCCTATGAGTGATGGTGTCTGAGAAAGAAAAAATACTCCTACTTGACTTTCTTACTCTGTGWTGAATTTGCAAGGCTTAGTTACAAGAGCAGAACCAACACCTTGACAACTTGATCGTTGTGAAACCACCACATACACCATCATATTTCACACCATAGCATGTACAGCTACAACTTCTCTTTCCGAGACGATTCTCCTTTCACATCAGCTGTTAACCAACCCCTGTCAAACAGTACTTTGGAGTGGTGCCAGCTAGCCATTTTTAACACGTTTCAAATTTATTTGACACAGTACCCAGCACGTGAAATTGTGTTTCTTGCAATTGTAAGTCCCCACAATGTAACAGCACAGATTAAACTGGTACTTTTGTGTTACGCTCATCCAAATGGATTTGGCAGCTGCTTCTTCACAGAATACTCTGGCTGCAGATCTTTARAGTACAGACAGGAATATGAATAAACACCCCTATTTTGTTGAATTTCTTTGATCTCATTTGAATGACCAATGCTTGCTGAACAAATTCATTAATACTGCTTCCAGGTATAACTAAAGAAAAAGATACTTCAATACAAGCCTGAATAGAACAGAAATATTTTAATCAGATGGACAAATCGGTTCATGGGAATGCCACTTGCAATTCAATAATGAGATTTGTAGGTTGCCGTATTTTATAAAGAACATTACAGAGCTGTTCAAGATTACCAAGCACATAAGCAGAATGCATTTTTCATTCCTAACTCTATTGCTACAAGGATTTCCCTACAGAATGAAAGTGCAAACTTGGGGTTGTAAAAGGCTGCAATGTTTTTACAGACAAAATTTAGACTTTCAAATCTGCATACACAAAATTTATTAAGAAATAACTTGGTTGTATTATGCCTATTTTTGACCCTATTGCGATGACTTACATTTCATGCATGCAAAACTTAGGCCTAAGTGTTTTTTTGACAAACACATAGAACTTACTCTATCACTTGACAAAGTTATAGTGACTTTATTTGTTTAGTTGAAAACTGAGTATCATCTTTGTTAAGGCAGAATGTTTTGACTGCTTTTTTAGAATATTTTCTGGCCAGCAAGAATCACAGAATCATAGAATGGTTTGGGTTGGAAGGGACCTTTAAAAGTCACCTAGTCCAACCCCTCCTGCAGTGAGCAAGGACATCTTCAACTAGATCAGGCTGCTGAGAGCCCATCCAACCTGACCTTGAATGTTTCCAGGGATGGGGCAAAAGAAAGTGCAGGGCCAAGCTTAAGAATTATATTATAGAAAGTGCTGATGAACACTTCACAGACTTGATTTGGGTAGCCAAGTGGAGTTAAATTCTACTATATTAGAGTACTTATGAAAAGCTTAAAAACAAAACAAAAGATGAGGCATGTTCAATACAGAGGGCATTTTCAGAACTTTCCCAGAGCAATAGCTGAGGAGTCCTTGTCAGCCTGCATCCACCAGGCTGTATTAAGATAAACAATGTACTGCTGTACATAACGTACAAACTGTAGATAATGTTACATTTATTTCTTGTTTTCTGCTTTCACAAACTTCAGACATACTGTAATAACAGGAGTGTATTAGACAGAAGGAAATTTAGCAAAGGTACAAACTGTGAATTGAACTCTATCAAAAATCAACATAACCTGATGATGACACCATCTATTTGAAAAAATAAAATCTTGCGATCCTGATCTGTGTCACTGCTTTTGCCTGGAAAACCATGTTTAGATATAAGCTAGCTTCCCTCCAAAATCAGGAATTAATATTAATAAAATACAGTTGAGTGGACAATGCACATTTATAAAATATTCCTCCATTCGTTTCAATTTAGTGTTACAGTAAAAACAGATTGGAGGAAAGGACTAGCAATAAGTGATATTGAAGTCACAAGAAGGCTTTATAATCACAGACAATAGAGAGGTTATCCTAACTTTAAACCTACTTCCTACCTAGCATAGATGAGGTAACTTCAATGAACTGGGCCAGTGCTGTTAAAAGCAAAGCAAATACAGAAAATGGAAGAAGAAATTCAGGTCCCTAATATTCTGTAGCAATAGATTTCTCCATAAAAATACTCATATATATAGAAGATATTTTTGTCACTCAGGGCTGCTTAGTTATCAAAATAAAAGATAATTTAGAAGATTTAATGTAAGAAGGAACTGGGCAATATATTCTGGCAATTTCAATTTCTGTATTCATTAAATGCATGTACTAATCTTTGGGAAAAATCTTGGTAGCACTGAGAATTGCAGAGGTGAGTGAATTAATGGTCTTCTTTAAACTTCTAAAGGCTTGATTTAAATCAGTCCTAAGACATCATGTCAAATGAGCGAGGAGAAACGAGTGGAGGCGTAGGTCTAGTGGAGCTGCTGAAGGTGTACTGCAGAATACTAAAAACACTTGCACTGAAAACCTTTCCTTACCTTAATATATGTTGACTGGACACAATTTGCCTTAATCAGCTTTGGCCTTTGGTTGGCAAGAACTTTACTAATGCTATTGTAGTGTTATTCAACTTCTTTATAAGGTAATACAAATACCATATTTCTAAGCATAGATACAGAATGTGTATAATACTGTCTAAACCATTGAAGGTGCAGTACAAGGGACTGACTTATAGCCGCTGTACAATAATGTAAACCTGGGGGTTTTTTTTGGCAGGTTTGGTGTATGAATACTTTGGCTTAATTAATGGGAGGTTGCTTGGAAGAACAAGAAGAGAGTAGTTCAAGTTGAGCCACTATTCAGCAAATCCTAGGGTGTTGCTACAGGACAACAGAAGATCTTTTTGCTTCAGTGTTTTCGTGTTCCCTCCAGCTAGCTGATAAAACTGGTTGAAGACCAACAGCTCTGTAACGAAGATTTAAAATGATCTTCCCAGCAGGTGACTTGAAGAGTAGATATCAGGGAGGAGGCCGACACGTTCCTCGGTTCAGCATGTTTGAAGAAGCTAGGTCTGCCTAAATTGGAAGGTCTACCTTAGAAAATACAGACAGAAATTGGAGTATTTTATGCTTTTATTTTAAAAGCTTTCTCTGCATCTCATTTAAGAAAGCTAATGATTACTGTACCGCTATACTACTGACTACACATTTGCAAAGGGCTGAAGAGCCCTTTCCTGGTCTCATTTGGACTAGCTAAAGGGTGCTGCAACCCAGAACGCTGGTTAAGAATGGAAGAATTCTGTCATGGGATCCCAGCTCAATACAGTTTCAAGGCAGCTGAGGTCAGAGATAATACACAGGTTTTGGTCTAATTTCTTTATAAGAGGTACTGTCTTTTACACAGCATATGAAGGGCATCGCTTGAAAAGGCACTTACTGGAAATACTGTTCTGGACAAGACAAAAATAGGAATGATAACTTCAGTCACAGAGGTACTACTTCTAGGGCATATTGAATGGTTATACTATGGTTGTGCTCACTGGTTCCTATCAGGAGAATCACAGCTTCTGCAAAGCGTCAACGCTGGGTATCCTCACCAGCTCAGGGAATTATGCTCTTGAAAAAGTGTTTTAGCTACAGGTGCACTTCTCTCTGCTAACTTCTGGGTACGCAGTTTTGAGCTGCTAAATGCATGCAGCATTTCTTATCACTGAAGGCTCAAGTGACGCTGTATGGTCTGAGTATCAGTTTACAAAGACTTTGGGATCCTTTGAGATGAAAGGCTGTAGATTAACATACAAGCAGCACGTAAATATTTTCACTCTCTCACACTCTGAACTCTGCGCTAGCATTTCTAAGTAGTGAGCTCATTCACTTCAGTATCACGCAGTCCCACATAACGATTCTGCTGAAAGAACTGAATGCTACAGTGCCACTATAATCAGTTTCCATCGCACTTCATCATTAGGTTCAAGACACAGAATTATCCCAACGGAAAAAAATGGTTGGAGGTTACTTCTAGGCACCCTAAGACCAGGACATCTGTAGTGTCTATATAAATCAGGCCTCCTCCACCACATATTATTTACTCCTAGACAGAGAAAGGAGATACCTACTTTGCCCTTATGCTTTTGTGAAAAAGTTTTTTATGATTATTTGATTTATGCTCTTGTGAAAATGTTTTTTATGATTATTTGATTTATTATTATTCTTTAGATAGGCTTCTCAAAGATCTTGTATGAAAAACGCAGATCAAAGATCTTGAGCTTTATCAAAATACAGCAGTAATTTACTTCATTCTGCATACCAAACTGAGTCCTTTGGAGACACCAACAGAATACTGCCACAATTTATGTATGCACAAGAAGGAGAAGTGGGGAAAGAACTGTTCTATAGAAGTTCATGCATAACAGTCAAGATACAGTAATTATCTTTGGTTTGTAGAGTACATTTGGTTTTGTGCATAACTTTTACCTTTTACATATTCATTAAGCTGTTTGCATTAAATGTTGTTTTAAAATGAGTCCAGGCTAATTTTGCTGATAAAAAAATGATTACTAGCTCTCATTATTGTTTAATGTTGTTGGCTAATTGCTTGTTATTTAGACTAAAAATGGTACCACTAATGTTCTGTTAATAGCCAGCACTCTTGGCTAGGCTTTTGGGAAGAAATCTATGTTTATGTATGTACTTGGTTATATCTCTATTCTGAATGCCCTTGCAAATTATTGCTTAGTCTTGTCCCCCTTATTAAATATTTTCAGCTAGAGAAATCTATGCTTACGTGGTGTGCCTCATGGTAAAACTGGAAGTCTCCTGTATCTACATGCACTTGTATGGACTGCATGTGAACAGTTTCCCAATACAGATTCCTGAGAGGTAAATGCCAAGAAGTGAAGTTTGTTTCCAGAAACAAGGTCCATTATATTTTAGTGAAACAACTTCCAGCAATTGCTGGGGTTAGTTCAGCTCAGTTTTATGCCAGCTCCTGCAAGCAGAAGTCTGGAACTTCTACAGGAAGGTCTACTACAGAGAAAGCTGACTAAAGGGAAATCAGCACTGCTTTCCACCTCTGAGTCAAAATGATTCTGAAAATAAGAGTATGGGCTCGGGTAAGGAGATGATAGACAAAAAGGCCTGTTCAGTTGCTCTCACCATTATTTGCTAGCTGGTTTCTTATGTTCTTATGGAAAATTAAATGACATCACATTTGGATGAGCAAATAGGATTGTGAAGCATCATTTACACTGTCCTTTGTCATGTGCAATGAATTTAACATTTTTCCTGTAAACCTACTTGACTTATTTCTGTCTTATAGTCATAAATAAGACGATTTTTCAATAGAAAAATAAATCAAATATTGTACCACTGTTGAACACAGCAAGTATGTAGAACAGCTGATTGTATAAGGTTTAACTATATATAGTTTTCAGAGTGGACACATATCAGATATGAAAATGCAATAATAAGGTTACCTTCTGGGAAGAACACATTTAAAAAATAATTTGTATTTTTGAGAAAATATAGTTACATGCACAGTTGGTGAATGCACAGACCTTATATGGATAATGGTTTATCTTATTTTTCTTTTGATCTGTTTTATAATTGAATGGTTATTTTCCACCAGTTCAAAACAACCATGGGAACCTCTGGAGACTCAAAATTTAATATTATTCTCTAGTAAAAATATTAACATATGTTATTCACAGAAATATTTTTTGAAACAGGATTTCTATATAACTAATCCATATCTAATCTTTTTACAGCCTTTATTACCACAATGAAGAATATCTTCCTCCCTCATCTTTTAGAAACAATCTGATAGCACAGAGGTGGTACATGCACAGGAAAAAAATATTTTACTTAAGGTATTACAGAGCTTTTAATAGATCCACAGTAGTGATTTGGCCAACATAGAGAGTTACTTTCAGTCTTGAACCAATACTTCAATTCCGAATATTGACAGACTCCAGATGAGTGGAGATTCAGACTCACGCTTTAACAAGAAAAACCCACAATCCATCAAAACAAATGAAAAATTAACATCTAATATCACATTGAGACTTGCTTTCTTAAATGTGTGTGTTAGCTTACATAAGTGAACTGCAAAATTCTGCCACAGAATGTCTGGCCACACATTCCTAGACAGAGTAAGTTAGATAATGTTATAGTAGGTTTCTTCCTTTGGCTCCTTACCGTTTGCAAGGTTGTTGGATTTTTCTCACACAAGAATTACCAAAGAATAGGGCAACCTTTTTTTAATGGGAAACTGTGAACACTTTGGGACTTTACCTAAGCACAGAAACTTGACTGAGATCAGCAGCAAATGTACTAACTTTTATACTGTACTTAATTTTCAAGCAGATATGTAATACAATGAAGTTTCTGCTGTTGGATATTTTGGCTAGGTTCACCCATGCTCATCTGAATATAAGGTATTAAAATCATCATTCATGATTTTCCCTTTAAAGTAAGAGCGCAATGCTAAGCTCCTAAGTACAGATTTAGAAATACAAATGAAATCATAGGATTTTCAAAAATGAGGAATAATCGAGTTTGTACTTCCTTACTGCCCAGTACTTTGGAATATTCCACTTGCGTGTTGATTCAGAATATGAAGATCCTGCAAACCTTAGCTATGGCTAGAATGACACTATTTCCTTGGAAGTCATCTTTTTAAACAATAGTCTTGAGAGTGCTTCTGTACCACAAAAATAAACAAAAGCACTTTGAAACCTAACCATAAATTATGTATGTGTCTCAGATGGATGTCAAGCAGTCAACCAATCAGTTTAATTGAAAAACAAACAAAAAGCTAGTGAATGCCATTTTAAAAGTGCCTGCTTAATATAAAACTAAGTGATGTTAATAGGAATAAATATGTTTGTAGAGTAGCAACTGAGGCTAATTTTTCTCAACATCTCTCTCTACTGACAGGTCTCTTYGGTTTTGGATACTAGCTCAGGTTTTCAAGCTGAGAAAGGCCATTTTCTAAAATTGGCATTTTGCTCCTTAGCAAACCTTAACTGTGTTTAGCAATTTGCTATGTTGTTGTGCTTCTAATGAATTGTCCACACTGTTCCTTCTCCTTGGTCTATCTTTAAAAATATGTTACTATAAATCAGTACTCGTCCATGTGAATGGACAGCCATCTGTGAATTGCTGTAAACGACAGACAGGATAAAGCTATAAAAATATGATTTGATCAAAAAGTCACTCCAGATTAAAAACATTTTTTTCTCTGCAATGGTGAGTTCTTCAGATTTGTTTTTATGTTTAAAGATTCAGAATAAAAGAGAATTTCATCAGCATAAAATTTATCTCCTAAGTTCAGACAGAACATGAATTCACAGTAGCATGAAAAACAGATTTCAGTCTTAATGTTGCTAGCAACATGGACTGTGATTCATAGATGTAATGTCATTTGGCGCTATAAATTCACAAAATCTGTGTGACACCTGTAAGTTGTAAGAATCCATTACTTAGAGTAAATGCCATATAATGAACACCTGCAAGGCCTTGCTACAGCTCCCAGTCTCTGAAAACAAGAAAATTTGACTTGTTATTTATTTTTATATTGTTGGTAATAACTTGTAAGTTTTTTAACTAATAAAATGAAATCTAGAAACTGGTCATTAATAGGATTCCAGTATTATAGCAATACCAACTGTCAGCTAAGCGTGAATTAACTCAGTGCGTGGCTGAAAGACCTGCACAGAGACACAACAGCTACCTCTCTGCTCACAAATCGAACGTACCACTTGAATATTTTCAGGAACTGAAGAGCTATTGTCTACATAGTTACACAACATGAATGGCTTCTGGCATGTCTTTAGCCTGAGCTAACTCATGTTCTCCCAAACAATTTGGGAACATGATTCAGTAGGAAGGGAGTCAGGGATGGTTCCCAAAAGGCGTATGGATCCCTTGTTCTGTGTGAAGATACAGTGGTTTGGGTATGGGTGGATATGGGTATTAGTTGGCCTCACCAAAGAACTTGGCTATATTCACTATTTATTTGCCTCCATACTATATTCTGCTTTTAAAACTCAAATCTAACTCAGTTCAGAGCAATGAAGTTACACAGATGTAAATCCAGTCAAGTAAGAGAGGGTCAGAATCTACTGTTCCCCCCGAAGAGCCTACAATGACATCAGGAACACGTTGTGGCAATCTCTTTTAATTGATCATGCAAATATTTGTTTTTCACCTTGCATCTAAACAAAAATAAATTAGAACTGACTAACCAAGCAACGTTGTGTTTCCAAACTATTGCTTATGGAATATAGTTTGTTGAAAGTAACAAAAGGATGTATGGAACAAGGGACTCATCAAAGGACCTGGATGAAAGCTAGATTAAAATAATAAACTGAGACACCTAGACAGCTAAACCACCATGGATAATTGCTGGTTACTGAACACATCAGTCAGAAGGTAAAGGGTGATTATGTCTTTTCTTCTTATTGGCAACTTTTATTAGAGTGTGCAATCTGCATGTAGCTTTGGAATTTCAACTGCTAATAGCTGATCATATAACAGCTGTTCATACAAACATTTTATTTACTTAATACCATCTCCATCTGGCCTATAGAATGGGACTTTTGGGGTGGGTGATGTGGACCTTGTTAATGAAATTTACATTGTTCTCAACTCAAGATTGGATTGTTGCAATACAATCTATGGAAACAAAATCTTCCATTAGTTTGTAAACTGCAGCCGATGTTCAGTGCAACACCCTTTTACTAATTAGCATCTCATAATGTGCAATGCTTGAAGATTTACGCTAGCGTGAGCTGATGGTAATTAAAATATAAGTACGTAGGGCAACAATAGTAAACCTGTGGTTTATGCACTTAAGTCAGCATATTGTCTTTTCCTCTAATTGATTCAATCCATCTTCAGCATTGCTTTTTCTTCTAATGTCAAGTTGGAAAATCTCATGTTTTCTCTACAGCGGGACAGCTCATCTCCGGCTCAACCTCCCCCCAATACCAGATGAAAGACAAAAACAAGTGGAAGCACTGCATTAGGGAGCAGGAGATAAATAGCTAATGCTCATCACCATGAATCTGCCACAAAGATGTGCCTTGAGTGTATGAACCTTAGTAGTAAGTATTTGAGAAATATGACACAAAAAGGTTTGTCTTGACAGTTATTAAGTACGAAATTGCTTGAGAGTTAACCTATGCAAAGATTATCCCTGCACCGGCTTTATGTTGACATGGCTGTGTTAAAGGCAATATAATCTATTGCCTCAGTATATAGACAATTACCTCAGTAATCTGAAGTCTCAACTCATGATTCTTTGGGGGGAGGGGGTGGAGAGAGTGTGAGCGCACACACTAGTGTGTATGTGCAGACTTTGAGAAGTCTAGATCCACAGAACGTACAAACAGTCCTTGAAGAGAGCAGCTGGAGTTGGAATATGTTGTTACAATACAATTGTTAAAAAAATAAATTTGCAAAAGAGAAAAGCTTGAGGAAAATCTATGAAAAACTTCAGTTGTGATATCATATAAAAGAAGGAATTCAACTTCGTTTCCTCAAAGGGCTAGAATCCTATCTCAAGGATCCAGAAATTACGGCAAGGACTTGATTAATTTCAGGAAACCTATGACTGCTCCTGAGTGTACAGTAGCATGGACAAGTCCCATATGTCTCCCTGTGTCCATTAGCAAGTAGTGGAGGACAAGTAAGAGCAGACCTGGAGTGAAACAGTTAATGGTAAGCACCTGAAGTATGAACGGTAATCTAGTCCTGAGGGCTGAATGCTCATTAGTTGTTGGGATGCAGTAGGGCTGCTCCCAGAGTGCGGCTTTCTTTTTCGCTTCATTCAAAAGGCATATAATGTGTGCTCCAGAATGGTTTCATGATATGAACCAGAATGCAGGAAGAGCAATGACTGGCAATTCACTTTGAAAGTGCATGCCTGATCTGTACTATAATAGTACAGATGCATCCGATGTCTCAGTCAGTTATCCTACTGAAATGAGATTAACGATGGTGTTTAGCATCACTTTTGAAGTACATCAAGTCTACTAACATGAAAGCTACATAATGTGGTACATACCAGGTGCCTTCATTTAAAGCACAAGTTTGCTGGTGCAAAGTCACTAGATGAATGCAGTTTTGAGAGGATCTCCATGGGACAGTCGTACAATAGTATTTCATACCATTCAAGCAATTTAGGGCCAGATACATCAGCAATGCACTCCAGCTGTTTTGCAATATTCCAACAGCCCAAAGAGGCCATAAACCCAATTTAACTGGTCTGTTAAGTCAGGTTCATGGCTGCTTTGTGCCACCAGGCTGGCACAAAGCTGCTGAAATGTACTGGTGAATTTGTCCCGTATTCTGCCTACAAAACAGTAGAAAACCTAAAATAGTCACACCTGAAGTGGTGTATTATCGTATATGCCAAAATAACAACCTACCTGGAAATTTTGTTGCAAAGTGGAAACACAAATAAAAGGAAATTGCTCATTAAGTAAAAAGAATGAAAACACTATAAAAAATGGGGCTCATTCTTTGTTTCCAGTTCACCTACCATTTGTGTTCAACAAGAGAGAGAACATTCCCACCTGCCACAAAGGCATGTACAGCTAGTAGCAGTTAAGACAGACTTTCTCCATTCTGCCTGGAAGCACTCACTGAAGCTATTAGAAATCAAGCAGCCTCTGCTGGGCACTGAGTTTTATTCCTACTCTCTTTAAAAGTATACAGCAGGTTGTCTTGAAAACACTGTCAGAGATCTTTCCTGAAGTCTACTTTTTTTCCAGAAGAAGATGAAAAATGCTGTTTCATTGGCTGAGAAGAGAAACTTTATTTTACGCACCTAGTATTATGATATCTGGGGGCTTGTACTGTAAGTGCAACAATAAAGCCCATTAAAATAATAATTTCTTCAACTGTCTTTAAAAAAATAATAATAACGTCATATAACTGCAAATGTTCTTTTACACTGAGGTAGTTTAATCTCTTTCCCTTAACATCCACCTAGGCTAAAATGGTCTATTTTGGAGATGTTAACTATATTGTTTCCAATCCCTACAAAGCTACTGACAAAAGTAATGTGTTTACTGGGATCTTATAGGCTCACTGAAAGGTTAGCACTTCCACAAGACAGATAAAGATAAAAAGATAAAGTTAAGTGTGTAAAGATACACACTTAGTACGGACAATTCTTTATTATACGGTAGCTTTCAGGCGACAAAGTTGTGTATCTTTATATAGATATATGCCTGCATTCCACCAAAAAAGTACTGTCCTTAGTTGCACTCATATGATAGCCAAGGCCTACAAAAGAAGCTTGAAGAGAATAGTTCTCATGGACTTGACTTTTTATTCTCCACCTTTTTCCTGACTGACTCCCCACCCACTTATCCTAAGTGAATGATCTGTTAGTAGAGAGGCAACAGAAAATGAAATAATCTGTGCTGTTTTTCCTGGTTGCCTGGATCTCACAGAAAACTGAACAGTCAGTAGCAGTAACTGTAGCAACCTCAAGCCACCTCCATGTGTGTACGTAAATCYAGCTGCAGAGAAATGACAGAAGGAGAAGCTGGCCTTTATCTTTAAAATAATGAGACTGGTCACATATGAGGCTAGATTTAAGTAAACCACAAATTTTAGTCTCTGAYTTGGATGATACAAAACTTTCCCTCAATAATTGCATACAGTGATATTCCAAATGCCATGTATTGAAACAACATGGCTGGCTTCTGTATTTTATATCAGTCGATAACTGATGGACAATATCTGCTCATGGGTAACTGTTATTAAGCCCCTTGTGATGCTATCTGGAAACTAACAACCCTTTTGATTGTGCAACGTAAAATTAAACTGCCTTCATATCTTACCCTTTTGATATTTTTCTGTCTAATTGGCAGACATAGCGGGAGCACACAGCTTATTATGTGCACGTTTGGAGGTCCATGACTTGGAAATTACATATGGCCACTAATTAATCTAGCTTGTAGTGCTGAAAATACTGTTTTCTGACAAAGTGTTTCAAAGCTTAAAGATGTGAACAAAAATGGGAGGGCATAACCCATATACAAACTTTGACAGCCACAGACAAAAGGTTATATACAGTCTTTAGGTGAATTCCCAACACTCAGTTGTGGGTAGACATCTAAACTGGATCTCATTTTCAGTTACAAAAGATGGGTACATAAAATTAACATGTCTTCACTACACTGAAAGAAAAAATTGTTTATGTCACATTAATGAGGAAAGGATACCTGTCCTTTAGGCTATATTTAACCTACCTATTTAGTGATTGAGTAAACTGTATTTATAGTGCTTATGAAGCTGAAAGGCTGCAAGACATGCAACAACTTTATATTCCATTCACTAGTGCTGTGTGAGAGACTTGGAAAAAATCTGCTAGGCCCCTTAAATCTCAATATTTATCTCATCAGTTGGATAGGTCTTCGAACAAAGTCACACAGTCTTCACTTAGATAAGGGAAGCCTTTAGGTAACTATGCTTAAAAAAGTACAAACCCAAAGAGAATGACTCCCCCAAAACTTCACAGAACCAATCAACACTCTTCTAACGGTGAAGTAATTAAAACTGTCCTCCGGTGACCAATTTCAAAACACAGAAAATTATGAAGTGGCAGAAATTGAAGCACACGGTATTAGGTTGTTCTCAACTCTTCCGCCAAATGAAACAAAACCTGTCTCTCACCCTTTCTCTCTCTATCTTCTCTATCACACACACAAACACATTTTCATATTATATATGCCCTCYTAGTTCTTACCTTTCTATATGTTTTTAATTCACTCTCATTTAGATTCTCCATTAATTGACCTAAACCAGTTTCACAACAGATGAAACTTTGGTTATTACTTGATTAATAGGTATCTACTTCCCTATTGCTTCCTCTCCAGTTTTAAATCTTGATTTCCCATTTCTCTGCTTCCTGTGATTCTTCGTAACTCAAAGGCTATCRTTCTTAACATTTGTTTTATGCATGCTTCTATAATTTATCTGATTCATATTGTTATGAATATTTCATTTAAGAGATGGGAACACACGTTTTTTTAAGGTGTGGTGGTTAAATGAGGAGCATTTTGGAAAGGAAGACATCATCTTAGTGTGGAAATACATGTTTAGGGTTGTGTATCTCAAGACACAACCACATAGAATCATAGAATCATAGAATAGTTTAGGTTGGAAAAGACCTTTAAGATCATCAAGTCCAACCGTTAACCTAGCACTGCCAAGTCCACCACTAAACCATGTCCCTAAGCACCACATCTACACGTCTTTTAAATGCCTCCAGGGATGGTGACTCAACCACTTCCCTGGGCAGCCTGTTCCAGTGCTTGACAACCCTTTTGGTGAAGAAATTTTTCCTAATATCCAACCTAAACTGCCCCGATGCAACTTGAGGCCATTTCCTCTTGTCCTATTGCTTGTTACTTGGGAGAAGAGACCATGAAAGGCAGTTAACCCTATCTTTGAAGTAAAACTAGAAATGTCAAAACATAAACTCGACAAACTATGTACTTTTAATCCTGAGATGACAAAACTCATTGCCAAGCCTTTATGCAGTAGTCTTTCAAGAACGGTGTTAATAACACTGAATTTCCTCAGTATTTAAAATGGATACTTCATCATAGTGGAATGATGGAAGAAAATAATGGAACTATTTAAGCCAGCCATTAAATCTATAGTCATCCAGGCTTTTATTTTATAACTCAAGACATTTAATATTTCTAGGTTGAATGAAGCCTTTTGAAATATTTTGAATAGGCCATCCGATATAGTGACTAAGAATGTRGCTATGTAAACTTCAGGATAAATTTAAGAATGAAAGATGTACCTTGAACCCCTTTTTAGTAGCAAATCTAACAAGAACAAATAAATTCTGTTCTTGTGACCACAACCTGAAACTAATCTTAAACCAAAATACAACATGTTTTGTCAAAAAAAAATTACTATATTCTTCAGTCTTCTAAAACATCAAGATAAAAACTTTCCATTTGACTGAAGGAAAACAACTGTAATTCAACTTTAAGTATTAGTAAGTGAATGAGTCTAATGGTAAAAGAAATGCATGGTCCTCAAGGTTAAGGGCCTTAACTTAATATGCTGTTGCACCACACACTTCCTGCATGCTCTTGTTTAAATTACTTGCCCCAGATTTTTATAGATACTTAGATATCCCACTCCCCTACAGTCACTTTCGGGTATTGAATCAATGAGAATGAGGTCACTAAATACTTTTGACAATCTAGGCCCTAACTTTTCTGTGCCCCAGTTCTTCCATTTGTAAGAATGTGCATTAGCTAATTGTGGTAGAGTGCTTCGATGCTGCAACAAATGGTGGTCAAATAAATATGTAGAATATGTAGAAGACAGGAGAATTTTCAAAAACCTATGGAAGAATAAATGGAAAAAAATAACTTTTTTCTGTTATTATTTTTAGACTGATTTAAAGATGTAGAAATCAAAACACTGAAATCGAGCAACCTCCCCGAGGAAAGACAAAATTCTCTAGGATTTTGCCCTACTACAGAGTTTTATTATGTTAGATGAGCTGTGAAGAACTAAGTAAGCTATCATGAGGCTGACTATGATCAGGTACCTGAGGCAGACAAAGAACCACATTTTATACTGGGTGAGCTGAATTATGACAAAACTCTGGYCCAAGTTCAGATTAACTATGACTGATGTAGCCTGTCCTAGTCTATAATGATCACAAAATTCTGGTCAGTGTTACATTAGCTAGCTTAACTTTACAGATGTGTTTTAGCATGACACTACTTTGTACTGAAGATAAGGTCAAAAGATTCTGGAAGAGAGGGTTAATCAATCAGTGTTTCAGCTACGACACATGCTTCTCTGAAGTTCTTTTCCTGATAAAATTAGTGAAAACAGGATTGGAGACAGTGAGTGAATATAGTAGYTTTGTAAAGAGATTGACAGTTAGTCTGAATTCCTGTTTAGCCCTGGGTTGATTTTAAGCTTTGCGTGCTTTCTGCCTAATCCTCCAGGAATGTAATAAAGTGTTACTAGAGGTCAGCATGAAGGTGAAAGTAGCATTTGAGTCTGCAGGGTTATCAAACCTCTGCTGTTAGGCTCCCTTTTTCATATTCTCAAATATAATTCACAACTTCTTTTAAATTGAGATTAAGCAGTGTAGAAATGGATCATAACCCTCTGTGCCCATCAATATAAAGAAATAAAAATTAAAGTCGATATATCAGCAGGAAAAGTATGGCAAGTATTCTGTTGGCTCAGTTGACAACAATTACTCAGCTAGTGTAACACACTATGTCTGGCTTTATAACTGGTAGAAATTTGCTTGTTAAACACACAGGAATTACTGAATTTCCAAATCAGTTGCCTCATAATGCAAATATCGAGAAGGAAATGTCTGCTACAAATCACTAAATACAGTTTAGAACAGTAATAATCCCTTCAAAAAACTTTCATTACTGCATTTAATGACTGGCTCACTGGAACATTACGGACTTTCAACATCATATTGGTTCATTAGCTGTCAAATCGGCCATCAGKGCTGGCACTGACCAACCCTGTAATGATAATTGGTTATCCTTTCTACGTTATCCCAAAAGAAGCCATTACTATAAAGAAATAGGTATCATAAGTTGGAAATACGTATTTAAAGTATATACTTCAAGTTTAAACAAATGTTTTGCTTGGAACATAGACACATAATAAATATATCAGATCTATATGGCATTCCAGCAAGGGTAATCTGCAGCTGTGTAAGATGCATCCTTTAGTTTCACACAGGTAACAGGGTAATGAAACCTGCTGCGATCAGCAGAGAGTTCAGTGAAAGCTGCAAGACCTGTCTGGGCTCCACAAATGCTGATCCTGGTACCCTGTGAGGAACCTCGTCTTGCCATAGTTACACTGTTATCAGCATTCAAGACAGCTAATTTAGAGCCAAGTCTGCTCTATCTAGATGATACAGCAGTATAAACTTTGGCTTGTACAATAAGAACAATAAAAATAACAGTAGAAGTTATAAACACAATATAGAAAAAAAATTAAAAATCATACTAATTACAAACAAATTGAAACCACGCCTGCAAAATTTTACCTAAGCAGTTGAAAGTCCAATCATTTTTGTTTTCAAATAAGTGTTTTTGATTAATGAATAAAACATACTGTTCTTTTAGTCAATATTAAATATCAAGGGAAAGARTAGGAATGTAGTCTTTTGCTTAGGATAACAATTTTTTCATGGCAGCTTTCAGGAGAATGAAAAAAGTTTTCAACTTACAGAATTGACTCAATATAAATGTGCCACTACATAAATAAACATTGTAAAATTATGTGTCTAGAAATAAACTAGCAAACAAACAAACCCCTTAATAATAAAGAGGTGTGAAATGCTGGTGTGCTAAGCCGTGGAGCTATAGGTTTGAATGCATAGTCTCCATATATCCAGACTTGGAATATCAGAGTTGYACTCAAGGAAATTAGAAGTTTGCGACTGAGCAATAAAGCCCTAAAATGGAAGAAGGCTCAGTGGAGATGGGCAAGGACAATTTTCCCCTGAAGCTCAGGGAATAATGCAGAGTGTGACTGACCTCAGCTGTTGTAAAGAAGCTGATTTTATCTCAGCACAAAGAGGGAAGGTAGCCTTTGTTTTAGATAAACAGCTATCAACAGCTGAGTGGACCAACTGGTGGTGTAAATGTTTCTCCCTGAGTTCATTAAAAGAGTGTGAATGTCTCCCTGAGTTAGCCACACCAGCATGGGGGGKAGTGAATACTTGTCTCAGCCCAACATAGAGTATAAAAACTGAACAACTATCAAAATAATTTTGAAGACAGCAACGGGTTTGAGCTGGCTTCAACCCATGTTGATTTGGGACTCCCAGCATTGTGACGGTGAGCATATTATAGAGACTGGTAATGGGAATCATACTGGTTTTGCAATTGAACTGTATATTGCAATTGCTATATATATTTTGGTAAGTGTAACTTACATTTGGATTGTGTTATCCGATATACTATCACTCTGCTAAATCAGAAATCCCGTATAACATCAAGTATCTTTAAATAAGTAAATTTGATATTAAACATTACATCCTCCACATGTGGAATATCTGAAAGAACCTGGTCAGAGAGTATTGGACATAAAAGAAAAAACAGATTTAAGCCCATCTTTTCTGCTATGGATATGAAAAAAATTCAGTGAGTACATCCATTTCAGTCCACTACAAATCCATGGGAAAGATGAAGAACATGAGCTGTGGAAATCTGCTGTTTGCTGTGCCTCACTCTCTCATATTTCTGTGTTCCAGGTTGGAATTGTTGTTAAAAAAGCAGTTTACTTGGTAACACCAGTAGTATATCTTATAACCCTACTTCCTCACAACTGTAAATGTTTTCTATAATTTTTCAGTGATTCTTGCAACACTTTAATTATAAAGTACAACTGATAAGGTGAATTCTACTGGGATGCTCTCTGTCCGCGCTGCCTGGTTCTGAGGAGCAGAGAAACAGGTTGTTCCACTCAAAGAGTAGCATTTTATTTTCTACTAAATTCTTTAGGCATGTAAGCCAGCAAAAGTCAACAATTTTACTTTAAATAACCCACACATTGGGCTCAATTCTTTTGTAAATGTTTTTTAGTCATAGGTCAGAACTTTTCCCCCACTGAAAAAATTCTTGATGATCTCAACACTGGTGAACTTTATTATAGAAAGAAAATACCTGACCTAAAAATAAGGGCTATTGAGTCACTTTTTCTTAGGAAAAAGTAAGAAAAGGACACCACTTGCTATAAAGTGCTATTAATAGCCTCCTTGCAGCCTCTTCATATTGGTAGCACTTAAAAATGGGGAGTTTGATAAGAGTATAAACATAAGTCTGGAGGAATATTGTTGCTATAATTATACYTCTGAGGATAGGGGACGGGAGATGGAAAAATTTTTTTAAAAAAAATGAGCACAAGAGCAAATGAAAGGTGATTGTTTCATTACATCCATAACCTCTATTATTTAATTATTCTTATCACTTCAGAAGCAGGACCTTAAGAAATTACACATATTATAATAACACGAGAGTAATTATCTCAAAGTCGCTCCAGAGCTGTTGGAAGTGGTAAAGTGAACAYAATCATTTTATCTTGAATTGCTATGCACAAATCTCTTATCTACAAATTATAGTCAAAATAGTAATTTAGTTAAGACTTACTGTCATTAGTTTGGAAAATAAATATTAGTAATACCTATGACAGAAAAATGTAATTTTAACATTTATACTATTTGCACTCCTGTGGCAATTCCCACTGTATTCTAACAAAGGATTTTAACAACTTAGTTAAGGTGTTGAAGGGGTTGTAGGGTTATTACTATAACTTACAGAGTATATCAGAACAAATACGATAAATGTTTCATTTGAAGGGATCTGGTTTTGGATGTGTCACTTGGGATCCTTATAGCCTCCTTTTTAATAATTCTAATGCCAAGTGTTTGGCATGACCTCATGTTGGCCAATTGAGAATTGCATTATCAAAATACTCTTCTGAAAAGTCAGGCGATACCAAGCAAGATAAGGTGACATAAGAAGCTTGTTAGGGACAGGGAAATAAAGTTCAGGACCACTTCTCATTTAGGTGTCTCTAAGTATTATCTCAAAGATTTTTGAATATAAAATGAAGTTAGGCTTAAGAAATCCTTAGTAAAAACAACTTGATTTTCAGATTTGGCAAACACCTAAACTTCCTACTTATTTTAGTAAGACAAGCAGCCGGTAAAGTGTTTTGAAAATGAGGGCACTTAAATTACTTGTTTTGAAATTGTCCAAAAGCCTAACCCTAGGTAAGGAAGTAGTTTTAAAATCTTCAGCCTGGGTGTCCCACATTCCTAATCACTTCTTAGCCACTTTCCTTAATGCATTGCAACAAATACATTTTGGCACGTTTCACCATCCTTTATTTTAGCTCACACAGCTAAAGCTGTAGGTTATTTTTGACCAACAAGTGAAATTCAGCATGACCCGAGATAAATTTATGATTCTTACATCATAAAGTGGTCCCTCCAACAGATTCTTTGCTATTCTCAAGCCTCTTGACATTTGTCTGTTGTTGAGCTGGCTGGGCACAACCTAGCACAACAAGAGATGCTTTAGTGACTTCACCCAAGAGACAGACAGCAAACTTCCTAGGGCTTTTTGCAGCTTGGCAAATGTCAGAGCACACTGAGCTGTCTCGGGTGGGAAGAGCCGCAAGCTATAGGAAAGGTCAGGCGGCAATGATGCTGGATGTACTGCAATAACAGTAAAGAATCGTTTAAAAATTCATCCTCATTTTTTTTGGTATGTTAAAAAATTAGAATTTTTTTAGYTCATTCTTCAATATAAACCAATGTTATTTTCCTACCATAGCACTGCAGACAGCGTCAGAATTCTAAATTAATTTCTGACTGATCTTTACTAGAAGATTTGCAACTCACAAAAACCTGTGATCTGAAGCCTGATTTATAACTCACTGACACACAGCAAATGGAGAGTATAAGACGCTATTTGAACATGAAAGTACAGTGCAAAAGGAGCCTCTTCAGACCCCAATAAAGAAGTTAGAACAGACAATATGCTCAATCATACAAAAAGTCTACCATTATCTAGCATTCCAGAGATTAAAGCAGGTAAAAAGGTGACCCTTCTTAAAACATTACTCATTGTAATAATGTACAAGTTGAGGAGAAAAATTATACCACTTGACCAAGGCCAAAAAAGACACTTAAAATAAAATAACTATGATTCAAAGTTCAGGGCTTCAGTGGCTACAACCTATATACTCAATCCCCTAGAACAAACTGCTTTCCAAAACCAAGGAAGTAAAGAACACTGTATCTAACTGAAAGAGGAATATAAGTAATCAGAAAATAACATTTACATTTACCATTTACAAGTTGCAGCAATTTATTTCAAGATGGTTTTGATCAAGGAGATGTATCTACTATGGATGAAAATTAATTGACTGCAAGCCAATTAAAATGCATGAGAGGTGTAATTTGGGGGAGTTTTTGTAGTCCTGCCATAGATTTTGAGAGTTATAATTCAAGCTTAAAGTAAAATACTCACACTCACATTGTTCTTTTTTTATTAATGTATATGCATTTGATATATTTATTTTGCATTATACTTGATTGCATTATATGAAGAAGGAAAAAGAATAGTCATCCTACAGATATTCTAAGGGTATTTTTATATGCACTTGTAAGAATTACTCTGAAATTCAAGTGATTGTTCAAAAATACTCTCTCAGTGGTAGTATTCTGCTGAAACACTATTAATTAAYTATTAATTAAATTTAAAACTATTGCCATTAATTTCATATGTCAGCTTCTGGATTTATTCCCATCAGAGGTGTAGCCTACTATGAACTATGCCTCATTATGGAGTAAAAAAAAAAAAGAAATTCTTTATTTATAGAAAAATATATTAAAATCAGACTTCTACAAAAAACACCTGTGATTTATGCCATGCTAAAGAGGGGTAATCTGGCCTTAATCTCTTTAATGGAACTCCATGCAAAGAAATAATTGTTGTTTATTTTCTACTATTCTGGCTATTTTTTATTTGCTGACTGATTTTAAGTGACTATCACTGTACAGAATGTTTGGCTAACTAAAAGCTCTTTTGCATCAGTCTTCTAAAAAAAAAAAAAAGACAGCACCATCATCCTTACTTGTCTACACTGTTCTGCTTTTGTCTACATCAAGGTATCAGGACCTGGTACACAGCACCTACTTTCAAATCAAGTGTTTAAGCATATACTTATTTTGAAGTGTTTACTTCTGGGACTTAAAGTTAAGCAAATGATTATGGAAATGAAGTTTTACTTTCATACATTGCATAACATTTCATTTTAGAAGAGGCTTTTGTAAGTGATATTCTCAATGGACATAGGGCATGCTCTGTATTTCTTGGAGTGAAGTAATATATCAATAGTCAAAACTTATTTTGCCACCAAATTAAAGAAATAAAAAAATGATGGCAGTAGAAACACTTTTAAAATTTCCTCCTTCAGGTAAGTGCTTAACACTTCTCAATAGTGATGCATGAAATATGTCACATGCACAYACACGACATCTTAGAATTACCATTTTTGGCTGCTTATGAAAGCTTTAGTTATGCTTCTTATGCTACTGCAGTACAGAAGTAAGAAAAGATGGAAAATTACACTAAATAATGAATATCCTGTATTAATCTATAAGCAAACAGTTGAAGTCAGCAGGTCTACCACACTGATTGGGGAAATAATTATCAACTCTCAAGATAAGCCTGAAAGTCACCCAGGACTGCAGCATTAAAATTTCACTTGCCCTTCAGGAGATGACCTATCCAGAAAGATAAACCTGATTGAGTTAGTGCTTGCTTTTGGTAAGAAAAAACAAGTAAACAAACAATACTCCCCATGGGAGGGAGTGAAAAATAAGGCTCCAAAAGCTGTAGCTCTGAATGACTTTTCATGCTCTGTTAGTTCTTTGCTTTATGAGGCATTAACCTTTAAGTACAATAACGACCTTAAAATGCTTAATCTGGATCAGCAGCTGCTATGGGTTCATGAAATCCTTACCTCCTTCTTAAACCCTGAATCCCACACCACGCTTATTATTTCCTCTCCTCTCGGAGACAGAGATGGGTGGACGATGTACAACCTTTTGGCAAACACTGAAAAGGAGATTTACTGTCCCCTCAATTCATATAGCTTATCTTTTGGGACATATCTGTCTGAGATATGCTCTGTACCAATGATTTTATCTTTTCCTGCAAAGATCCCTGCCTTTGTGCTCTGTCAGTGATCTAAGGTTCATGCAGTAAGCACTCAATGCTCTGCCACTTAGGAAAATTAGATAATCTACTGATCGGATAGTCCATTGATCCATGAACTGTGTCATAAGACTTAAGCGAGGAAAGCAGTCCTTTCTTACAGCTGTTGACTGCTTTGTCTCCTTTAACTTTCATGGAGTTTTGATTGGTAGTCTTTGCTCAGGTAGGCAGGAATGTGAACTCAATAAGGAGTGGAAAATTCAATGGCAGTTCAAATGAACCCTTCAACTTGTTTGCTCCCACTGACTCAAATAAACCGCTTTTTGTGGAAGACGTGTCTTGGAAGCACACTGTGAATCACACACCAACAGACGTTCTTTTCTCTGGACAGTCTCAGGTATCTTGATATTTACCATTAATACAGCAGTACGGGAGTGTCTGAGTACACCCCCTTGATTAAATGTTGCTCATGTAAAAATTAAAATAAAAAAAAAATAATCTGCTGGCACTTGTAAAATCACATTCAAACCACAAACAAGACACTGCTAAAGACTGCTCCTGTTTAATATTTGAGAGATTATAAATTATTCAAAACATCTACTTTTTCCCAAGATGTGCCCTTCAAGTTTCTTTTTAAAATCCATTTTTAATGGAGATTAATTCCTTTATTTCTTGCCATTTTTTTCTTATGTCCTTGAAATTCTGATTTTAGCTGGCATGGTATCAAGAGCTTGATCATCAAAATCCTCACTAAGCAAGAGTCAGTGATTGGCTGCATAGCAATAAGTGTATTTTTGGGTACCATTGTTTTGGCTTTTCAAAGAACTGAATCACTGAACAACGTAGATGGCATGGAGGAACCTTGGGATGACATATTGTCCAACTCCTCAATCAAATCAGGGACAATTTTGGTTAGCTCTCATCATTATTATTAATGTGCCCAGCTTTTTGAAAAGCAAGATGTGATCCAGAACTGAGAGCTTTAAAACATGGGCAATACATTTCCAATAACTGAATATAACTTTTAATGAAAACACTTCTGTTTGACCTGCAGTATATAGCRTTAACACATGTACACTGTGAAACAGAAAGCAGATGGAAAATCTGTGGAAGAAGATTAAACTAAAAAAGAAAGCTTTCACTTTTGTTAAAAGATGGAGAGTATGTTCAAAAGCCTTACAAGCGGATATGTACACTGTGGCAGGAACACTGTAGACAAGACAACTTTTAATCTTACCTCCACTGTTTTGCCAACTAGAAAACCTCTGCAATCCAGATGCCAAATGAGGCACAACTAATTTTGCAACAGACTGTGTGTATATAAAAATACGCCTGTTGTGATTATGTCATAATATCAGTGAAATTTCATATATTTTCAGTTGTTAGATAACAGTTTACCCCTATAGAATACAGCACATGCCATGTTTCCAGCAGCCTGAACAACACAGCTGTCCCCTACCTTTTTTTCCCCTTCCACACAAGACTTCCTGAGGACTCAAGATTCACAAATGGGAAGGAAATTATCTGGAGAATCTCCTATCAGCTTATACCCAATAGAATACAAAAAATGAATTAAATCACATTTTTCCTGGCAAATACAATACTTTCTAATGTTATTAAATAGAGCTTTTATCTACTTTACCAGAAAATGTGAGACTTAAAGTGATTTCTTTTTTTAGTACTTTGTTTCATGTATTTGATGGTTTCCAGGTCTTTATTCCTATTATCAAGAAGGATGAGGTTGTGAGAGATGATTTGCCTCTCCCTAATTCTACCAACTCAGCCACATTGACTGTTAGAAACCAAAGAAAGTGTACTAGCACCACCAGTAAATGGAAATGTATGAAAACTTGCTTTGTTGCATGTTTTTTCTCATGGTCACACACATCTTTCTCATACTAGGACCAAAAAGTCAACTTAGTTCCCTATTAATGTTGCTAGCCAGAACAGAGTCAACTGTTGTCTCTCTTTGCTGTGTTTTTTACCTTTTTTTTTCAAGATTTGAAAAAATCATTGTTGTAGTATTAAAACTTGGAAGGGAAAAAAAACAAGAGAAATGAATGTTCAGTTCCTATTTTTGACATTAGTCAAGTATGACAACTTCCAATCAGGAAGCAGAACTGTGATAAAAAATCTCTCTCAAAAGTGTCTAGAATTATTTTCACTAAGAATAGAAAACAATATCCTAAAATAAGCAAAAAAAGCCCTTTAAACAACATAGTTAACCAGAAACATCCCTCTAAACATCTCAAAAAGACAAGTTTAAATATCCCCATTTTATTATAAATCTTGTGTTTAGTTCATCCCAGTACCTCTCTCTTTTATTCAATACAAGGAAGACACTGAAGTTACATCAAAACATAATTAAAAGATCAAAAGCAAGATTCATGATAATGTTTTACTCATAGAGAACTACCACTTGCAAGAACATCAAAAGTTTCCAAGTTACATTTTCTTTCTCTACAAGACTTTCTTGTTAATATTAATTTACCAGAACAAGCAATTATCCAATTATCTTCACATTTAAATTACCTAAATGTCCAGGTTATAATTGCATTCATTAGTTACTGAAATTGCACCTGCAAATGCTATATCACAAATATGGCTATGAAACATTTATGTTGCTTTTCTGTAATGGATATTTAATAATTTAATTTCATTATTAATAATTCCTAGTATGTTGTAAGCAGCTTTGTAAAAATACTTATTGCTAGAGGGAGTCATTTTATTTGTGAAGAAAAGCAACCAAGGAAAACATCATTAGGGTTTTTTTTCCTCTCTTTAGTCAATGACAAAGGTAATAGCATGGCAAATTGATTTTTGCCAATGGGCTTCTACAGTTCCATGTAGCAACTATATGAACAGTATGAACAACTGGCAGTAACTACCTTAAAATAAATTTTGTGGTGAGTTTTAATGTTTGTTCTCAGTATGGAATGTGTCTTTTATTCTTTCTTACCAAAATCTGTCTATTCCACTTTGACAAGAAGTATCTAGAGTTTGAAACCATTATGTTACTACTACTCTCCTTCTGGGAGAATTTAGGTCAGGAAAAGAAACGGGATTAAAAAAAAAAAATCATCACATTAAGAGTTAATTAATAGATATGCCTATGCAGCATGTATAAAAACTTCTTCGAAGTATAAAACTCTCACTAATTGGTTTTAGTGGTCAGTTTTTTGTTTTTGGTTTTTGGTGGGGTTTTTTTGTACAAAACTCATCAAACTATTTCTCAAGGTAAATTAGCAAAATATCTGTATCTAGGTTTGAAGATGAGCTACATGGGAATTAAATGACTTTGCAGGTATATGTATTCAAAATTTCCCAGACACAATTTAACAAAAGGGGACAATGATTAAAAAATAAAGTACAAATAAAAGAAAGTAACCCCTTCCCCAAAGCAAACATTGTCTTCTGAGTCCAGATTTAAAAATATGAACAGGCAACAGTTTGGACAAATTCCACAGCACAAGCCTATGCATCATTATAAACATATGCTCGTTATTGAGAGACCACCGCCCAACTGACTTCCTTCCCCGCTTCTGGTTGCCACTGCACAGAAACAACAACTAAAAGCAAAACCAAAAAATAGACAACTACTGAAAAAGAACTGACAAACTCTCCACTGTTAGAGATGCATGATATTTTTCAAAAGCTTTTCATTATACTGTGGTGATCACATCTGGAATTGAACTGCTATGAGGATTGACACCGATGACCTACTTAATTACATAGCGGTCTGCCGCATCTTGAAACGTCCAATTTCCAAAACCCAGATGGATGTTTAAAGCCTATTTTTTCTCTTATACCCAGTGTTTCAAGATATCTAAAGGCCCTAACTGTACAGATCACACATCAGAGAAGGCCCAGATTGAACTTGGCCCTAGCTGATTGACTGACTGTTTCATTTCTATAGAGGAAATGGGAATGGGATTGTACATTAGCTGTTGCAATTAAACTGGCTCCACTGTCATCATAACTTCTAGCAAGAGCACTTCATCTCAGTCATTCTGGAGTCTTTAGAGCTTGCAGAGGGTCAAGGAAAACATGTCTGTACTCAGGCAGGTTTTCAAATGTGTTTAAAATCATGATTGTTTAATCTCAATCTCCATCATGCCCACTGTATTTTTACTTCAAACCTTTTGGGTTGTTTTACTTCCCCCACCATGTCCAAATCTCCACCTCCTTATAAAACTAAGTTCTATTCATGTGAATAAAAACAATTCATTCCAAGATTTTATCCCCAGTTTAGTGTTCCCAAATTAAGAGAATGGATAGTCAAAGATGTGGTACTGGGCGTCTGGTAACAAAACACTTTCCAAGAAGATGAGGATATTTACCAAAATGAAACTCCAGAGCTTCATTCGTAGTCTTCTTCATGGGACAGAGTTAATCCTGACTTCTTGCCATATAAACAGCAGACAGATGAAGTATTGTAGAACCTGGTCTAGCCTTCCATAAGGCTCTAGCTATCGCACATTAGAACAGTAGCAAGAAAAATGTGCACTGCTGAGACACAGTGAAAATTAATCTGTACTGCTAACTTCAAGCATTGCCCAGGAACATTTCTTGGTACTACAATATGATAATCTAGATCATTTCAGCTAGCAYTTGAACCAAACAATTCCTAACACACTTTGGCAGCTGGAACAGTTCAGATGCCATTAGCAATAAGCTGTTTACAAGCAGCCTTCCTGATTTGAGGCTAAGACAGTTTACTAGCAAAGATGAGGGCTGTTTCATGTCAGAAAGCATCAGTGCCAGGCAATCTGTCTAGGTGTTTGGTATATCGGTGAAGACGTGCCCTTAGAGGACTTCATTCTCTGGGTTGCTTTTGGAATACAATAGTAAGCAGCCTGGTTTCTGTGTGCTGCTTCTCTGTACCATAAACTACAGAAATTCTGTGAAAATAAAAGAACAGTCTAAAATATTTACTTGATCATTCTGAAAATTAAAAAATATCAGTCATGGCAAACTTTTAACCATTAGATTTTTAACACACTAATTGGCACATGGTATATCTGTAGACATGCCTACTCTAAGTGTAGTCCACTTACTGTAGACTTAGTGTAAGTCTAAAACGTGTGTGTACATCATGCAATGTCATGAAATAACATATCTCTGATTAAGCTGATAAATTCATATGGCACAATGCATTGCTGTGCAGAAGGTAGGTCTTGTGCCATAGTAACAGGATAGTTGCACTTGCTATGGATCTCCACTGTTTGGCCAGGTCCCTCAATGCGACTGAACTGGTCTGGCCACAGTGGTGAAGCAACAAGGCCATATATCCCCAATATTAAAAGCGGGTTGTACCTCCTCACATTAGTAAGGCACAAAAAAACAATGGGATGCTGCAGCTCAGTTTAGGAGTTCAGCACTTCTAGTCAGGAACAGGATAATGGTGAACAGGTGATGGCACTAGACTTTCAGTAAAGCATGTGCTTTATGCTACTGTAGTGTCCCTATTTTGGAGCTAGATTTTTTTTCTCACTAAAAGATTTTTCTTCACCATACTGCACTCGGTCTAGTCAAACTCTACACCTTCTTTTTGCTCTACTTATCTTAGCCAGAAATCAATAAGAAATAGAAAACTATCGGTAGCAAGCCCCTGAGGTAAGAAGCCCACTTCCCCTTGTACACTTCCCCACAAAACAAAACAAAACAAAACAAAACAAAAAGAAAACAAAAACCAAAGCCCACAAAACTTCAAGGGGGATGGGAATGGCTAGGAAAGAAATACATAGCTGGTTAGCTCTATCCAATCTGGAACTGTTTACTCTTCTCAGAACAAAACCTAGTATTCAAGGCAATGAAACCCTTCATGGGATTATGAACAAATTTCAGGAGGCTGTGGCTAGTATCCAAATTAAAGAAACTTAAGGAACTGCAGCAAGGTGACCAGCCTTCCCAGTTAGGACTGGTTTGTAAAAGGAATAAATCTCAGTGCAAGCAAGTTTATGAATGTGTTCTACTGTAATAACTACATAGGSTTATGCCTAAGAAAGATCCGGAAAATCCTAGGAAATGTAATGACAGACACGGATAAATCCGAACTTGCATTTCACTAAATTTTGAAGCGTCTCTGTCATCTGCTGGTATGTGGTTTTCTGTCAATGTAACAGGCCTCAAAGTGTCAAAAGAAGATAACACATTTTTTGGCTATAATCCAAAATCATTCCATATTCATGGAATKAATGTCCAAGTGTGATAAGAACCTCAAAATAAGGATTTCTTGCTGAGAATGAAAAAGGTGTGGTCCTTAGGAATTGTTATCAGAAGTTATAAAAAATATGATTCTCTTGTTTGCAAAAACAAATTTCTGGTGGAGTGACATGAGATGCCCACTGAAACATGAGAGTGGCTGCTTCAGCACTGATGGCTCCTGAGCATTTGCTTCCAGGCCTGTATGCAGCCAACCAGTGGGAACTGTGTGCCTACTCTCTCTTGCCTTCCCAAAGCAGTGGCATACTAACATGGTCTTTCTTCAAGATGATGTAATTTTAATTTTAAGGAAGATTCAAGTGCAGACAGACTAAAAGAATTCTCATTTCACACAATATGTCGCCTGACACAGGAGTGCTCACACTGATGAAGAGATTGCAGTTCCTACTAAAATGTGATGAACCTAGAAGTTTATCTCCAAAAACAGACTGAACACAGAAYGGAGTTCAAAACTGAAACACTCCTGATGTGCAGAATTTTTCACTGCAAGATGGCTAAAACTCAGCTGTATACGCACTGAGAGTATGCATATGTCCTAAAGCCCAATTCATAAAGATGCTTAGCATATGAAAATACTACAGTGGCTAATAACTTTGCTGAAATTTGAAAGAGGGCTATCTTCCTTATTCAATGAAGTTTTAGAAAGAAACTACTACATTTTGCTCCAAACTGAGACAGCAGCCAGATGTACAGGCAGTTCATCTTACCCCATGCCTTCCTGTAACAAAAAAAAACCCACCCCCCCTTCCCGAAATGGTAACAGACAATCCTATGAAAGTATCAGCTTGCTAGTGGTCACAAAAAAGCAACCTAATTGTTAGCAGTTAGTGGGAAAGAAACAGACAAGACAGAAAATTCTCTTTTCTCAGTACAGAAATAAATAGGGCACTTGTAACAGTAACATCATATCCAGTTTTGTCCTGAACCTCACCCTGTGCCAACATCTCAAAAGAASATGGCAAAACTGCAAAGGCATTGGACAGTGACAGGATGATTAAAAGTAGAGAACAATTTCCTGGAGGTAAATCCCTACATAGTCTAGGGTTCTTCAGCCTTGAAATTAGGTAAGTGAGAGGAGATAAAATGAAGGTATACAAGAGTCATGACTAGTGAAAAGGGTTAATTAAGTACCATTAATTTATTAAAATAACATCCTGCTTCTTATCATACAAGAGCTAACATATTAGGTAGCAGGTTCAATACACACACACACACACAAAGATTAATTTTCCTATACAGCAAAACATGAAATCATGCAGCTTACTGCCACAAGTTGTTCTGGATTCCAAAAGTTGTGATAGATTCAAAAAGCACTTATTACAAATTGACAGAAGAAAAGTCCATCAAGGGACTGGGACAGAGTCCTGTAATACAAGAGATCTCATCTTCAGTTCAGGCTCCAAACTAGGCATGCAAAGAGAAGGAGCATGAACGCAGATTTCACAGCTGATGGCTGTAACCAAGTAGCAGATATTTCAGTTGATTTTCCTCTTATTTACTGAGAAAGAAAAAAAAAAAATTGCTCTTGTGACATGCCTACCTTCACTGGAGCTGGGAAACCTAGGCAAAGAAAATGTTTTTTCATCACCTTTCCTGGAACACATTCTGCTGACTGCCTTGGCTTAGCTACTGGCTTCATACTTACCTTGCCTTATCTCTGAATTTGGTTCTTAAAAGCCCTTTGCAAACTCAGCCTTTGGGAATAACAAACTGCAGGGAAAATTTTCTTATACGGAGGCATCCATTTTAGAGTAAATTCAGAGACTGTGACTGCAATAACTATTATTTATGATTTTGTCTTTGTTTTCCTGTCCTGCCATATTTAAGTAACAAAGCAAAACACTGTCAGTGTTCCACTTCACAAGCACTAATACTCAAGCTGTCTTGTCTGCCCTACTCATTTTTTTCTTTCCACTTTAGATGTATGAAGAATACAGGACTCTTCTTGATTGGCAAACAAGAGTGGCGAAGACTAACTGAGGTTTGGTGTAAAATAACTTTGACAACATAAGCCCTGTCTCTAGCGTGCAAGTCTTTGCTATAATGATATTGTTGGCATAGCATGACTCCACTTATTTAGCAATGACTAAAGATGAACCATGTCAGGGAAATGAATTATCTTGCTTCTATAAATTTTGTGGGCATTTTAAGATGGATTCATTCTCTTGGCAAGATAATGTGGCAAAGGTTACAGCATGGCTGCTATTGCAGTCTGTAACATTTGATCTGAAACTCCAAAATTCCAGAAAGTCGCAGGCAGGAAGAAACCCAGGGTGAAATTCTGACCCAAATCAAATCAGCGGCAATATTCCCATTGACCACTTTAGTGCCAGGATTCCACTCCACAAGTCAGCATCATCTGGTTGGGGTTTGCTGGCATCTGTGGTATGATCTCACTAGAGCCCTTAGCAGAACTCTGTCCAATGTCCTAAAATACCTCACTATGATCAGCAGCTTACTTTGCAGTATAAGGCAGATTGCAAGAACTGTAAATGGTCATAAAATGATAAAAACCCTCTTTTCTAGGAGATTGATCCTATAGCAAGACTGCAAATGGGAACACTTGCTTTGGGGTTGCATTTAGCTTTTGTATAAGCAAATAAATTAAAAACCTCTAGGAGTGTCATTTTGATACATTTCAGAACTTTAGGGACCTGTGATATAGCTAGCCTGTAAATGCTTGCTATTTTTAAAAATAAAATCCCACAACAACAGTGGACATACAATGATAGAAACTGTCAATCTTAGGTATGCAGTCATTGCCCAAAGTACCAAGACAAAGTACTTTTGATGGAGCTTGAGAGGAACCGATTCTGCAGGAAAGATATATCTTGAATCCAAACAAAAAGTTGTTCAAAAAGAAACATAAAAACTCCTTTTTTCTTAGTCCAAGTTAAAATAAGGACATTACATTTTGTGCACAACTTAACCCATGCAGAGTAAGAAAGTGCTTGCTGGGATGTATTTCCAATGTCCAATGGACAGTTCACAGATGAAGAATATGTGAAAGACCCCAGATTGTGCCGTGGAGCTTTCTCATGTGAGCAGAAAAAGAATGAAAACCCAACATCAGCCCCGGGATGATGTTGATCAGGGTCAGAAATCCACCTGACCTTTAAGAATTGCATATTTCAAGGATATTTGACTGGTTTGTTCTAGGATACTTCTCCTACAGGCTTTGTTTCACAAACTGTAAGCTTGGCTGCGCTGGCTCAAAGCTTGTGAACCTAARCTGCTTCTCATCTAACCCGCTACTAAAGAGAAACTGATGGAGAAGAGACTAACACAGAAAAAAAATCGAGGTACTTTGTCATTTGTGTTAATGCACAGACCTTAATTCCAACATCATGCTACTTTCATACTGAACAATTAAATAATCATAATTTGTGATTCCTGTCCAAAAGTCCCCTCATGCAAGTATATATGTACTGCTTGACATACTTGACTAAAATTGACAGTTAAAGTCATATTTAGCCAACAGATGTTGAAGCACTGATAGATGTTTTCTTGACACTATGCAACATCACTAATGTGCAGAGACAAAATCTCTTTCTATGCTAGTTCCTTGTGTCACGGAAACATGACCGATGTACCTTCAACTTCTAAAAGAAAATAAAGTCTGTAGCCTCAGGAGGTTTTAAGATGAATTATGTGAGAATTTACGGAAAGATAAAAATTATGGCTACGATTTCAAGACAATTCTAAGTTTCCTGGTAACATTCCCAGAACGTTTTATCAGTCATTGGTCTTGCTAAAATCCAAATTAATCCATTAGATCTCATGAAGAACTGCATTAGACTGTTACAAGAAGAGGTGGGAAAAACTCCATTGGCTTTGCATCCTGAAAGTACAGTCCCCCTAGGGCTGGAAATTCAGCTTGAGCCTAAAAGACTCGAATTAATGGCAGCTTTGGGGAAAAAAAAAAAAAAAAAGGAGAAAAACCATATGGCTATGGCACTAGTGAGAAGGTAGCTGTGGTATGTTATCCTTGGCTGGCTGCAAGGTGCCCACCAAGCTACCCTTTCACTCCCCCCTCCTCAAGAGGGCAGGGGGAGAAAATACGATGAAAAAGCTCATGGGTCAAGATAAGGACAGGGAGATCRCTCACCAATTACTGTCATGGGCAAAACAGACTGACTTTGTGAAATGAATTTAATTTATTGTCAATTAATAACAAAGCAGGATAGTGAGAAATAAAAACAAAACTACAAACAYGTTCTCCCCCTTCCCTTTTTCTTGCAAGGCTCAACTTCACTCCTGACTCTTCTACCTCCTCCTCCCCTGAGCAGTGCAGGGGGATGGGGAATGGGGGGCTGCAGTCCACAGATAGCACAGAGGCACTACCAACATCGCTGATGGGCTCAGCTCTGGCCAGCAGCAGATACATCYTGGAGCCAGCTGAAACTGGCTCTGTCCAACATGGGGCAACCCCTGGTGTCTTCTCACAGAAGCCACCCTGCAGCACCCCCCACTACTAAAACCTTGCCCCATAAACCCAATACAGTAGCTTATGTAATTTGAATACGAGTAGCAAAACAAACTAAACAGCAACACTTTTGATTCAGTTTTCTCACCACTAATGTTTTGGAAAGTGCCCTTGTGGCGGTCTGCAATTTGTATTTCTTTGTCTATTACGCTGTCTTTACAGATAGTATCCATTATCCCACCACATCTAACTCAGGGCCTTAGAATACCATTACCCTTTCAGATGGACTTAAGTCCTCATTTAGGCAAAAATTTAATTGAACTCATTTGTTTAGATTCTCATTCTACATTCTTGTGTTAACCCTCACAAGATTGGTTTGTCCAGGATTTTACTATACACTGTGAAGAAAGGTGAAAATGAAGGTCCCAGATTTCATTGGTTCCTCTTGATCTTCAAGTTTACAATATATTTGTAATGAGAATGTGGCTTATTATTTCACAATTTTATGTATTTTTTAGATTCCATATTCTGCCAAATTTTTTCTGATTTAGTTGAAACCTTTTATTGAATAAGGCAGCATTTTTCTATTTTTTTCAGCCTTGCTGTATTAATATTTACAGCTGATCTTCCATTCATTTTCGTGATGCATAAGAAGCACTAATGATTTGTTCTGTGAATTTTTATTTTAGTTCTGCACTGTTTATTTCATTCAAAGCACAGATATATCATATTCAACTACTCTCAAAGAGGTACATAAAATGTTTACACCTAAATAGAAGTATATGACTTTCAGAAAGAGTGATTATCCACGTATCYGACTGGCTGAGACGTGAGCTGTGTGTTCAGGCTTCAGCTTTGCTTCATTCTCGAGCATGTTTTCAACACGCTCTGTGTCAGGTGTATCGGCTTGAAAACTTCTCTTTGTATCCACAGTGATTTTATAGTGGCTGCCTCTAAGGAATCCAGTGTTACTCTACAAAAAAAAAATCCACCAAAATGTAGCAAAAGATTCCAGATATACTTGAAGATTCCTTAATACCTGAAGGGAGGGTGTAAAGAAGAGAGAGACAGGCTCTTTTCAGTGGTGCCCAGTGACAGGATCTGAGGCACAGACAGGACACAGGAGGTTCTCTCTGAACATCAGGAAACACTTTTGCACTGTGAGGGTGACTAAGCACTGGCACAGGTCACCCACAGAGATATTCAAAAGCCGTGCTTGAGCAGATGGTTGGACCGGCTGACCTCCAGAGATCCCTTCCAAACTCAACGCTTCTGTGATTCTGTGATATCATATACTGTAGAAATGTACACATCACTGTAAGTGGCTGTTGCTTAAATAGATTTATGATTACCCTTTAATTAATTGAATTAATTACAGCCTTTGACTTGTTAATTTATTTTTTGCTTGGTAATTTCCCTCTTCATATTATCACTTCTGTATTCTAACAGTGTTAGCAGTGTGGGTATGCGTGCCCATTTAAAATAAACTGATAAAAAATATCACGTTGTTGATAGATAATATCTTTCATACATATAGTAATATACTTTTGGAATCTTAATTGTATTTCCTTTTTAGCTTTGGCTAATGCTTTAAAACTGTACACAACTCCAAACAGAAAGCTCACAATATTCCACTTCCCCAGGATTTTCTGTGGTTAAAAGAGCCTGGAAAACAAGTGAGATGATAATAAAATTGGGTCTGCTAGTATGTTAGATACTTAGGACAGCCATACTGCCCTCCAGAGCCTAGCTGGCTATCAAATGTTTTCCAATCTCTTGCTAAATAAAATGATTTATGAATGGAATGTATAGAGATTACACACTATAAATATTTTATCACTGTTTCATTTGCATCTAGTGCTTTAAATCTTCAGGGCCTGTACTGTACCAACTGACACCATTTAAATGGGGCCTTGATAAGGGTTTTTATCAAATACAGACCTGTAGATGGCTGCCGTCACCTAAGAAGGGTGGTGGATATGCAGCAGTGTGCAACTGGAGTTGAAAGGAGCCCAACGGCCTTTGTAGCATGCTGGGCCCAAGCTGCCTTTCCATTGAATCATAGAATCATAGAATAGTTTGGGTTGGAAGGGACCTTTAAAGGTCATCTAGTCCAACCCCCCTGCAGTGAGCAGAGACATCTTCAACTAGCTCAGGTTGCTCAGAGCCCCGTCCAACCTGACCTTGAATGTTTCCAGGGRTGGGGCATCTACCACCTCTCTGGGCAACCTCTTCCAGTGTTTCACCACCCTCAGCGTAAAAAATTTCTTCCTTACATCTAGTCTAAATTTACCCTCTTTCAGTTTAAAATCATTACCCCTTRTCCTGTTGCAACAGGCCCTGCTAAAAGTTTGTCCCCATCTTTCTTATAAGACCCCTTTAAGTACTGAAAGGCTGCAATAAGGTCTCCCCGAAGCCTTCTCTTCTCCAGGCTGAACAACACCAACTCTCTCAGCCTTTCCTCATAGGAGAGGCGTTCCATCCCCCTGATCATTTTTGTGGCCCTCCTCTGGACCTGCTCCAACAGGTCCATGTCTTTCTTGTGCTGAGGGTTCCAGAGCTGGACGCAGTACTCCAGGTGGGGTCTCACCAGAGCAGTGTAGAAGGACAGAATCACCTCCCTCGACCTGCTGGCCACGCTTCTTTTGATGCAGCCCAGGATACGGTTGGCCTTCTGGGCTGCAAGCACACGTTGCCAGCTCATGTCCAGCTTTTCATCCACCAGTACCCCCAAGTCCTTCTTGGCAGGGCTGCTCTCAATCCCTTCATCCCCCAGCCTGTATTGATACCGGGGGTTGCCCTGACCCAGGTGCAGGACCATTTACATCAATAAGAATCAGATGGAAGAAGAGACTATATACACAGAGTATCTTCTAGGTTATTCTTCCAGCTGGGGCAAATCACAACACAAGAAGCAAGACCAGGGAGCTTCAGACTTTGTGGAATCTTTCCTGTGTTCAAGAATAACTGTGAACGGAAGCAGTTTCTAAAATTTGGGTAAAATTCTCAATGCCTTAAAGGATCAAGTCCAGAATATATTGACTGATAAACTCACATATATATTTTTAAAATTCTCTCTTTGGATAGATGCATATAATAGTAAATGAAAAAAAMAAAATTTTTAAACTTGTTTGCTTATTTAGTATTTTCTCCAGTTAAGCAACCACTAGATGATGATGAAGATACTTGCCTTGGGAGACTCATTCAGCTCTTCTTAAATTAAAAAGAATTAGTTAAAGTCCATGTATTTTGTCTAAGGAGATCTTTTGAACTTACACAAGTCAATGGTCCAATATGTAATGTTTTGAATAAAAAATAACAAATTTTGCAAACATGCTTGAGCCCTTGTAAATAACAAGAATGCCATGCAAATGGATAAAAATGGATATAAGATCCCAAGGTTTCATGCTAGACACATTGCACAGGATTACAAGGTGAGTAAAGGGAGGAAGTGCATTTGGAAAGGAAAAAAATATGGTGCCATTAGTGGTGTAGAGCAGCAATATAAACAAAAATGGAAGTATGCAAATAAAAAATTACAAGTATATGTTACAAACACAGAAGCTGAAGAATCTCAATTGTGCACAGACAATGGAAGCATAAAGGATGGGGATGCCTCAATTAAAGCATGGGAAGCAGGAACAGGGAAGATGAGGTGTCTTAATTAGAACATCTGTGATGACATGAACATGTCTTTCAGAACACATAGATCTCCTTCTGTCCCCCATGACCCTTGACTGTCCTGTTGATGCAGTGTGAAAGAAATCCTGTAGCCTGTCTGTTAATGCATACTTTGCACAGAAGCAGCTAATCCTGAAGATGCTATGCATTATTTCCCTGAGCAAATGCACAGAATATTTTAGGTTTACTCAGTTGAAATAAATACTAGTGTCGATATAGAAAATAAGAAAGTGCAAAGCAAAAGCTAAATAAGCACAAATACGCCTGCATAACTAACAAGGAAGATGTCTTGGGATTGGTACTTATCACACATATTTCTATGCAGAAATATTACTGAAACAGACAGCTTAAAATGATTTTCTGATCTGTGGAACAGCAGTATGAAAAGCATTGAAGGCAGGTTTCCCTAGAATGCCTGAATCTGAGACTATACTCGGTCGTGACTGTTTTCTTCATCAAAACTTTGTACTTTTCAGGATGGGGTGCAGTTTCAATAAGTAGCAAGTAGTATGTCTACTAAGTACTTTCGGTGGACTTAGTGATTTGTGTACCTTACACAAACACTGCACACAACATCCTGCTTTTTTGTTTCTATATTCTCTCTGTGCTGCCATTATGCTCTTTCTTACTTCACAACTTCACATCTTTGTTTACTTGTACATGTAATGTCTTGGGGTTTTTTTTGGTTTGTTTTTGGTTGGTTTGTTTGTTTGTTTGTTTGTTTGTTTGTTTTTTTTCTCCTTAAAGTATATTGCATTTAAAATACCTAACCATTTTAATTTTCTAGAGTTAGGAACCCTCCAGTATCATCCATAAGAAAATGGTGAATTCCTTGTCTTAGAGTAACTAGTTAAAAGAAATAATTCTTCAAAATAAAAAAACCCTACAATTAAGATTAAGCCATTTTGCTTTTAAATTACTACTTTTGGGGCTCTTTTTGTTGCCTAATATTCCCCTATCAGTATCTAAGACTTATGCTTAACTGGTGTACTTCAACATTAATAGTAATATTGTATTACAACTTCTCTGCCTTCGGCTTATTCACAAAATATATTAGTTGGCTAAATTGTTTATAATGAGTAACTCATCATGAATTTATTGCTTTCTGTGGTTATAAAATCGTGCAGGAGTTGATTTCTTCAAATACATTCATTACCTTAAAAATTCACTGAATATTTCAGATTAAAAAAGAAGTGGCTTGTGTGTGAATTTTTCTCTCTGAGTCTAGTACTGAATATATTATACAATATCATAATACACAATATAATGTTGAATCTGTCTCCCTGATTAAGGTGCACACATTCTGAACATAAGCCGAACAAATACTGCTAGTTTTGGGGAGAACATACTGAATCCTATGGTACTTTTCAATATGAGCAGATATGCCCTTTTTATGAATATTTCTTTGAGGACTTGTGGGCAATGAGATCTATGAATCTGAACACATCTATGAATCACTGAAATTAATTCATCATTTCTCTGCAAGGCACCATTTGCAAATAAGTTTTTCTACTATCTAACTGTATATAAAAATTATAATAAAGGCATAATCATCCTCCACATCCTGCCCTAAATCTCTCCACTTTTACCTATTCTCGCAGTACATCAGTCTTAGGGAGTTGATGTTGCTATTATTTATTAATGTAACAAGTCCTGTAGGTCCAATGTAAGGTCAGTGTCACAAGCGTTGAGTGCAGGCTTTTACACATAGAAAGTGAAAAAGAGTTCCTGACCTAAAACCTCAAAGTTTAAATAACATGGTTAAAAGGTGGTATTTTCACAAGTAACTTCTACATGCCAAGAGGTATCCGATAAACTAAAAGGCTTCTTGTGAAGTCTGTGACAGAACTACAATTAATTTGACTTGTCACCTGTATGAGACAAAATGGTTAATAAAAAGGCTTTTAGACACACTTTGCTGTATTTTGGTGCAGTATGAATGCTATTTTAAAATCTATTTCAAAGCAATATAAAATCTAGCTACTGAAAAACACAATGAAAATAGCTACTTCCATATTACACTCTGCTCTTTCTGAGTTCTCCAAACTTTTCTTATAGCTGCCACAATGTATTTTGCTATTTACCAAATAAGACTACCATGCGTAGTCTTGGCTCAAAGTATTTTTGAGAAACACTGGAAAACCAGCATGAAGGTAACAAGAAAATATTAAGCAATAATATCCAAATAAAGCAAGGCTAAGATCATGGTAGGCTAATGAGATTTGCGTGAAAGATGAGATCACAGATCTGCTTACTGTTATACTCAGTACTAAGCTATTTTTTCCAGGGATCTCTTCTCGCTTTTGAAACTTTATTGAAAATAACGCAATTTGAGACTAATTTTGTCTATGTCTAGCACACTGTTTCCTGAAGGACTGTGGGAAGAAACTTGTGGCATTATTCTAAGCAGCAGCATGTGTTCTGCTCCAAAAAATTCCTCCCGTCCTGCTACACAACTGTAATGGCACCAGATTTACAAGGAAAGGAAGGGTCCTTCCTTTTTTACTACAATCATACATCTAAGCCATCATACAACAAGCCAACCTATTCAATGAGAACTTTGAGTGAATATTACTGCTGTTTGAACCATAAGCCTAGACATGGGTAACTCAAAGTGCTATTTTATTTGGATCCCTGATCTTATGTCAAGACGAAGCACCTGCTTTCCTAATTAAAAAACCTAACTCTGTTCTCAGCAGCATAAATTCAATGGGAACTGCACCAGTGTCACGGGAGGCAGAAACAAGCTCACACTGCTACAGAAGAGGGTAATGCAGTTGCTTGCTACTATACAATACACATTTTGTTTATATAGGATTATAGGGCTACATTACAATCAGATATGACAATTCACCATGAGGATAATAACTTATCTATTTACAATCTGTTTTCTTCAATCCTGAAATGCAGACTCCTTTGACAGTATGTATACATACATATGCTAATATAAACGCACACAGTACCTCCCTGATGTTGGCAACAGTCCTTCAGAGACTAAAGTAAGACAAATAGACTCATTTTGTCTGTGACAGCAATGCTGGACTCATAAGTAAACACTTCAGTGAGGCAAAGTCAGCATATATTAATCACACACAACATCTCGTTTCCCTTTTCTTCTAAAATCAATTAACAAGCTTTAATGTTTCACTCTATTCAAAGAGAACAAAAAGTAATTTTTATTTTAATGGTGGATTATTTTTTCCTCTTTAAGTAAGTGCTGTCCTTAAGACCAAGCTCTCATGTAATCTGTTTTTGAGAAATGAAATTGATTGTCACTACTGGTTTATTCATATATCCTCATATATCCTCATGGCATGACATCATAAATAGAATTTGTCACTCCCGAGCTTGCTTCTCACAGCAGTTGTCTTTAATGTCATTTACTCAAGTGGCTCAAGGTCTTCATGAATAATTAATGTTTAGCAATCCACTGCAGTGCTGCAAGATAACCACTTTTCGGCCCTTGATTTCAAATAAGTCTTGACACTTTTGTTCAATGAAGAGAATACAAGCAACTTTACACCTCTGAAATTGTAGGAAAGACTTACTATTATACAGAAGCATCAGTCTGAGCAACTATTTTGCTAACTTGTCCTTAATATAAATAAGAGTACAGAGAGAAAGGGTGTTATGTTTTCTAAGTTATGCAGAGAAAACAAAACTTATCTATTTGAGTAAACAGAAGGTTAAGAAAGTATGACATGCTCTCCTGGAAAAGACATTAGTTAATTACAAATAATCTATACTTACCTGAAAAAGCTGTGTATTTATTTGAGTCACAGTGGAATCCATTTTACTGAAGCTTAAGGCAGACTTAGTAAATGTTCAGCCTCAAATGTACTTTAGTCATTAGGACCTTCTCTCTGGAATATATCACAAGTCTCCCAGGCTGCTAATACCATTATTTATTATTTGCATTATGTAGTGCTTAGAATCTCCAGTAAAGGATCCCCATTGTGCTAGGTAATTATTGTAACACTAACACGGCATGATAAAATCCTGGAGTGTTGTAATTAGGAAAGAAACAGCTAGAAAAGAAATGTAATATAGGAGATGTATGATTAGGAAACAGTAGCAATTAAAGACAAAAGTCACTATTCAAATTTGAGCCTGGGTCTTCACAAATTTCAAGAACTACTGCTTTGTGGATTGACATCAGCGATCCAGATCTGACCAGCCAAGACTTTGAAGCTGGATGGAGTAGGTCTCGATAATATTCTCTACTGAAACACACAGTAAGAATGAATAAACAAAACAAAACAAAACAAAACAAAAAAATCAACAGGAAAAGTATTTCAATTCTCCTGATTTGAAAATCTCTAAAATGTACATTTAATCATTTATGAAGGCTGGCAGGATTGTGATCTTACATACTGATTTAACAAAGTGTTCAAAACAGCTAAAAAAAACCCTCCTGTGCTGCACAGAAAGGAATGTGAGCAGAGAACACAGCTGCATCACTCACTAGGGGATATGTGTTCAGAGCTTTTTATTTTCGAACACTGGGACTTGGTTCAGAAAAAGATTGTCTTTTTAATAAATAAACAAAGTGACCTTGAAATACATACCTAACTTATTGCCTGCATGGTGGAAAATTCTTTCCATGCCTAATGGACCAAACTGATAAAAAATTCTTTAAAAATGAGAGTTAGTCTATCAGCTTGCCTCTTCAAGAAAACAGGTGCTGCTATATTTATTTAAAAATAATAATTTCCAAGCCTATAATATTAATCTCCAGTCCAAGACAGCAGTCTTAGATTAAATCCATCACCTGAGCAACACAAACCAAAAACAATTCATGCTAGAAGAATTTTTTCTGTTATTGAGATGTCTATGTGCCCAATGCAGGACCACGCAGAGGTACCCACAGTACCGTGAAGACCAAAAGTAGTATATATTGTGCTGTTTGACTGCAAGCACTCTCAGGATGAGCTTGGGACTAATGTTGTGCTTTGTATATAAACCTACAGAGATATAACAAAAGAACCAAATACAAAATAAAACAGAATATTCTATTACTCTTGTACAGAGAGAGTAAATCTGACTCAGATGTACGCACAGACAATTTCCTTAGGATCTGGTTGTCATTCTCTTCTCCGTATTAGATGCAAACATTTGAGCACTGTCACAGCACTGATATGAAAGACTACCTTAGACAGAGTGATGTTTGTCCCCAAAATTGAAAAATATTACAAACACCAGTTAATTTGTAGTGTTTTAGACATCTTTCATGATAGACTCTGGTTTTCACACTGTAAAATAAATCACAGTGAAGTGACTGGCTAAAACAAAGGTGTTCTAAGGAACTTGGAAAGGGAACATTGCTTCTGAAATCATCCAACAAACCCTTAAGGAAATCAGTAAGAGAAAACTGCTTTCTCTCAATTTTTTTTCTCAACAACTTTACTGGAGCTTAAAAAGATCCCTTTGTTCCAACTTGGATTGTGGCCGTTTTTAAACTTCATAGGCATTGTCCTGAGTTTGCAAGGTCTCAGGACTGAGGCTTGTCAGACTTTGTACGAATTTGTGTTGACCTGACTCAAGCTCTGTTTTCACTTGGTTTTGCTGTAATATCTGTGGTTTTGTTTTTTTTTTTTTTTTTTTTTAATGACGAGGTGGGTATGCCTAATTTGTTTTAGTTTTGCTTATATTCATAAGTTATAACCCTAGTTTTTTACAAGTAGTAGAAACAAGTAGTTATTCTGTGTGGAATGAAGTATTTATGATTAATGCACAGTTCAGAGGAATACAGGCCTGGTATGATAAGGCACCTTGAAAAGTAGGGACACAGGTTGCAGGGTACAGGAATACAGGATAATAAAAGTCAGGGTACAGGCTGCCCCTGGAGACACCAGGCCTATAAACCAGAGGTCAGTTAAAGAAATGCATACTGGGGAGCTGGGAAAAACTGGCTTTAGGAGTACCAAAGAGAAAAAAGAACAAGCATCTAACCTACATAAAACATCATATATCGTGAATTCAGAAGTAACGTGGAGTTGCAGATGCATGAATAAAGATAGAAAGGTGTAAGAACAAGTTGGAAAACACAAAAACAGTCCCAAGTAAATCTTAGAGGAGGAAGAAAGAAGAAACCCCACCAAGATCCCACTTTCCCCAGTGAAGAGCTTGGGACACTGATGACCTGCTGCAACCTGCCCCTGCAAAAGGAAGGCTGGTGGTGTCAACRTTAGGACCCAGAGAGGAGGTGAAAGGGTGAGCATAACACCAGAGAAAGGGGTAGACAGTAGGAAGTGTGTGTATAACAATTTTAATTGTTTAATTGTATTATTAGTAGTATTAGTATTATTATTATTGAGATTGTCATTTTCTGTGAACTCTTTATTTTCCTTGCCTTTAATAATTAGATCTGGACTAATAATAATTCTCTCTGGTTAGCCTGTTAAGACTTCAACTATACTGACAACAAAGCCTTAGCTTTACATATCAGTTGTGTTTCCTTTATCCCCTATAATAAGATTTGGAGTTTAACAAAGCATATCCAGCAGTACATTGAAAAATATTCATTTACATGTTGGTATACAGTTGATAAATAAATGGTATTATTCGCATGTATCACCTGGATAACTGTATTTCTCTACTCGATTCAGTACAACTACATCTGATAGCATCAACCACTAGTGAAGCTACCTACTACTTCTTATTAGGATACAAAGAAGAGGAAAGATCTGATGAAGTTTCAAAAGTATGTATATGGAGTTGGAGAGAGTGGAGATTGGGACTGGCTGGATACATGAGTCTACAAGGATGCAGAGGTAAAACAGGAGGGAAACATACTAACAGGGAATTTAGGCAGGGAACTGGGAGCTATCAAAACAGAATGAACATAAACCAAACGGCAAGGTAAGAGGGGCTGAAGTGATACGGCTAGCAAAGAAACTAAGGGACAAGACAGAGGAGTTGACAGAGAAATGTTGAGAAAGTCAAAGGAAAAGGGTGAGGGTACAGAAAACTCAAGTTGGGAGAATGAGACTTGATGAACAAACAAGATTAACATGAAAAAGCTAAGAAGTTGAAACTGTAACTGTGTGAGAAATAACCATCATGGTACTTGAGAATCACTATGTATCCAAGCATTTGTTGAGTGTGTTGGCCAACACATCTACTCTCATTCATCTCTCCTACCCTGTCCACTGATATTGAGGCTGATGCTGCATATATTATTTTATAAAATAACTGTGACTTAGTGTATCTTTATTACTGATGTAGCACGGTTATCTTACTTGATGCATTAAGCATCTGGCATAGATTCTACATTCTTCTCAAAAGATCATTAACATGAGGGCCAAACAAGGCCCAACAGAAATTTCTACAAAACACATAGAATTTATGGAAAAATAGTCTGTTATCTTAAAACAAACAAACACAAAGCAACCAAAAACTGAACTTGCAATTCAGTGGGCTGAAAATACATGTCAAAGTTATTAGTAACAGAAGAGCTCTGAAGTTCAATTAAGACCTTTCTTGGCAGCTTATAGAAGACGAGTAGGGAGAAAAAAATTAGAATAGTGTTTTCATACATTCAAACTCCTCCTAGGAATATGCTGGACACAGTTTCATCTTTCTTCYATACTTAACACACCAGTCATGTGTGCCAACATGTAACACCCAGGACCCTGGAATGAGCACGTTACAGGGAGCTGTTCTGAAGATGATGCACAAAATAGACACAACAGCAGATGTGCTAACTGCTAAACAAACATATCAAATGCTAACAGGAGTTCTGGGAAGTATCAAGTATAATTGCATGAAAGAAAAAACAGATAAAATATTATAGATAATTTTCTTCTTTGCTGTTTTCATGTTATAATAGTAGTTTAGCCTCCAAATCTGTACAATGTTATGGCAGCAACTGGATCATCTTTTTCAGTTTCCAGTTCCTCTCACTTGTCTATCATGTTTCTAATTTCAGAACTGTATTGCAATAAATGCTTTCTCTAGGAGCAAAATTAACCAGTTTATTGCAGAAAAAACTACCAACTCCTTGGGAGATAACCCTATACATCACAAATGCTTCAAACATAACAGCTAATGTAGCTTTCTTTTCCATTTTATCTCCTACATGTTGTCAGAGGGGTAAGATGATGGTGGGATTATGTCTTTGCTCAGTTACAAATCCTAAATATCAATGGGTCAATTTCTTCATATATTCTAAGCACTGAACTTCTGACTTCACTCACAGAACAACCTCCCCCCGCCCTGATTAGATGCAATGCAAAGAGCTCTACCAAACTTTCTCTGCATTATCTAATCAGCCAACCTGAAAAATAGAGTAAAATATAGACAGCGCATGACTGTATTTTTATCTCCTGGCTGTTTAGGATGGTCTGTTTACATCTTAAAAAGGGTGTCAACACTGCTCAGCTTCAATTTGAATCTACTCTAACCTGAATAGTTACAAGATTTCCTTAAACAACCTGCAGAAACAGGAACTCTAATGGAAGCCTATATGCTTGCGACTACCTCATTTAAAACTACTATCCTTATTCTGACAGTAAAACAGATCCGATGCAAGAATTCTGATTTGTTGAATTCAGAATTTCCTATTAAAACATATGATAAACAGACCCAGGGTATTTCCTGCTAGATCTGTTTTACAGAGTATCTTCAAAGAACACATCTGTGTGGACAGGGGATAGACACCTGAAATTACAACAGCAGAGGCTGACATTTACCAGTTATATCAGACATTAGCATTCTTACCCTTTCACTTCATGTCAATCCTGTGAACCAAGTAATGTTGTGCCTTGCTTTGAAAATACAGAAGTAATGTAAACATCCGGCTAAGACTCAATTTTGAAAGACAGATAAACTATCACATGGATACATACATCCATCATAGATACAAAGAGAAAACCAAATGTTATTGTTCTTTTACATTAGAAATATTTTAACTTGTTGGCATCCATTTACCAATCAGCTGAACAGGCACACCAGTTCCATTTTACCCTAACTTTCAGGGTAAAATACTGGCTTTAGTGAAGGTGTCAAATGTTTTGCCACTAAGAAAAATGACATTTTAACTTTTGTGTTTCCTATGAGATGACGAGAGGAGTGTTTACTAGAGGAAAAAAATTGTAGACCATGGCCGTTAATAAAATTAGGAAAGAGGAGATAAACATGCCAAAACTGAGACAAATTTTTAAAGATTTTTTTCTTTTTAACAGAAGTAATATATATTTACTATATTGTGTAGAAAACCTCTTTCCCATCTTCATTTGTAGAAACGCCTAAATGAGTTTCTACGTTAAGCCTTTTAATGGACGAAGAACAAGCTCTCCAATGACAGGGTAAGTAGGTACTGCATGTCTCTCTATCACACTCACTGAAATGAGTGTAACCAGGGGTTAACAGCAGCACCAATTTCATTTCAAGTAGAAGATGGCCACCTTAGTTAGTCTTCCAGAAAAGAGCTAATTTGTTGATAAATTGCTCCTGTCACATTCTTTAAGGAGGTTGGTTGTCTGAMATAATAGAATGACCTTATTATTCTTTCAGTAATTTTATATTTAGAGACCAAAGGGCAATACATCTTAGACATATAAACAAAATAGTCAGATCTGTGTTCATATAACTCTTTCTAACATCAAAATGTTTTATGATTTTTGAAAATACTTCAGTATAAACATGTTGCCTTAGAGTTCTAAACTATTTTTAAAGCTTATAAAAGGTGCTTTCAATGAGGCAGAAGAGTTTGATTTAACCTGATAAATTTTAATTGTGCTAAGATATTCCAACTCACAAATGGTTTTGAAAATGTTATCCAGTTTAATTCACATTTTACTTCCCCCTGTCTCTTCCCAACTTCTCATTTCAGAAAGGACTAATCTTTGAATTAGACAGTGTCGTACTTCATTCCTTTTGAACATTAGTGTGCTGTTGCGTTATTCTTGAAACAGAAATGACAGGTACTAGCAAAAACTGCACTGTTGCTCCTTGCAGTCAGGGAGACTTTAACTGAGCCCTGGGTTCCTTATTCATAAAGTTTTATAGCAGAAGCCCATTACGTTGCAGCTCCAAAGTAATGTTTCTTTTAAGTGGCCAAATATAAAGCCCACTCTATATAGATGCAGCGATGATTTCTGTATGAATCTGACTCAGAAATAGCCATGAGGTTGTTTTGACACTCAACTCAAGAGTGAAAACACTGGTAATTTGGAAAAAAAATAGGAAGAAACTGCACATAATCCTCCAGCTCTTCTGTTTACATGCAACTGCTGGCAAAACAGCATGTTCTCAGATGGTGCTTGCTGTAAACTATGTGACAGGAGGTGACTGAAAATGTGTCCTCCCTGATATTATCATTTGTAACCACTATCAATATGACTTACAGTTCAACCTTTGCACAGCATATTAAATTAAAGATAATAAATGTTTAATTCTCTCAATTCACAGGTTAAAAAGTATGGGTCACATTGTGTGCTAACACAGTTGCCAAATGATATTTTCTCTCACAAAGTGAAAAATATGTAACGCGACCCACACACATATACCCTGATACAAAGTCAGAAATACTTCCACCCTGAAAGGGAAAGCTCTGATTCAAAAGAGTTACAGCAATGTACAGTTTAAAAGTTCTATCCGTTACGTTTATGAGAATACAAACTACCTTGTTGATGGAAACAATAAAATGAGGATTTTTCTATGACTGCTAACTGCCTCACAGAATATTACTTACATCAGAGGGTAAGGTTTTCACTTCTCCTTCCCATATAGTGACTTCGTCCAAGTAACTTTATAAACACTTTAGCTGTACACTTCCCCACTAGACCTTATTCAAGTGTTACTCAGCAAAAAAACATACGGAAACCTTTTGAAAGAGAATGTCTACATTAAAAGAAAATCAGAGCTTGGAATTCCCAATGCAACTGAAAGGCACCAGGATTGCTTGCAGGAACTCACTCTTCCCTTCTCTTCTCTCCCTTTTCCTCCTTCATGTCTGCCTGTCAACGGCCACATGGCTTCTGTCATCGGTGACAGCTGAACAATGGGCTTCATTTTGCTTTTACCTTTTTTGTCCACTTGCTATCCTCTGTATAAGGCTAGATTTCCCTCTGGCATTGTTGGTTACTGATAGATTTAGCCCCCAGAATTCAGAAATCTAAAAATCTGTGCAATGCAATACTATGAGTTTTAAGAGATGGCTATTGAATCGCAGTATTATTTCATGAGAATCACTTAAAATTTCTACATTCTTCTCATATTACCTCTACCTCAAGTCAGTAGCAGTATTTTTAAGATTGACTTCCATTTTCTTTCATCTTACTAAAGCAAATACATGCTATAATTAGTTTCTTCTTACTTGCATATTAGGTTCACAATACTATACTACAAAATTCTATACACATGTAAATTAGACCTAACTGGACTGGCTCATCAATCTGTTCCCCAATTACATAACAAAAATACATTAACTGACTGTGATTTATGGATAAGGTACTTGTGAATGTTTGTGATGGAATTCATAAAGCCCTCATTTGCATATCCTAATTAGCAGTTTATTAAGCTTAAATGCATACAGAAATTAACAGCATTTTAATCTTCTAAAATGCAGCTTTTTTTATCCTTTCATTAACAACCATCAGTCTTAGTATGAGACAATTTTTTATAGCTTATGGATACAGATTATGAGTGCCTATGCACACATAAAAATATGCACAGATACTTGTGAGCAATTTTGCCTTCCCTTCACCCTGGAGAATTGCCACTGGAGACAGTATGGCTTTGTGGAGTAAGACTTCAGTAAAAATAAATGATGAAGCCTTTCTAAGTAGGTATATATATATAGCCCCTTTACTAAGTGGTGTCATGTTCTAGAGCATCACAGGTTAATCTCCCATTTGGAATAGAGACTGAGTACATGAAATGAAGATTTTTATTTTTTTATCTGCATCTTTTATTTCATGTTTATAAAATGTACACAATATAGTTAATTGAATAAGGATGGCCAGTTAATTAAAAGTCTTAAAAACCAAATACCAAATGGAATATATATTTCATACCAGTGGAATTTTAAACAACATTGAGAAAGAATTTTATTCCATTTCCTCTGGATCCCAGCTGAACACAGAATGGTAACAGCTCTGCTCAGCAAAGTATCAGGCAGATGTGCTTTCTAATCTTAGCTTTAGTAACAGGTCATTGGTGATCACTGGGTAATGATTCACAACTTTAAAATTCTGCGGGTTGCAATTTGCTTTTGTAAATACACTATTTTGTATTCTGTATTTTGCATTAACAGTTTAATGCTCACATTCCTATTTCTTCTTTCCTCTTGTTTAAACTCAAGTGCAGACCAATAACCACCTAATTTACTTATATATTGAGCTGTACCACCTGCAAACCACACAAAACATATCGCAAGAAACATATATATGTACCTTTGGACAAGAGTCTAGACTCCTTATTACTGTGTAATGGGTGTTCATTGATTGTATAGTCACATAATATGCCTAGGGAGGAAGACTAACGTCATTGCAATGGCAGTGATAACATTACTTCATTCTGTAGGATCATTCTTAATGAAGTGCCATAAGGACAAGGTAAAAGCATTTAAGTGTGCTTTAGGCAGCACAGGGTAGAAATAATCTTTCCATTCTTCTTCAGATCCTGCTTATTCATCAGTCTGAGGCGATGCTAGTCATCCCATGGTGACAGTGGAAGGTGGACACTCTTCCTCCCTGTTACAGAAGCAGGCATGGTGACATATACCCAGAGCTCCTAGACTTGCTCTTTTTAGCGAGGTCATAATTTTAGACTATTACACCCTGATCTTACTTCCATTAAGAATCCAACTTAGTGACCACAGTGGCCAAGGAACTACAACAGTGCCTTTAGATAAAACTCTAAAAAGGATCACTTGTGTAATGCTGCACCACTGTTCTACTTCAAGAAAACTGCAGGAGATAAGCCCCTGTTGCCTCCCCAATTTAAAAAGCATATGCAAAGAATAAGTGTTTTCTTCAGCTGTATTGTTCAAAATATTTAACAAAAATTAAGACCTAGAAGTATCTGTGATTGATGGGTACAAAGAAAAGTTTCAAAACTGAGATGCTATTTTGGATGTGTCTTATTTCAGGTATTTCACATATAATGTCTTAGGGATGGTGGGGAGGGAAGGAAGCTGTATTTTCAGAAACTGCTCACCTTTTAATCTGGAAATTAGGTTCTTTTAAAGTGATACATCAAAAATGGATGTACTAAAAATCACAAGTTATTTTAACAAATCTTGCACAGAGCTTTAAGTGATCTGAAGTTGATACGGTGCCAGAAACAGAACCGTGGACTTTCAACTCCCAGTCCAGAGCTAAGCTGAGAAAATGCAATTCAGTGTAACACAGAACAAAACAGTACATAACAAGAGAAAGAGATGCTGTCCTTGAAATCAGAATGTCCTTTTTACAGTGTTTTGGAAAGAGATGCTCTAAGAAGTAGATTTCATGTCATGCTCTATATAAAAAGATAAATTTCTAGTTCTGAGTTAAGATATTCTGCTCAGTGTTATCCTTTCTCCTTTAAAATACACTGTGCTTTCATAAGGAATATTCATTTGTGTGTATACATACATGTTTAGTGTTTACATTATAAATGCCTGAAAACACAGAAATCTTACTTAAAGTACACATTGATTTGACACCTAAGGTTGAACGTGCCTGGTTCAGTTATTCACAAATAAATAAACACCAGCCAGAAGAGATGCAAATGGTGAAAACAGTACTGAATTTTAGTCTGAAGGATATTAAAAAAATCAATATGAATAACAAACTGAACTTGTGATCTAAATCTGGCTGTCCTGACAAAATAATATGAGTGTACAAATGTTAATCCATGCATAATACATCATATTGACTACAATTGGCTAAATTTCATGCAGATATGATTAACTATATTTGTCTAGTCTATGTGCAGACTAACTTCCAGTCCATTTTATTACTTACCCTGCATTTGTCTTCTGTCGTCTGGACAGCATAGAATTAAATCAAAATAGCATTTTCTAATGCATATTAGTTTGACTAAGTGCTTTTCTTGTCTACTGTTTGGAATTGTAATATGCAGTAAAACAAAGTAAATGCAATTCAGTAAGTTAAGAAGTTTTAAAAGTTGCCAGAGTCATACATGAGATATAAAGTAATCTATCAGTCTGAAATTAATAGTTTCCAGTGTGTATTGGCTCGGGGGTAGCAATCCATAACTAAGTCCTTTGACAGCTATCCATCAGTGAAAAACAGGCAACGTAACATTGTCTAAACAGTTAAAGTGCAATCATATAAAATTTGATGTAATATCATAACCACACAGGGATGTAGTGTTTGTTAAATTGAACATAAGACAGACAAATGAAAAAAGTCAGAGTCTGTGCTACCCAGCTTCTTCAGACAATTACATCTGTTATAAAAAGTGCCTAGCTTGATTTGTAAAGATGTATGTTCATCTTCTATTAACCAGATCCACAAAAAGAATGTCTAGCTTGGTTTCAGACCATACCTATTATCTTTGTCTTAATTTTTGATCTGCATGACTTTGCAATCTCTTCAGTTTTCCTTGAAAAAACAGAATCTTGAAGCAAAGCTTGAGCTGAATACAAACTCAAAGATTTTACTTAATTTTGTATTGATCATTTTTCATTTCATCATTTCATTTCATAAACATTTCAGGAACTCACTCATACCTTTTAACTTTTGAAAGGACAGAAAATGAAAAAACTCAATGTAGTCCAAAATTTATAATGAAAACCGCTGGTATTAACCAGCCAAAGCTGAAATTCAGCCTTTGGCTAGATTGGAATAGTTTAAAAAGAAAAAAAAAAAAAAAAAAGTTAACCATTTCTAATTTGGATTTGTCATTAAACCTAAAGCAGAGGAAGGGGAAACATAGACCTTAGATACTAAATCTAAGCAATTTTCATAAGATTCCAGTTGTTTTGTTAAAGGATTTTTCCTTGCAATGGAAGGTAGAGTCACACTTTTCACAAGGTGAACTGAAACGATGAGGATAACTTGGGGGTTTGTGGATCACCACGTGGAAATCATTAGGCTTTGCAAGATTTGTTGGTAATGTCTGAGTTAAACATTGTGTGCCTATCTATGCAGAGTAGCACAAAGCCAAGAGCTGAGTACAGATGGGATTCTTTTGACCTGAGTGCATTTGCGATGTGAATTGGATAGAGATTTTTCATTTCCTGCATCATTCACCATGAGCCAAAGCGATTCCCCAAAGCTCATTCATTCATTACTCTTGAAAACACAATAAAACCAAAAGAAGATAGAAAGAAAAATGTTGTGTTGATTATGAATGTCTATAAAAAAATAAGAGATTTTCACTTAGAATTGCAAGTTGTGTTGGCAGGCAAATACACTATCTTATAGTGTCAGGAATAGAAACACAGTTACTTCTGTTTGCTTGAAAACTTCAGCACCAAAATGAAAAGCGATCAAAATCTCAATTCGTCCTATGCCTCCTATGGGTATTTCAAGCTATAGCAAATGCAAACCACTTACTGCAGACTTATCCTCAAAGTACGATTAAACAAATCCCTCTCCCTGGCTCAAACCCGCAAACACCCCCTCCCCAAACTGGAGTCCTGCATAGCGCTTATCTACAAGATACAGTCCGAGATACAGTCTCTGCCACAGGATAAATGCAAAATGCAAAAATCTTAAACATCTAATCACCAGTGTGGCCTACTATCTTAAGGCTCAGGAAGGACCAGAGAAGCATTTTAGTAGCAGCAAATCTAGGACTGCTCTTGCTTCGCTGTCCATGGGGCCCCATGTAACAGTGAAAACAGCAGAGGCCAGTTTAGCAAGCCAGCTATGTAACTAGACATCCGCTAGTTTTTCTTCTCCAGCATTGAAGACCAATTAAATCCTAGTTGTGGGCTGGACTAGATGGCCTCCAGAGATCCCTTACAAATAAATCATTGTATGATTCTAATTACAACTTCTGTAGTAGTAACAACATACATTTTAAACTTGATTAATTGCTGCAACTCAGTAATAAAAACTATACTAATAGCCCAAGCCCATCTCCCCCACTGTGGATTAAAGGTTCCAGAATTATGATGCCAGCATAGAATGATTATTAAAGCTGAGAAAATGTTAGTATTAATTAGATGGTATCTAATTAAAAGATTAAAAGAAAAAAAATTTAAAGAAAAATTAAAGCTGTCATTTCAATACAAACTACAGTGGACCTATCCTGTGAGACTGAAAGAAACCCCAAGCCCTTAGCTTTAGGAAAGAAAGAACATGAAGTGAACATCCCTGGATTTTCAGGTTCTGCATCTAAGCCAGAGATGTTGGAATGCATCTGGAATGCCTCTCTCTTCAATATAATTTCCTTCCTACAGAATACAGACTATTTTATGAAAGTTCCCAATTTGTGAGATCCCTTGATTCATATACAGATTGAAGAATCACCTTTTAGAATTACAACATTTCAGAGTATCTCTGAATTATCCCCATTTGCATGAAATAAACTTTCTATAGATCTTGATATTTTCCTCTTACTGAAATCCACCTAATCTATATGAATGTCTCGATCTACCAGATGGGTAGATCTGAATAGTTAATTACCAAGGATATTTGATGATATCAAAATGCTTATGTAATTACCAGAGATAGGCATGATACAGTAACTGATCAGGGCCATATGCATGAATGCATGACAATGCTAAACAAGAAAGCCAGTATGGGCAGCCACAGATTTGTGCCTAACCTATGTCCCGAAGGCTGATGGAAATTGGAACAGATAGATGGGGAGGTAAGCTTGCCAGAAGAATTGCTTTACCTGTGAGAAAATCATTGCACTAGGCAAAAAGAAATACTTAGCTATACCAATCTCAAGAACATGAATGGTTTAGGACAACTGAGATGGGATATCACATTCAAGCTGTGKAACTACAAGGGCACTGAATGACTTCCGTCTTAGGCCAGTATGGTAAGTGAACCTTGAGAGCATCCATGTGGACCAAATACATGGATCATCAGTAAGTCAAGCCCCTTTCTCTCTTCTGTATGCTCCAAAATCTCACTGGTCCTGGCCAATCACAGAGAAGACCCCACAGCAAACTTACAGAAACAAGTGACTGCACAGGCAAATGCACACTTTTGGGGCAAGGTATATGTCCTGATCCTCAGATGTCCCATACTGGGATTTGGTCAGAGTGCAGTGCTCACCTCCTCCAGACAATTTACCCTGTTCCTTTTGCTGAGGCAGGGGGCAATGAAGCACTGCACATGGCCATAACACAGACCTGAACCCACAAGTCTGGAAGTGCTCACAGGTCTTGCAGTTTCATATTTAGCCAGAAACTGACTTAAGGAATCCAGTTAGTGATCCATTTGCTCAACTTCATCCTAGGAGCCTCAATCAGTCAAGCTGATGTGTAACTACTGCAGGTTTGTAGTCTTTATTTCTGAAATTAAGCCAAAAACAATGTGCAGAAGGGTAAGACTTCAACAGTCACAGTGAATATACCTCTGTAGATACGCACTTATGAGATGTATATATACATGCTTAAGGCATGATTTTCATTAAAAAAAAAAACCTTCCACTGATTTAAAAAGCAATATTCAGTGCTCACCACATCTAAAAATTCATTTCATAGGCTTTAGACTATTAAGGTGAAGCAAGGAATGAACTCCCATTTAATTATCTGGGAATTTCCATTTTGGTGAATGAGCCCATATGCTAAACACTGACACGTTATTCTTTTCACAGCTTGTACAGTCTAAGGGATCTGCTACGCCACAGTCACACTCAAAGAATAATATCTTTTTCTAATTGGTTCCATCAATCTCATACGTTTATAAAATTCTCCTATTAATTAAGGGACCAAATATGATAAAAAAATTAACAGGTTTTACAGGCAGCTACAGAATGGTACCATATAGATAATAGCAAACTGCCAGATATGGTATTGCAGACACCAAAGAAGAGAGGAAGAATCTTGGGTTTTGTAAGGTTCGTTTTGTTGTTTACTCCTTGTTCTAACTCCCCCTTGACTTAAAAGCACGCTGTAAATCGGTTCATTTAAAAATTAGAAGCCCTGCCTGAAACTATTATCATTCTTTCTTCAAAAAATGGTCAAAATGGTAACAGTAATTTTTTTAGCAACCCTTTTTCATTTCCCTCATAGTAGAAAACATTTTGACATATCAGATCATAACAGTCTTATAAGGAAATCTTTACAGTGCACTCAGTCAAAATGGGTATCTCATAAAGTAATGAATGACAAGGCGAATGGGTCACTTTTACGCCTCTCTCAGTATGTTATTGAGTAGTTATAGCAACTGGTAGCTGGATTTTGAAATAACTTTGTATGAACTTCTAAGACAATAGTAAAGTTCAAGGTTACTACAGAGATGCAACCATTCTGTGGTTTGAATGAAGTTGACTGAGCCAGCTGGTGGAATCATCTCTGTAGACTCATCTGTACTAGTCTCCTGATGATAAACCTCATTTTAATTTTCAGAAAAAGAGATCATGGCATGCAGCTCCAGAAATTCAGCTGCTCTCTTCCATACAGTCTTCAGATTTAAAGTGTGAACCTGCACGGCTTTCCCATTCTGTAAAAATTGGCCTGGGTCACATAGTTTCATACTGTTAGTTGTCCTCCCTGGGCATGCTCCCTGTGTACACTTACAAATAGTTCAGGTAATCCCTTCTGGACATGCAACACAGTCAAATACATGCAAATATATTTTTGGTAGAGGGATGAAAAGGTCATGTTCAATGTGTGACAACTCAGGTTTGAGATCAGGCACCATTTCTTCTGCCTTCCAACCTCAGTGAACAGAAGTTTCCCTTCCAAAGGAATTGCCATATGCCTAGCCTAAGACCACACCAGTACACAGGCTGCGTTGACATAGGTTTAAGTGCAAATTCAAGAGGAAGCTGGTATGACTGCAGCCCCAGGGACCACTCACTGCATGCTAGCTTCTAGTGCTCACGGCAGTGAGCAAGCACCACTTGCAATAGTCCTTGAGTATTCCGGCCAAAAATTACTTGCACTTTCAATTATAAGTAAGAAGAACAAAACCTGGCTCCAGGTAGGCATTTATGTGGTATTCATCACCTCATAAGAGGAAATATCGGATTACCTTGTGGGCAATTTCTCATTTCTTCTCTATTTTTCAAAACTAACTTAGGAACAACTGCAGTTGAAGATATTTTAAAAGAAGAAAAAATGCATAAATTTTACAGGTGGGCATTTATTCCTTTTTCTTGCAGGTAATAAAATCTTTGTAATTCTAATCACCCTTTAAATTTAATACAAATGGCAACATATGGCCATTTACAGAGATCTAATTAGCCCATTTCCCTAAATATGTTTTTACACTTCAAAATATTAACGTTAAAATGCAAATTGTAACATGCATATGAGACTTAAGGAGAAATCATTTCTACTTAACTGCCTGAAGACAGCCAAATCCTCCTCCTGACTATCTTTCACCCTCCCCTTTGGCTTAGCTGAAAGATACATTGAATAAAGATGACATTACTGTCAAACCACCCCCTTGTTTGCTTCTGAAGCCTTCTTTGTGTACATGCCTCATTATTAAAACACGAGCTACCTAAGACATTTGTAACAATGGAAGAGGGTGAAAAAATAAATAAAAATCAGTATGCAGCACCCAACTGTTCACCTGCTCAGGTGCTGGAAGGACTCCAGTCCTACATAAGAAACACTTTTCCTGCACATTTATAACAATAAGGTTAGTAACATTCAAATCCCTTACATATGGCTGGCTATCTGCATGGAATAATGTATGTGACTTTCTACAGCCTGGAAGCTGCTATGTCAAACCACGTTATGGCCTCCTGTGGTCTGTACCTCCGGTCTATAGCAATGGCTAACACCAGATGTTTCAGAAAAAATGGTGGAAAGTGATAAAAAGTGATCATGTATTTCTATATCACAGTGGGATATTTATGCATAACTGCAGATGATGCTTGCACTATGTTACAAGATAATGTAGCAGATTGTAATTTTTACTCTAGCTAGTACAACTGCTGACAGTTTTTATTCATGCTATTCAAATGACTGAATCACTGTCTCATTGTAGAAGTGTGCCTCTTCTGTATGAACTCAAGGTCTATTTCCCTACAAGACAGTAATATGCTTTCTGGGAAATATCAAATTATCATGACACATGCACTATTTCTTTTTCTTCTATATATAGAAAAAAAAAGAAGCTCACATGAAGTAATTAAAAATATCACTGAGATTTGCCATAGTAGTCAACTCACTCTACCATTAGCCTATCAAAACAAATAGCCATATTTGGGACAACAAAAGCCTCACAAGGCTGAAGAAGACATTATTCAAGCTGAAGACACTCCATTTCAAACAAAAAGTAGTGAAATGGAATGTATAAATGCACAGATGTAACAAATGTAAGAATTCAATGAGACTGAAATTAGGCACAGACACACACAAAGACCAGCACTATGTTACTGGCTTCTCTTCCGCCTGAAGAGAAACAGCTGCTGTCAAAGAGTGGTAATGAAGTCTCCAAGATTCATTGTTCTGGGAGATGTCAATACAGATATGGACAGTGCCTCTAATGCTTTCAATTAGTTCATGTCCATCATGAGAATCACAGGATTGCTCAAGATCTGACTTGTGCTGTTAATCTGGTTTATATGCAGATAAAATGGATTTAATAATTAGATTCTTACTACACCTTCCAAATGGAGGTTAAGGCTCTTTCACATATTTGTCTAAAAGGTRAAGTCTAAGGAGCAATAACATGGATCCAGCAAGTTTCCAAAACACTGCGTCTGAAAATTCCACCACTAGTTGACAGTTTGGAGAAAAGATAAATGACTTTCTTCCAAAGCTCTTTCTGTGTTTCCTCTAACACCTGGGTTTTCATAACTGCTCTATCAGCTATGTAACTTGAGGAATTTTAGTGGCATGTGGCTTACTGTTATGCAACAAAATTCTGTATACCCATGCTAGGTAGACAGGGTACCAGGGAGGAAAAGCCCTTTGTGGTAACTTCTAAAATGTTACATTGGTTGGACTCGATGATCTTAACTATGTTACATCGGTTGGACTCGATGATCTTAAGGGTCTTTTCAAACCTAAATAATTATATGATTCTACGATTCTATGAAAATCACAAAAAGTGCAGACAGATTTACAAACTGTCTCTGTTATCAGCCAACTAGAAATTTCCTGCTTGATCTTTAATGAAGGCAAACACAATAATAGAAAGCACACTGGAATTACGTTGATGAAATTAATAATTAGCACTTGCATGTTTTTTTTTTGTAACAGAGACCAAAATATACTTCTAAGGGGTACAGTCTCACCATTCTCAGTCTTGTAGATGGAGAAAAAGAAGTACAGAACCATGATGGGTACCCGATAACATACCATGAATCAATGGCAGGGTTGAAAGCGGAAATCCCAGTCATCCAATTCCCGCATTTATTCTATAATCATTATACACTCAAGCTCCCTAGACAGGTTGTAAGCCATCCTTTAAATGACAGAAAAAGGAAGGTCTCTTTACAAGAGAAACCATACCTTTTCTTAGATGAAAGATTTAAACAATTTCACAGACAAATCATGATAGCAGATTGCAAATGAAATCATGATCCTTATTTAAACTGTAATTTCCTTTAAACCACCAAACAAAACACCCTCTCAAAGGAGAAGCTAAACAGTATAAAGATTCCTGATTGGTATGCAAATGCTGTTGGCTTCAGCTACTAATAGATAACTACTTTAAAGAGGTGTTTCCGCTCGTCAACAAGCATAAGTAATCAAAACTCTGTTTTCCTCTCCTCTTTTCTCTGCACTTTAGATCCTTCTCTGGACTTGATATCTAATTTTATTCCTTGATTTATCTAAGATTAAGGTGTGTGTGGGTTACTTCTTATTGGCTAGGGAAAACATAAAAAAAATTTGCACACATAGTTACCAGTAATGTTTTATTTATTAGTATTATAAACTTCATCAAACTAGGTCTAATCATGTTAGTAATACATTCAAATGTTCTACTCAGCTGAGGCTTTTTTTTTGTTTCCCTTCACCAAAACCAGGCACTTTCAGATGTTGTAGAGAATTCTGTACTTTTGGGTACATAAAACAAACAAAAAAAACCCTGAAGAAAATAGAAATAATTATTCACTTGGTATATATTGGAAACAGTAGGCTACGTCAACCAGGGATTAATTTGGATAATACCTTTAATTTCATAAAGATATTTAAAGATCTGTTTGTGACTTGACCTGTGCATTGAGCATAAAAGGGTGAAACATTCACGGAACTACCTCCGCACAGCTTTACATCTTTGCTTTGAAGGGGAGAGACAAATGAAAATCGATTAAGCACTGCCTTCACTGTCTAAACAACTGAGCAAAACTTGAAGGCTACTTTGACTTCCTTTCAAAATTCTAGGTGGCTCAGCTGAATAAACTCAGCTGCATGTGGTGACAGGCTAAGCCTAATCTCCTTGGGAAACATACCCACCACTGGCTCCTCCACCACTGCCTGCAGCATACTTACCCCTGAGGCACCCACCTCATGTAGAGGCATTGTCCTCTACCGATGGATAATCTAGTCCTTTAAGGAGTTAATGTTGCTAGCGATACTCATCTAAAGCCTAAATACTTTGAAGCTATCTGTATTGCTTCACACAGCTGCAATACATTTTTAATTTTATCAGGAATTTAATAATGTTTCCACATACTTGGTGATGTATGGTGCTAATAACTAATCAATATGCTTGACTAAATATTTTTAAAATGCCTAAAGCAAAGTGACAGTTCATTCATCAAAGGAATTTTGACCACATGCAGCCTCCAAACAGTTTTTTAAATTGATAAAAAGTACAGGAATTAAAAAGAAATCCACACTGAACAGGTTCAGTTGTACCACCCTTATATTGTTATCGATCATTATTATAGGCTTTCATGATAAATGTCAAAGTACCATCAATTCTTCATGAATATCAAATCTGTAATTATATATGCTACATTCCTGACAATTTGCTTGTGTTTTGACATGAAAACATTATGCTATCAAACAACCCCCACTGTATACCCTTTATAGTTCATAGAGTGATAGGTATTTGTTTTAAAAAATTAGCCAGCTGTAAGGTAAAATGATGGRGATTGAACTACACATGAAGATACAAACATTGATTTTGAAGCACTTTTTATAAAGAGTACATCTGTTGAATTTGCTTATCTTCTGTTAAAGAAAACACACAGAAGAGTAGGAAAGTAGCATCATCAYAAGCTACTACTCATACATCAATGTCAAAGTAACAAAGGATGCTAGATAGAGAAAATCACCTTTGACATTTCATTGAGAGTGCCAAGTCCAGATAAAATAACACTGCTAATATTTTTTCATTTTGCTGTGAATATCCCAATAAAAAACTCTCTGGTCTATTTGCAGATAAATACTACTACATTTCGTACACGTGCAACTGATGGATCTACAAGGTTAAGGCCATTTTTTTGAGCGATCTATAGTTTCAGGCGCCCATTTTGTGCACTCAGGCTACAGTTCTCAATCAGCTTCTGAAAATTAAGTCCAAAGTAACTCAACAGTACTGTGTATCATTCAACCAGAAGAAGTAGTTGGCATCCCACTCATTAACTCTAAAGTGCAACTTATAAATAGTATTTTAGAAATACTTCTACCAATACACTTGTTCACACACACACAGAGGCATTAACAGAAAGCATTATCACAAAATAACCAATTCAAAAAACTTAAGAGAATTCAGAAAAAGAGTAATCATTTATAAAGCATCCATATTACATGTAGATGGAGTATTTTATTCTACAGCTAATGCATATGCAAGATGAACTTCCTCCTTGGCAGATTATTCCACTGTGCAATTTTTTCTATTATCTCAAAAGAATTTGATACTAGTCAAGGTCCCAGAATAGATACCGAATTTGACCTATGTGGACTGTTTTCAAGGAACACGTTTCTCACTGAAAGACATAACATGGTCATGTGAAACTATTCCATGATTTCACTGAATGATCATAGGTGGTGAGAGCTCAGGCCAGAGTTTCAAGAAGTCACAGAGGGTTTGTGCTTTCAGGCACCTGTCTGGGTATGGGTTCAAGTACCCCCACATGGCTCATCCTTGTCACATGCAAAGGAAGAACTCCTACATCTAAGTGCATGCAAGGAGAGGGCCACGGATTGGACATCCAGTTATGAGCAGAGTTCTCTACTAGAAAATATGCTTGGATGAGTCAATCACTCTCTTTTCCTGATGCTGCTCATTAAAGCAGGGTCTGGATCCCATCTGTCCCACCTCCAAATGTCCATACCAACTGCCATAAAAGTCTTTTTCATCTCTGGATGATTTCATACAAAATGTTATACACATTGGAGAATCTCTAAGAGGAGACTTTGACAAGGTCTCAGTCAGCCTTGACTTGAATTGGGAACTCTTAGTTGGATTTCTCTTTTCACAAGCCTTCCTAAACTATGAGGCAGTAGGATATTTAGTAAAAGGAAAGGTCATTATTCATCTTCTTTATTTACCTGTCCTTTTGGAACTGGCCCCTCTGCAACATCCCACAGGTAACAGCTCTATGAGCTTAGTGAGGACTTACATGGGAGACAAAACTCTGCCCCAGTAAATACTTAAACATTTAATGTTAAACGGAACATGAAACATTAAGAAAAATTCTCTACAACACCTCTTTAAAGTGCCTTTCAGCAATGTATAAACCTTGGGTTCCTTGAGGGACATGATGGACCCTGTACCTTTGGTGGATGCTTCAATTACTATGCTATTAAATGAAAGAAGGACACTAGAACTACCCCCCTCCTTTTGTCAATCAATTTCCTCCATTTCTTTCATGCTATGAGGTTTCTTATTACAGTAATCCAAAACTGAAGTGTACCATTCTACGTTTGAATGATATATTGTAAAGAAAAACATGAACGAGGAAACATTTCAGACAGTCTAAACTATTTTTTTCTCGATATTTAGATTCAGCTGTCAAGCTAAAAAAAGTATTTAAAAAATCAGCAAAATCCTATATGGGACTGGTCATCAACCTCCATTACAGATGTACAAGAAAGGCAGCACTAGGATCATTTATGTTGTGGAGAGAAATTTGTGATCCTAACTAGTATATTGTCTATTAATTTATATAATGTGCATAAATTACACTAATCTTTCACATGCCTGATGAAATTATATAGAAATCCCAATGAAAATTACGAAGTTCCAATCATTTACACAGTAAGAAAATAATGAATTATTTCTTACAATGTACAGTGTATTTTCTGTTTCACCCACTTCCTGAGATCTCTTGGAAAACTTCCCTGTTGAAATACCCATGCTCTTCACTGCCATCAACATGTTCTCATCAGCTGGAGGGTTAGTCCAGATTTTGCCCAGTTGAGAGGAACTTCCTGGATCAGACTGGTTACAATCAGCATCTGCAGGGAGCATCCTATCTGCCTGTTTGCTCTTTCTGTCTAAGTGCAGTTGTGGTGGCCAGCCCTGAGTGTCCTCCAGAAAATGTAAGATCTTCCTATGGCATTTTTATCCCAGATCTTCTTGTTCTAGCTTTGCTGTAAAATTGTTTGAAGAGACTAGTACTATCACTAACAATGCTAGTACTCATATGGTGAAAGGAAAATAAGCGGGTGAGCACTAGTGTTGGAAGAACTTGAATACAGTAATTCTGGTAGAAAAACTGCTCTCCTTGTCATGAATCTTTTGATGTTGAAACACTCCCTTCCAGGATTTGTTTGTTACAACTTTGAAGTAGGAAAGAGCAACATGAAGGCAAAATTATGTAATTACATTAGAGGCAATGGCAGATGTTGCAAATTGTGGTAGAAGCAGAAGAAATAAAGGATTAATGGCAATTACAGCAATAACAGAAACAACAGCAAAGTCAGGTGAAGCCAGGCAACAAGAGCAGCAATAAGGAAAGAAGAAAAAATAACAGTTATCTTTCTTCCCTTCTCACTAAACAGATATTCACAAAGCAACCATTTAAACTCCAAGCATTTGAATCAAAGTCTCCTATTAGTAATCATTCATGGATATTAATCAGCAGAAGCAGTCTATGCACAGAAGGAATTACGCAAACCTGAGGTTATTTGTTGGTAGTAGATCCCCTAGTTAGGGAGTTGCACTACACATCATCATCAGTCATCTCTAGTTTTCCTTCTGACTTATTTTAATATAGCTTCTCACTTCAACGTCACTACCACGGATGAGGTAAGCTTGGGCTATGAATCAAAAAGGCAAAATAATTAATATGTTTTATGTATGATGTGTTCAAGCATTTCTTGCACTGAGTTGAAAAGACAACTGAAAAGTTAAAATTATGTAACTCAACATAGTGAGTTGAAAATATATTAATGTTATATGTTGGAGAGGCGGTTCCATAGGAGTTCCATACATTCATTCACTGAAAAATTCACTATTTTTTCTCCTTTAACATCTGTGTAATGCTTCAGTGTTCCGCAGTTAAAATCTGTTGTGTTTCACTGAACTCTCTGTCCGCAGCTATACCTTCTCCTAGGCTGAGACAGCTGTGAGTACTTGCTCTGTCCTTTTTGCCTCTCCTCAGGACAAATATATGAGGGTATAACCATCTCTGAGTATTTAAGGGATTCATACTTTAGGGATGAGAAAAATTAATTGGTGGGGTGCAAAAAGCAAGGAAAAGAAAAAGGACAAATTAAGTCAAGAAAAATTAAGGCAGAATATAATTACAATCCTAATTAGAATAGTTTTCCAGTAGGAATGGATCATTTAAATATGAACAAAACACAATAATGAAAGACTCTACTGTTGGGACATCTCTTTTACTCGCCAGGCTGTGCTCTGAGAATAGAACTGATAACATCACCAGATTTTTTTTCCCTATCTATAATTCCAATTATCTTATTTTATTTTTATGTTTTATTTGAAGAATGCACTTTCATGACATCACCAATCTCCCTTTCAGCTTAAATCCCAGTACTACTGCTTTGCAAACTAGAAAGGGTGTTTTGTTTTTTTTTTAATTTATCCTTGAGAGTGTCCCAAAAAATAACCAAAAGCTATGTAAGTTATTAGCTCATACATTAAACAGTTCCTAATTCATTTACTAAAATATTTGTACACCTCTTATTTTTAATGAGGTATTTCTAGGGCAACAACAGCAAATGATGTTGTAAGAACATCTGTTTGTACAAAGGATTAAGTCAAGGCTACTTTGAATAACTGATATCTTGTATTTTCACCCCCCAAAAATATTTTACTACCATAAACTTAGAGCCTTCTGAGGGAAATCAATTAAAGATTTACATAAAGATATAATGATACTGTTTTCACAAATCAATATGTAGAGAACTTCAGTCTTTTCAAAGAAAGCAAGGAATAAAGTAATTTAAAAATTGAAATTCAGGTATTTTCACAGAATTTTTGTCCCTTAGATTTTCTATTCTCACAACCGATCGACCAGAGTAATTAGAAACTCTGTTGTTCAATATAACTTATTTAGGAAGAAAAGAACATAAAGAAGTACAGCATTGCCATAACAAATCTAAATGGAAAAGCTGCAAAAACACTGGTCTGAGAACCAACGTAATATTCAGCAAATTTTTGCATTCATGCAAACAGGAGAAAAATATCTGCCTCAAGATCGGCAGCAAACTCCCCAGAGTCCTCATCTAATTCCTATTTGAGTATCTGATGCCTACAAATGCAGTATAATTTATTTATTTACATGTATATGCAAATTTAGCCAACACACTGACACATTGCTTCAGCTGAATGTTTGTGTAACTAAGCACACCGAGCCAAACAGCTAGGAGGCGAGCAAGTGTCTTTTGCATAGTACTTGAAGCCTGGCCAAGTCCCTGCTATATGCCTAATCTCCTCCACATGGCCAGTTCTGCAAGCATCCCAGCGGTGATTGAGGGATGAGCAGAACTGAGAGGGAAGGTCTGCTCCCTTCCAYTGCTACCACATGATACCAGCTACTGATTTGCCTGAACTCCACACGCTGAAATCATGCGACAGACTGCAATTATCACTTCCTCCTGGCTTAGTCTTTGCAACACCAGAGCTCATTAGTAAACACAAGAATATTGAAAACCTGCATAGCTAAAATGGGTCCATAGCATAATCATCCAATTCGATTTTTAAAACTAGACTAAAACAGAAGGAGCAAACTCTCTTAATCCTTGAGATCAACAAAAATAAACCTATCCTAAACCAGAAAGCCTTTGGCATAGTCTTCTATGTTCTCACAACATGGAAAAGTAAATACTTTCGAAAATTTAATTTATTATTGTTTTAAGATACTTTTACTTACCAAATTGCCCATAGGGAAAAGAGAAATGCAACCTCTAATTATGACCACAGAAGAACTGAAATTCTACTGCATGGGTTTAATTAAAGTGGATGGTTCATCTGAAGAGGKTTTTTTTTCAAAATTCATAATGATGGCATTAGCAAGTTATTAAATATGAAAATTAATTGAGAATATGATTTGTTTTGTAGGGTTATAGGGTTGACTAATCATTGCTAATAATTTCCTGACTAATGCTCTGCTGCAATTATGGCCGTTGTGCCACATATATTCTTCAGCTATGTATTTGGTTTTGACCAAATGCTATCTCCTATTATTCAGTATCTGCCTGAATACTACAATAAGACAAATCAGTCTTCTGTTGGCAAACACTTTCTTGGCAAGTAGAAACTACGGATTTCTCCTCCTCAATTAATTGCTGTTTGAAAAACCTCAGCACTTTATTTGTATTGAAATAAACAATCATTTTGCACTTCTTAACAGTAGTTATGCATTGATTTCAAATGCTCAGATTCAAAGCCTGGTGGGTTGACCCGGCCAGCCCCTAAGCACCCACCTAGCCTCTAACTCAATCCCCTGCAATGGACCAGGTGAGAGAATAGGAAGAGCAAGAGTGAGAAATCACGTGGTTTGAGATAAAGGTCAGCTTAGTAAGTGAAGGAAAGAGAAAGAAATAAAAAGAATGCAAAGGCAATGACTCATGATCCCCCTCAAGCAGACCGATGCCCAGCCACTCTCCAAGCAACTGCTAACTTGGAAGTCAGCAACTGCTAACTTGGAAGTCAAACCCCACTCTTTCTTCCTCTACCTCCAGTTTTTACGTATGGTATGGAATACGCCTTTGGTCATTTCAGGTATACATTTCAATCTATATAAATACCTGAAGGGAGGGYRTAAAGAAGAGAGAGCCAGGCTCTTTTCAGTGGTGCCCAGTGACAGGACCAGAGGCAACAGGCACAAACTGAAACACAGGAGGCAGTCTCTGAACATCAGGAAACACTGTTTTACTGTGAAGTTGACCGAGCACTGGCACAGGTTGCCCAGAGAGGTTATGCAGTCTCCCACCTTGGAGACTTCCAAAAAAGCCATCTGGAAATGGTCCTGGGCCACCGGCTCTAGGTGGCCTTACTTGAGCAGGGGGGGTTGGACCAGATCACCTCCAGAGATCCCTTCCAACCCTCCTGTGATTCTATGGTTCCATGAATATTTACTTTTTCCCATCATGTCTTTTATACTTGGTTTCAATTCCTTAATTGATATTTTTATGAATGCATCTTAAAAAAATAATCCCCCAAACTCACAGTGCTTATGGAAAGGTATCATATCATATGATTTTACACTGCATCATATCTCTAAGCACTATCCTGTGTATCATGTTTTTTTTTGTAAAGTATGCTTTTTTCTTCTCCAAAGCAATGATGAACACCATTCTGAAAATGTGTACTGATCTGAGGCAATCATATTGCTCACTGATCATTGCCTCACTTAGTATTTCGTATCTTGTCATTTTCCCATAAATTACCTGAGGATGTGCTCTATGTCAATGCATACTTTAGTAGCAATCAACCATTTGCTTGAGCCCATATAAAGAACATCATACCAATGCTTTTGGCACTATCATTAACATAAATTGCAACTTTTCTAATATAGGTTCTTATTTACAGCTGACAGGATGGAGGAATTAGCCATGTGTAGAGTCATTCCTGATGTCAATCTCCATACTTAATGCTATTTAAAAAACATTTTCCAGCCAAAGTATGCTGACCTGTGGCTCTGGTCCAGCATCAAATTCAAACAACAAACTAGAACATTGTTATAAAACAAAATGGAAGGAAAGACTCTGTAACACAAATACCGAAATGCCAGTATATGCGAAAGAATCATTATGACTATCATACACTTCATATTGTACTGACCAGATAGGAAAATATTATCTCCTGTTTATAGAAATATTTTATAAAACTACCAAACCTCAGGGCAAGTAAAATAACAGGTTTCCTCTCATCCCTGTCATTACACGTTAGGATATGAAACCACTTCTGTCTCCAAACTTGAAAAACAAGCTGAGAGCAAAATTTAGTCCCTGGTCCTTAAAAGCCAACCAAGCTCCCATTAGAGTTGATGAAAAGACAGTTAATTAATTGGCAAATAAACAAGATCTGTACTTTGTTACTTAGTGTAAAAAGCATAATGTTATCAAATTACAGCAACACTTCTGGGTCAGCGCAGGATGAGGACGGCTGTGCTTGCTCACTACAGGAAACCATTTTCTTCTGAAATGTGGTATAATTCAATATGCCCTACGGACAGAAATATACTATATCGTAAAGTATAACTGTAGTCATTTCACCTCATAATTACCTTAATGAAAACAAATGCCAATAATAATTGCTAGATTCGTTAATAATTCTGATAAATTGTGTCCATCTTATTCAAGAATAAATACAAATCAAGTAGCAACTATGCAAATGTGCTAACTCAGCATGAGTCTGACCACTGTCAATGTAACGCAACTTGGACCCAATCACTTTTGGTGTAAAAACATCTTTCCTTTCTGAAAACATGGGTTTTAGCTGAAGAAACTGTTCATTGTCAAACTCAGCACATTGTTTAGACCAAAAACAACTGAGGGGAAAAAATCATAAAAATTGTAATTTATTGTTTTATATTTTGCAGTTATTAATTTATATTGATTAGCTGTAAAATGTGAAACATATCATAATTTGACCTGAAGAAGTTGACCTCTTAAAACCAGATTTTTTTAAACATTTGTTCTATTTCTCTTCACTTTTTTCCCCCCAACATTCAGCCAACCGAAAATAAATTGCTCACACAGTCCTGTATCAGCTGTTGTTGTAGGAGACTAGCAGGTTGGCCAGTTGGTAGCCTCAGCTAAGGCAGCCGTGGAAGGTGCCAGCAATGATGATGATTATATTACATGCAGCATATGCCCGGTAGGAAGTAGACTGAGAGTATCAATTCATCTTATCTTGATAGCTGAACAGCTACACAGTAAAAATAATTTTCAGGTACTGTTGTTTTGTGTAGGATCTGATGTGGTTAGACCTGGATGAAGGACTCAGTATTCCAGTATTTACAAAATTTCCTTTACATGCTAGTTTTCAATTAATAAAACCAATTGTACTACAAACCTTCAAACTTTTTTATCTTCTTCAGTCACAGACTTTGAATTAAATTGGTATGCGTATTTAAATTAGAGTTAATACTTAAATGGATCAGCTGTCCTTGGCTGAATCCTCTAGGGAAGTCACTTCTTGGACTGTGCTTGCTTTTTAACTATTTTATTTGGATAATTTCACGTTAGAGAGTGAAAAGAGTACCGACCTCCAAGAGCATATGAAGAAATTTTTTAGTGCATCCTAAAGCAGAACTTGAGAGTTCGTATCTGTTTAAAGGGCTTGTCCAATTTCAAAACCACTTTCGACTAGGACATATTTCTACAAGTGGCATGTGGTAGTGTGACATTCTATGTTGATCAAAGCAAATGTGGGTTTACTGTACCCTAGAAGTCATGTGGTGTTTTCTATGAAACTGGAAAGCAGTTAGTTCTAAAATGCTATTAAATGAAAGCAACAGCAGATCTTTTTTTCCCTGCAGTCCAGGACATGCCCAGACACTCAAAGCCATTTTGTTCCTTTTTTGACCTACAACTTGCTCTGCATTTTCAAAAGGCTTCATTTTTAAAACACAGCAAATCCCATTAAAATTAATCAAAACCTGAAAACTGCTTATATGGCAAATTAACTTTTCATTATTCTACTGATTTCAAGGAAGTTACACTAGATGTGACTTTATTCAACTTAGAACTCTGAAGTACTGTCCAATTTTTCCAACTGCATAAAACTATTCAACCATTTTTAATATTTCACATTTTTATTATTCTGCAGCACCTCCATACTTTCTAGAATCCTTCCATAGCACTCTTATCTTAATTTCCCCAAACCTAGCTAATATTAGCACATTAGTTTCAATTAAAACAACTCCAATTTGAGAACAAAGTAATTAAGCTCAACAATGATCCCTTCAGTATATTTTTGTTGGCTGCCATAAGCCTTTCAGCTACCATATACACAGAGTGATTTAGATTCTCCATCATCTCCTAAAAATTGCACTATGTTACCCTCTTCCCAAGCAGCTTTCAAATTCCACAATCTCTCCACAGCACTGCTGATGTATCATTTCTTCATCTCCACCTGCTAAACTCTGATCCTCTCTCACTGCCCCCACTGTCCTTTAAACCCTTGCCCATCTTCTTCTGAAGAGTCTGAAAATGATGTGAAGAAGAGTGATGCAAAAAGAGAGAAGCAGCATCCCAAAACAAATTTTCATAGCTTGAAAAAATGATCAGTGGAAGCAATAAGCCTTCTACATGTATTAATAAGAATTAGTCAGTTAAAAAGCGAGGAAGAGAGGAAGAAAGAAGTAATCAAAACCATGAAAGAATGGACTTAAAAGACAATGTAGGAAAAAAGGCAGAAAAATTAAAAAGCTAAAAATTAATTATATGAAAAACAATTGTTTTCTTTAGTATTGAAGCTATACACTAAGAAGTATATTTTTTCCTTTGCRTTTTTTTCTTTACAAAGTTACTATTCAAATACTAAACTACAGTTGAAAATTTACAGTGTATATTGTGAATATTTTGAATCCTCCTGACCTCCTGAAATGCCTATTTTGGGGAAGGGATAACTCTTAGAAATATTTGAACAAGTTCTACTATGAAATTATATATAAAAAAAAGAAGAAATAGTATTCTGATGTGTTTGAAAATCCCAGTGATAGTAAAACATATGAGTAAAACATAGCAGCAAAGTATGAGGGAAAAAACATGAAATAAATTTGTTAGGTTAAGTTTTTTTATAGAAAGAACATCACACAATAAAACAGACAAAGCATTTCCCTTAAATGTTAAAACAGCCTATTTGTGTAAATATCTATATCCCAGTAAAACTCAACAGTCAGAAACAAACAAGAATTTGCAGTGCTGATAATCCAGGGATTGTAATCTGTATTTAAATTTGATACCAGTTTTTTGTAGGTTAGGCTTTTTCTTAGAGAGTGATAATATAGCRTTGTAATTAAAACATAGTAAAACTACAGAAATGACAACTTTATTCATAAATATAGGAGGAATGTGGGGAAGTTCCTGTGCAGACTTTATTAAAGAGCTCTTCATCATAGACTCTGGCCAAGTGTGGCCTGTGGCCTGTTACTGCAGCCCTGTGCACACAGATGTACAGGCTTAGGTACCCCTCTGGCAATCACTGGTGATACCAATTTTGATACATTTTTCCAGACTTTTGTCACATTATTTTTTTATAAGAAAATACACAACAGAACATAGTCCTACTTTTTCCAGAATGACAGTAATGCTAGTCATTACCATTTCTTAAGTTGCTCTTTAAATAATAAATAAACCCTTTAAGTGGCTTATTTAAAAGCCAGAGAGAGACAGAGAAGGTTCCTTGCTGTAACTCCCCTTCAACTTCATTCAAAAAACTTATTTCTTATTAATTATGGATTTTGCCCTTTGATACAGAACTAAGCAAGCTATTGCTTACTGTCTTGGATAAATTATTATACCAGGAATACACKCACAAGATGTTCTGTGACTTGCAAACATGCTACTCCTTTGGTTTGTAGGATCATGAGTGATTTACTAAAAGCTTCTGTAAAGAAATACAGTCTTCTAACAAGAATTATGCCTTTGTCTCCATTCTAAGCCACTTCCATATGAAAGTGAGGATGAACTCAACCACGTATGCCATTTTCTCCCTGTTACTCTTGTTGTGCAATGCAAACATGTCTTTTGTGGCTTTAGAGKGGTCTTGCACCACTCTTCAGCAGTTCTGTGAATGGAGCTAAGGGCTCCCAGTGTTCCCCACAGTCCTGATCCCAGGGTATGCAAATCCCAGGAGCCCTGACTGCAAGGGGAGGGTACTTTCTGGAGCGCTTTGCCACTCTGGCCCTTCTCTAATTCCCATTAGAGAACCTATCATAATGACTATGCCTCCCCTCCTACCCATGTCCATCCATTTACCTTGGAAAGATACCCAGACTTTCAGGGAACAGGGTGGTCAGGTTACTCAGGGCATGTCCAGGCTGTGTTTGGAGATCAGGGCTCTGAGGAGCAATCCAAACGTTCCTGCCTTGAGATGAATACTCAGTTTTACTCTCCCTTAGTTGCCAAACAGACCAAACCTAGTGCCATGTGCCTGGTGTTTGAAAAGTATTCATTTTGATTAAAACCAAAATATTTTATGAATCAAAGCACACCTTAAAATGAAAGAGCAGAAGAATGGGGAGATTTATGAACATGGAAAATGATAAATTGAAGATGCCACTGTTTCTACTGATGAAATACAGAGGCATTAGGAATAAAAGAGCAGCTAAAAAGATGCTTGCGACCCTACTCCAGTGAAATGTCATTAATAATCAGTCTTAATACAGGAGATAGGACTTCAGTAAGGTCCATGTAACTGCCATTAATGTTGCACTGCAATTAATCTAAGAGAAATCTCAAAGAATATCCTGAAGTAGGAGAGAAATAATTTTAAAATTTGTTTTGATTATGCTCAGCTTATTTATTCAAGATTTTGCCAGCAAGAAAGCATTGCTATTTTTCAGTCATTGACAAAGAAGAGGACCTATTCTATTATCATTCCTCAGTCATAACTCCAAGCAAGGATTACAAAGTTTGGGAGACAGAGAAAAAGAATCCTTTAATAAATTGAATTGACGGGAATTTTTTTTGCGTGTTTGCTCTTAAAATATAGATAGACAGTGAATTCCTGATGAAAAGGCATATAATAAAAGGATTACCAAAGTTAGCATGACATTCAAAAAGACAATTGAACCTTTTTCTCTTTCTCTAAGCATCAGTTCATATAGTTCCACTACTTTGAATAAAAATGAATCTTGACAACAGTAATAATATAAACATTGGAATTGCTTATTATTTTTCTTGTGTTCACTAGAATCCATATACAATACAAAACACTAACAGTCAGCCCACAGAGGACGCCAAGTGATTTGACATAATGTGTAACTGGATTATCTTTCTTTTGTCCAGGTGTTACTGTACAATACAAAATCTGCATCTGAGTCCAAAGAAAACTAGATGTTGACATTGGGATGCTGCATGCAAGCATGGATCAATTACCTATGCACTTCTCATTGAAGTATATGTGAATATTCAGTTGCTCCACTTTAATAATGAGCCAAGTGGATGTTAGGAATAAGTTCTGCAGGTAAAACCTTAACTTCATCAGAGGAAAGACCTAATTTGGCTTTTGGCAGACTTCCAGTTTCCACTTATTATCCTTCTTTGGTTTTTTCTGTGTTCACAAAGTCTTGCTGGTGTTACAGATTTCTTGTACTTGAACATGATTGTGAACAATAGACTTGGCCATCAGGCCACAGATCAAGGTGCAGTACTAATCAGAGCAAGAGTCAGGATTTTTTCAGTTCAGTGAGATTAATCCTGCTCTCTGCTTAGCATGGTAAATGCTGATCTGCATTGATCATTAAGTTGTGGCCAGCAATCCTCTCAATTCCTCAGGACTGCTACATTCAAACACACTTTGCACAGAAATATTTAAACAAACAAAACCAAAACCCCCAATCCAAACAAAACAAAACTCTCATTACTTCCAACTCCCTAACACCTGGAGATTTTGTTAAGATATTTTTAGATCTGTGGGTCAAAAATGGCAGAGTGGTGCAGAGTATCATCACAGATGAATTATCTTATATGTCTGACAATTTTCTTGGTCTGCTCGCAATTTCAGATTTTCCAGAAAAGAAATTGGTTCGGTATCTCTCCCAAACATTCTTGCTACTTGACATAGTGCTTTGCAAAAAAATTATGAAAACACAGTCCATGCCATAGGGGACAGATAATTAAAAAGAAGCTTTGATCTGTTACTTCTGTGYCATTCAAGAGTAACACCACTGTAAATACTATTAAGATTTTACAAAAGTGTATATGAAATCAGAATATGTTGCAAATATCTGAAGTAGAGACATAATAAAACACCAAAGAGGAATGAGTAAAGGGGAAAGGAAAAAAAAAGGTAAAAAGAACTTTTGCAATGGACTAATGTCAGCAGAAAGCAGAATTACTGGTTCTTAAGGTGATGAGAGAAAAGATTCTGTTTAATAGTATAGCATGTTCTAAAATACAAATATTTTTGTGGACACACTTTAAACTTGATACGATAGATTCATTATAGCTATTCATCTATACAAGTGCTTTGGTATACACGTCATTTTAAAAATAGTTTGACAGATATTAAATATGTCTTGAATTTATGAGTTAGTAAGATCTATCCTATAAGTTACATGTATCTAATTGCACATCTGCAGTTTAAACAAAGCATCATTGTTGCTGTTGTGGCAATGCACAGGATCTTAACAAGCTGCAGGTGAATCCCCACTATTAGTTGTGGAGCATAGGTTTGCAGTGTCCATGTTGACTACTAAAACATTCCAGTGATCTCTGCAAAGCAGTATTGGGGTAGGCTTCCAATAGAAACTAGTATAATGGGTCTTTTCTAGGGTAGCTGAAATAGCAGCATGTACTAACCAGCTGCCACTTTCTGAAACTCATTATAGTTTAGCAGCTAAGTTGGTAACTGATTCCAAATCTTTAGCTGCTGCTTCTGAAATGCTGGACTGCATTTCAATCTTCTGCATCTTGTTAGCAGCTCTATCTTCATCATTGCACTGGCCAACAAACGCCCAGATTCAAAGTTTAATTTTCACCAGTAGATATGGTAAGCATTCTTTCTTTCTTTTTTTTCTTAAATCTGCAGATCCATTTTTCCAGAAAACATGGTTATTGATTTTTTATTCCTATTCCTACTAATAAAGTGAAATATCTTTCCCACTCCTTATTCCAAGAATCTAAGGAAGTGATCATGAATCATTTTGGGGGGCAACACAAATTCCTTGAAAATAGAAGTTACTGTCCATATGCCAGTAAAATTTGTCTACCTTACAGAAAATCAGAGATTAATTAGGTTTTTTCATCTTCTCACATTGAGCAAATCTCACATAACAAAATATTTCAAAAGATACACTGAAAAAAGATCTTGTTGAATTAATTCCTTCTAAGAAGTAGTGATCATTATCTGGAGGCCATGTCCTTCTATATAAATTCCTATACGTATATAGATATCCACAAGGAAATCTACAGGTACGTATGGCTTATGCCACAAGCACATAAAGGCACAAAARTTGAAGGGGACAATGCACTCTCCTACCCCAGATTATAATGGCAATGACGTTACGCGAACCTGATTTTAAAATAGGTTGTATTTTTTGCATACCCCCTTCAACTTTTAGTAAAACTCTGTCCTCATACACACTCAGGCAATGTTGGCTGGTCTAAGCGACACTGTTCTAGCATTAGCAAATGTATACAGGCAGAGTATGAAATCATTGAAGGGGATTCATGGAAAGAATGGGTTATATTATAAAGAAAATGTGTAAAAGTAGGGAAAATGTATGTGGAATTATTCACAAGGTGAAAAGGGGAAACTATTTCAGGTACTCAGTTTCAGAGACAATTCAGAAAAACATTTTAGTAGACTGATTTGATAAATAATATCAAGCATACATACACAAGAAGTGCAGTAAAAAACATACTCAGACATACTCCTGGAATAAGATGTATTTTGGGCTGTTCATACTTCAAACAGCCACACATATGTTAGTAATAACAACATATCCATTCTCAAKTTCATATGGATTCTGCTGTGTTCCAGAGGTTTATCTGATGGACTCACTAAGAAAAACATGTATGATATAGGGCGTGGGATCTGGTAACATTACTAACAACAAAAAGTAGTTCCTACAAAGCAGTTCCAGTACTTCCAAACTCCAAACATTAACTAAACACTGTTTAAAGAGGCTCCTGAGAAGCAGAAAAGGCTTTCCAAATGTAAAACCTACCTCAATGCCCCAGGCTGTCAGCYGGGAAAGCTCAAGTTAGAATTTAGTAAAGCCTAACTATAACTTTCAGATAATCAGTAAAAGTCACAGCCTCAAGAAATGAAACAGTATCACCTCATCCATGAAAACAGGGCAGGCAATGTTTCAATAATAGTTGAACACTTGTCTTCTTATAAGGCAACGCAGGGCAATGAAGAAAAGGCCAAGTAGGGAATGGAGCTCTGTCTTATGATCCCTTTGTTTTATGCACTGAAAAGTACCATCTTCTCTTAATTGCATATGTTTAGCTTGATTCTTCATACAGTTGTTTATGACACACATTCATCTCAGGAACGGGAATGAAAAAAGAAACACTGGATATTTTTACTGCATATTTGAATAAGAAAAAATAGAGTCATGTGAATGCATTTAGGATATGGGTGAAAGAGAAGTTCTTGTCAAGACACGCAATGATATACCATCTAGATCCATTTTGTCTGAGAAATTAATAAACTAATCTGTTTTGGTCATTCATCAAGAAAGATTACTTTTCTCCAGAACAACCTGGTTTCCTGAAGAAGCAGCGTCTGTGACTGTTTCTGTGAAAAAAATAACCATGAACGGTTTTGAACAGTTTTTCTAAAACAGGATTCAGTACAAACAGTGGAGTAATTATTGCCTCCTCCTATCTTTCTTTTAAGAAATAAAGATAGTGAATCTTCTCCCGTAACAGGCAGAGCACATTTACAGAGGGAGTGGGTATGAGAAACAACCGGTTTGGAACATTCTGCTATAACGACAAAGTTAAAACTCAAATGCACCACTTTTTCTTAAAAAGGCACAGCAAAGAAACTAGGGCTCACAGCACGGCAGTTACACTTTCCATAGAGGATTTCTAATATTCACAAAGCTCTTACCAGCTACTATTATTTCTAACAAACACCAAAGCAACATGTAGCCTGTTTCACTTAGTGATACTGGATTAAGTCTAATTCCTACACAACAGCAAAGATAACTTGGAAAATTAGCAAAAATAGTTCACCAGCTAAAAGCATGACGAAGATAAAGTGAAACAAAGAGACACAGTGATCACAGTATCAAAAAACCTCAAAGGAATTGCTAAGAGACAAGCAAAGGTGCAGAGTGAAACAAAGATATCAGAGAAGGGTGTATTAATAATGGACTGGAAAAAATGACCTCTTAACTAACCATTTACCTACCTAACATTTACCTAGGAGGACCGATATGTATTTCATGAGAAACATTTAACCTTTGAATTAATGTCTGCTTCAGTTCTATAGCAACATGACAACGACTAAGGAAAAAAGAAATCTCCAAAAGATGTTGGTTTCCACTTCTAGGACATGAGCACGTAGATCAGAGCGGAGCAAGGACATTGCTCCTGCTACCCTTGTGCTTGAAAAATCACTAGAAGTTGAAATCAGCTTTTCTAGAACACTGACAGAGAAGAAGGGATCAATCAATAAATTTCTTAAGGCTGGACAAGATACATGTAAGCTTACAAGCATGTTTTCTGAAAGAACATTAAGAATTGAATGCTGAAGCCCGAGCAAGTTTTGGAGCAGCTTCCATTCATCACTGTAGGACTGCAGAAATCCCATTCCTCTCTCTGACTCTTTTTGAAAAACTCTTATTAAGCAGGAATTATCTGCAACTAGCATTCTGGATCAGTTAATGTCTAGCGATGTAGAAGTTTATATAGTAAGTTCTGATTTGGATGCCTACTTAGGAAAAATACCATATTGCAATTTTTAACTTTGTTTTTATCTCAGTCTACCCATAAATCTTATTTACTACTGGTATTACAATTGTTTTATTCTAACTAAAACAACCAAACAGCAAATTAAGTTTTCTATTTCACCTGTTAAACTCCTGAATTCATGAAGCTGCTGTCTCATTTCCTCCAAAGACAAACAGGCATGAAACAGTAATACATGTACTGCAGCAACTCTGCTTTATGCTTTTCATATGCTGCCTGCAGGCACAGTGAATAGGAATAAAAATTGGAACACAACACCAACAGATCTTGTTCTGTTCTCTGTATCTATGCTTTCAGCTCCCACACTCTGATTATTTGTTACAGCTGCTACAGCTCTGGGAAATGACAGACTCACAGATACTGTGAACACAGCAGCCCTCCTCCCTTCAGGGTCTCATTCCCAGGGTGAAGGGAAGAATGGCAGAAGCAGCATGCTGTTCCCTCCCCATTTCAGAGGCTGAGATCAGTGGCCTATGGAGGATTTCATACCAAGGAAGTCACAAGCAGGTGTTATTAGCAAGTCTAATGACAACAGTGGATGAAGATACATAATTTTATTAACTAACATTCTGCATTCTGTTAGTATATTGTATCACTGTCCTCTATATCACTTTGTTTCTTACAGCAAAGAAGGGAAGCTTCTTCCTATAAAAGCAAAGTGATTCTATATCCTGCATTGCCTCTTTCCCTCTTGTTAACCAGTGGGCACAAAAGAACTTTCTTCTATCTCCACGTTCCTGTTCGCAAATGAAGGAAATGTCTTATCACCTCCCATACCACCTGGAAAGTGTATGGGCATCGAGAACTCAGAAAACAGCTAGCTTTCTGCATGTCCTCAGTACTAAACATATCATTATCTTCTCAAAATGGAAGTTTCCAAGGAAACAAGAAGAAAAGAGGATATGAGAAATGTAAATGTAAAAGAGCAAAACAAAACGAAAAGTCTGGTGGGTTTTTTTTTTTTCAAATTTACATATGCATGTACACTGTTATTAAGTTGCAATTATGATCCATGGGCTTATCATTTCATTCATTTATTAACAGTAATAGTTATTTGGATTGCCAAGATCAAGCCTCTATCATGCTAATTGCATATTCACAAAGGAATTCCTGTTCTAAAAAACGTGCTATCTAAATAGACAATATAGACAATAAGAAGCATCAGCCTCATGTTGACTGAACTGAAAAAAAAAAAGAAAAATTAAATAAATTGTTAAAGTCGTAGAGGCAATCTGTATCAGAGTCAGGAACTGAACACAGATCTCCTCAGTACGTAGTTAATTGACATAAAGACTGTGAGGCAACTGCATCCACTGCAGGCTCCCTGCTTGAAAACGGCTTCCCCAGAAATTTACAGTGTACCTATAGTTTTATTGTTTATTGTGATAACATGGTGTATTTTCAGCAGAGGTGTCTGGTTTTGCGCTTTCTTAAGAAAGTCACCAAGCTATCTTGACTAATTTTGTTTTCCTGATGATCTTTTTTTAAGGCTTTGAAACAGACCCCTAGGTCTGAACATAATTTAAAACATACTGGGCTGCAAGTTCAAAACAAACAAAAAACCCAAACCCAAAACAGTAAGGAAGGAAAACTGCATTTCCAGATAGTCTTTACTTACTACTAAACAAGGACTGTTCATCCAGCTTTGAGCAGAAAATTGGACCAGATGACCTTCTGCAGTCCCTTCGAACCTGAATTATCCTATAGTCTTATGAGATTCCTGTTTTCAGGTATGTTTTCAGAAGTCACTTATGATTTAATTTACATGGAACATCTTATTACTGGCTTCCCTCAGACTAAGTGGAAAGGCAATGGCATTATGACCTGTAAAATCACTCCCAATCCCTATTGTTGGCAATGAATTTAATCTGTTCTCTAGGATGTACATGTTATTTGGTTGGATGAAAGCCCATAATTAAGAAAAAAAAGATACGGACTGGGAGGAATAAAGACTCGAAGTCTAAAACTCATAACAGAAGAATGAGAATTCTTAGTTTGTACAGACTGCTTTTCATGTGTYGCTCTCAAAGAACATGACAATGAGAATTCTTTGACCACTGTGCCTGCAGCCAAAAAAAMCCCCACAACAAAACAGGTTTATTAATATGAAGGTTTCCCTCAAATACAGCATTTTGATGCAGTTTCCACTGCATTAAAAAAAACTATTTAAGCTATTATTAGCAGTAGAACATATGTTAGTGCAATTGTATATACCTTTACCTTGTCAGGAAATGCATAACTAAAAGCAGCAAAAGCTAGTTCACTGATGGCTAGTTAATTACTTGCCATTAATAGATCAATAAATGGCTTCGATCCTGATTTGTTTAAATATGTTAACTGAGCAATTTCTCCCTGAGAAGGAATCCTGTTGTAAAGTGATGTGATCCCCAAGAGGCAAAAAGGTGAAAAAGCTGAGTTGCTGCACTGTCTTCTCCGTTTTCTCTGTTCTCTTTGATGCAATTTAGAACAAAAGGACAAGTCTATTCTAAGTGGTTACTTAAACATCTGAAAGGTGTAAAGAAAAAGTTCTGACCTAGAAAAGCACCTGTGGTCAAGGCCACAAATGCTATCCTGATCCCATGAAGTCTATAGAGGTTTTACCACTGGCTTCAATACAACCAGGATTCCACTTCTTGAGGAATATAAAAATGTCAATTTTTTTTTTCATTTCTTTGTGTGGGCACTGTACTGCAATGATCTATATAGAAAGCTCTGTGGTGGAAGAAGGCATGTGAGCACTTGGACCTGTGCTGTGAGATGGATAGGGTGTCATAATATATTTAGCAAATAAGGCAATCGTCCAAAAAAACAAGGAAAAGAGAAACAGAGAAAYGTATGAAAAATTAGTTCCTTACCTTAGAAGCCATAGACTGAAGCCAAGAACACATAGCTTAAAAAGAAAATGTATTGGCCTCTTCCCCACTAACACACAAATCACTGCTGTGCTATGTATACAAACCATTACAGGTGTTATGCAAACACTGCAGTGTGATTTTTTATTACTGTCTAGGTTAAAATGATCTGCATTTGTTGTTTCTTTCTCACTTAAAGCAAAAAAACCCCACCTCACAGAATATCTCTGGAAACTCACTTTCCAGACCAAAATACTGGCTTATAAAGAGTTTCTAAGAGAATTTATCTTTCCATATAAAAGGTGAAAACATGAAGAAAGAGGTATCTGCAAAAGACACCCAAACATTTCTAAGAAGCTTAAAAATGCAAATATCTGGAATTGATTATTCCTTAAAGAAATTTTTAGTAAGTTATTATTTTGTGTGCTGCTAAATTGTTCTTTTAAATCTAGAAGCTAGGGCAAACATCTGCAATTACAGTATGTATTTCTTTTATTATAATATAAATATATACTAACAAGAACAATTTGGTCCTGAAATAATAGTCTTATATATTTAAAGAAGGAGAAGCTAACACTGTACTCTGTGTAAACTATGAGCTTTCTATGCACATTATCTCCAGCTCCGTCCCTAAGTAAATTCGGCTTCTAAATACCTGCCCAAAGATACATCCATATACTACTTTTCTGAAGCATATGCAACCAGGGAGCTTGTATCCATCAGCAGAATCTAATCACAATACTTCTAGTTATGAACATGATTCAGGATCCTATACATTAAGGCCCAAGAAAGAAGAAATCATTTTCCACTTTGCAGAGTCTCTGTGCTATGCTAAATTAAGCAAAATAATAGCAACAGAGATAAACCATGCATTAGAAATAGTTCAAAAACAGCAGGGAGGAGGGAGAGGAGTAACAAGCATTATAGTATCTATTAACTAACGTAACGCTTATGGAAATAGGGATAAGATGCACATGCATGCCAAATGAATCCTTATCTATAGCACCATAAGAAAATATACCAAAATAAATTCATGAGGGGAAGCAGCTTAAAGTATAACACTGTAAGCATCCAGCCATTAGTTTCATTTGAAATGCATTTTAATTGCTCCTATCACAATGAACTCATTTCACAATCACAAAAATGTGTTATATGTTTCCACTTATAACCCAGCCTTCATTAAGTACCATTAAAGATTTATTTAACATCAAATGCTATCATACACAATTAGAGCATAGATAAAGTACCAGGTGCATATTAAAAGAGTTTCTAAAACTGAATTCCTTCTTTATGTGCTGTTTTACTGATTCTGGAACAGCTAGCACTTTTGTCTTTATCAGTTACAGGTAAGACTTGTTGAGGAGGCACATATAGCAAACAGTACTAGGACTGTTCTCTTCCAGTAAAGCTACACAGCAAAAGGAGAAACTTACAATGAATCTACTTGTAGGTAACAGCGTATCATATTTCTCACACAACCACATTACTGACCATGCCAATCTCTACAACGTGTAAGGTGTCTGATTACCCACAAATACTCTGTGTTTAAGAAACTGTTTCAGAGATATTAGTGGGAAAATTCCAACCCTCATTGGGTGGAAGTGCCCTTGCTGACTGTAGCATATGAAAACTGACAACCAGAAAAAAAGGAGAAAGTTCAAAGCAATTTTTCAATGCCTCTATTGATTAAACTTTCAAAGTTACCCTGTTTACCAAAAGCCTCCTGCTTTAAGGAGCAACAGATCTCAGAGAAGAACACACAGATTTGTGGTGCAACAAAATTCATTTCAGTAGTAAGCAAACAGGCAAAATTTCCTAAGAAAATAATTTCTTCTGTATTTTCAATTATTTACCTCTTTGTGAACTTTAATGAAGGAGTACAAAGAAGTATTTTCACTGAATGGACTGGTCTAACAGCAATACCGGTTGAATTGTTCAGATAAAGTTCTTTAACACTGTATTTAATTGATATCCCATTCTCAGCATACCTGGTGTATTCAGCAGCCGAGACATCTTGCAAGAATAGGAGATAAACTGCTCACAGTATTCAGCACTACTGGTAATGGCAGAAATCTGGTCCATCGTTGCACTGTAGTTGAGCTGCAGTACAGATAACTTTTCCAGGCTGTTGCCTCCCACAGAAGTCTGCATTTGCAGATCATGGTACACAGTTGTCCATACTTTATCCTCTGAAAGAGAGGGTAAAAAGACAAGACAAGAATTGGTAAAAGACAGACAGTGGAACTGAATTAAAATAAATCTAGGCCTTTGACAAAAGATAAAAATGTTCTGCAAGATACTTTTTGAGGGGGTAGTGGGGAAGAAGGGCATTGCACATGAAAAGTCATCACGTGAGAGCGTAGTTCCAACAACTATGAACTGATGAAAGGAAGAAACCCTGATTGCCTTTGTAGTTTTGATAACCAATACACTATGTGAGGAGACTTCCTTGAACAACTGATGCTAATAGTGACATATGAAACTAATAAGGATTAGCTTTGATCAGAAATTGATTAGAAGGACACAAGGCTGATGCACTAAAGATTCAAGGTTTCTATGTGAGGAAAATTCACTGTGCATGGTAAGTTGCTGTGGGCTGGAGAGCAACACTGCTTTGCAATACTGTAACAACAGGGATGCACCAGATTCTTATGTGATTACATCATTTAGTGATTAGTACTGAAAACACTGCAGTTTATCAAGGTTTCCACATTTTTACCCAAGCCGTTTTCCTAGGGTAAACCAAAATTACTGCTTATTGAGACTTGAATATTTTACAATAGCAGCACCATATGACATCACTGATTGTGGTTATGGTACGGATATCAAAGTAAGAAATAGTAGAAATAGGAGACAATGGAAATAAATACAAAAGCTTCTGTTCAGTTGTGAAAAGACAAAAGGAAGGGGGAAGGACAACCTCATTTTGGTGATAAGAAATATAGCAGCATTGGCTGAATCTCAACACTTCCCGCAGCCTAGTGCACATGCCAAAAGTGTGTAATATCCAGCCTACAACAGACTGTATGCATTATACTGCTTTAAACTACTGCACACTAGAAGTGTTACTGTGTGCCATTTGCCAGTAGTTACCAAAGGAGATTTAAGATGAGATATCATAATAATGAAACAACACACTCCACACTCCTCTTGTTGGAAGATTTGTGGAAGTTGGAAGGTAGTTTAGAAAGGAAATAAAGAAAAGGCACAGAAATTTTCCTGTTATAGACCAACCCTTACTTTTTCTTAGAGGGACATTCCACAGAACCAAAATGAAAAAAATATTACCTGAGAAAGACATAGGGTTTCAGAATTAAAACAATGAAGATTCAGTCAATATTAGTGATACTGTCTTCCCATACGAACACTAATCTATCACTTAGGTGTGAAGAACTTTTAAATTCAAGTTGAATAGCTACCAGTGTAAAAACCACTATCTCAGCTGATAGTTACTACTCATAGTGTCCATCTCAAATAACCAAGGCCTGAAATAGGTCAATCCTCCTCTGTGTTACTACAAAAGACTGACAGTAAATAAAACCCAGAAAATTATCTTTTTTCTATAGATTATCCTTTGGCATATTACCACAAAGCTTCCTAGAAGTTCAGGTTTTGTCACTAATATCTATCATGTATAGTTCTTTCATATTTTAAGTTGGTTTTCTGTTTTTCTTTTAAATTTTCTTTCTGCTGTTTTATATACTGACACTACTGAGGGCCAAGTCAAAGAAACGTGTCTTGGACTTGGAATAGGAAATGCGGAACTTTAAAAAAATCTGTAAGAATCTATTCTGGTGCCTTGAACTGGCTTGCACAAAAGCCCTGTTTCGTGGATGAGGCATCCAGGCCTTTGCCCCAGACTGTTCAGCTGTTCCTGTAGAGCAACACCACTGACCACAGTCGTCCTTCCAGTGATGCAGAGACGAAAACATGCCATGGTGCTAACTTTGCTGTATTTATCACAAAAACAGATTCTCCAGGGAGATCATCTGGCAGTTTCAGAGAATACTAATTCACCTGACAGATGTGCCTTACAGCAATAAAAAACATAAAACGTAGTACATAGCAGTATGTTTTCAATTCATCTATGTAAATCTCATACCTGTTAATGCAAATCTCTGAGTCATTCCAAAACTTGTGGTCCAATACTGCGCTTCAGTATTTTAACTGCATGAAAATACTTTGATAAGCTGAGGCATACTCAAAAGTGCTTCAGTACTTTTTCACCAAGTTCACAGAAATGTGCTTACATACACTGATAAGTTTTGGGTGTGACCCAGAGTAAAGTTACCTTTCCATGTTATGATTATTCTTATCTCCAGGACTCTGTACTCCGCCTTATTTTCCAGTCTTAATTTTTACTGCATAGTGTCAGGCTATTTTGGATTACACAGAGTTATGTGGACCCATGTGTTTGTAACTGATATGGTGCAAGTCTTTCTAATCAAATGTTCGGAGATAAGGTAAGCAAAGCAGACGGATCCTCCACAGGGAGTATGCATCACTAGCCAAATGAGATTAAATTCAGCAGGTGATGCAAGATGGTTATTATTCTAATATTCATATCCTTAGACCAAAGCTCTATATCAAACACAATACTATTCTTGCACCAAGAAAAAAAATAATTTAAAAAAAGGCAGGGGAAAGGAAGAAGAGGAATTCTTATTTCTGTATGGCTTTAATCCCACTCCCAAGTACCGAGGAAAAATTTGTAACTGTCACCTGTCAAGTTATATAGAGAATACAACACAGTTTTGTTGAGAGCTTGGGATGGAAGTTTACTGCAGATTCATTTTCAAGAAAGGATTGAGACAGTTTATACGTTCACTGACAGCAACGTCTCATTTTTGGCAGAAAACGCTGTACATGTAAGAGCTCTAACGTGTTAGTAAGGCATGTACTAGGCCAGTCAGAGCCTCACCTTGGATTTCTGAGCCAGCAAGGACTCCTAGACTAGCCATTAGGAAGCCATAGGAATGTCATTAGCAATAGGAGCTGCGTTAGGCATTATGTCTGTGAAGGGCATTCCTTTTGGATACTGGATTCTAGCCAATGCAGCCCTGACACTTCCCCAGCCAGTGAGGGAGTTTCAGGCTTTACTGTGGCACACTGTATGAAAGAAGATAGAAATGTACTCGTGGATGGATCTAGGTTGCCTTTATGTCAGTCAAACGTATCCTCTGAACCACTTCAGGATCTTTCTGTCGAAGTACAAGTACTACTAATAGATAAAAGTCTGCTGCACCTTGTAATGTATGTATTTATAAATACACATATATGTGCATAAAGTCAATAACCATTTCTAGAAAAGCATCCCAATCTCTTCCTGCTGTCTACAAGATGATGGGACATTGATTAGGGTATACCTGGCCAGTTACTGGAAGGAAATCTAGCTCCCACTTCATCTGCAACTAACCTGTTGATAGACTGGCTCAAATGACTGAAGAGCACTTGATCATAGTAAGGAAAAATTTACTGGCTTACCAGTACACAGGGCACTCCCACTGGCAAGCCTGAAATCAGCTATATGTCAGACTCACTATGCACATAGGATAGAAGCAAGGGTCACATAGAGGCTGACAATTCCTTGACATTCAGCAAGCTGGCTTGTCCAAAATCTGGAAGCTGAAAGATCTGTGCCCGCAGGTCAGGCACAGAGAGAGCGTGGAGAAAAAGTTGTGGCAGGTGTACAGAAAGGAAGCTGCTTGTCTGGGTGGGGGATTTTACACTCGTCACACATTTTTCTGATTTAACTAAAGAGCTCTGCCATGAGGCATGGACTGAGACAGCCTGGAATGACAAGATCTTTCCCCGGCTGGAAAAACACATTGACGGTCTAACATGGACACAGCCAAAAATCCGTCTCCCCTCCCCACCAAGAGCAGACCCCTGCATCTCATACAGTTATACTACTGGGGCGGGCCTTAAGATGTCTGGAAAGGCTTAAAGGAGAAAGTTGCCAGGCAGGAATCTCAACCTTGCGTATTGCGTGCTGATTACAAACTGCTTTTTCCCTTTTAGTCTCAACTATTTGTTAATGTGATAATACCTCCCAAGGAAATCAACTAGACATTTATAGCTTGAAAATAATGCCAACTTCTTCATTTATGGTTCCAGTTTCTCAGAAATTGCTTGTTAGTTGAGACCATTCTTCAGAAAGATTGAATCAGTAACCTGCTTGCAGCCAACTTCCCTTACAGACAAGGTAACTCAGATAATTCATACTATCTCAAATACCTGCATCATCACCATTTATGGAATTATTCCCATGTAGCTGAGAACAAAATGTGGTAGTCATAGTTAATATATCAAAGTTTGCAAGAAAAGCTACCCCACATTTTCTGTCAATAGCACACAGAAATCTCATTTAAGGTACACGGAAGTAAAAAATCTGTCCTAGTTAACTGTAATTTGATATATACTCTTGACAATTACAGTCACCACAATATTGGTATGAGTATTGCCCTAATACACTGGCAATTATTTTAAGAAAGCATAACATGGCTATTTCTAACCACAAGTGTTTAGAGACAATTTGTTGGTCAGAGCTGTGTATATGACTTCTGTACAGACAAACACACCTATAAAGAGCAGACATCACTTAACAATTATAATGCTGTTAACTAGCATTATCTATAAAATATTCTATGTGCTTATGACCTCCGTTATTCAAATTAAAAACTATATTAAAATGAATTCATGTTGAGAGTAGTTATTAATAATTTAAGGATAATTATAGTATTCTCATAATATTTCTTTATTGCAGACATATTAACAGGAAGTTAAAAGCTAATGTTTAAAGGAAATCTAAGTATGTTTTAAATTACAAAAATGCAATAATATTACAGAAAAGGGTGTAAGAGAAATTTAAAGTAAAGGAGAGAAAAAAAGGGGTTTTTTTTTGTGATATTGCATGGGACAGTCGCCATTTCCTGGGGTCTCTGATAATGTACTTCCGCACCTTAGCCCACTGTGTAGTGTTTCCTTTGAGGCTGGTCAAAATACCCTAGTCCAATGAGTAGTCCAGTCAGCCAATGTAAGTGCTGGGCTTCGCCTTGAGTTTGAAACTCATATAGAGCCACAGAACTTTGGGAAAAGACAAGGCAGTCGAGCAAAAAAGTACACAGTAGAAATCTTCACGTTTATGCACAATTTGCGCTTATGGTCAATCATTAGCTCATAAAACCCAAGAGACTTCTCAGTTGTGATGTAGTTTAGGGAGCTAGGCTGGATAGTGATAGAGTTTCTTTTGATATCACAGTAACATTGAGAAGACAAGAATTACCTGATCTGCTGACCTGACTGAAGAGTAGATTATACAATCATAATTAGGTAAAGCATCATTGCTAATTGGATTAACTGCATTCCATTTTTGCCCAAAGTTAATCCTATGCACAGATTTCAATTAATTTCAGATATATTGAAAGTTGGAGCAGTCTGCATTATTCCATTATTAATTTATTCTAAGAAATACTGATTTTTAAAAAGATCACTTAAAAAACCCCAAACACTTCTTAGCCCCATTGTAAGAAAATGATTTACATGTGAAGTCTCAGAAAAGGAATTCTGTCATTGAGATGAGTGCTGTGAATTTGGGATGGATCTATTATACTTTCCTTATAAACAATGTTGTTTTAAGTGGAGAACAGAATTCAATGTAGATTCGCAATAAGCTGTTTTTGTAGCAAGGTTAACCAGAAAAGTAATGTATGCATTGAAAATGCAGCACCTGTCCCACTCTGTCCTCTCTCTTCCCCTCTAACTGTCCATATTTTAAGACAAAGTGACTTTTGCCCTCAGCGGAAGAGACTGGATACTTCCCAGAGACATGGAAGCATAAGAACTCCTAACTGCATTCACTAGGCTGATACTAGCTTTCCCACTGGAGGACAGAATACCAACACCAGCTAATTGCTAACACATCAGGAAGATAAGGCTCTCCCAGATGACCACTTCTTCATTCAAATGCATTTCTTCTTAGCTCTTTTTTAATGTTACATAGAGTGTTCCAGTTGTACAGGAAAATAGATATGAAAAAGTCATTCTTTCATTATTTTGGTTTTAGCAGTGAAGGAGCCTAATTTTCTTTGAATAGAATGCAGAAAACCAGTAACCATAGATTCTTAATAGAATTCATAATGGTTTTCACTAAGAATAATCTAAGAATAAATCCAAACTGCTAAGACATTTGATTACAATTATAGAGAAAATAGGCTCCCTGTAATTTAGTCTATACATTATTCTATGGTGAAGCACTTCCTCTCCCACAGACAGATAGTATAGTAAGATTAAGTTCATTAATTTAAGAATTACTTTTTTTTTTAAAAAAAAGGAGAATGACCACCTGTTTCCTCAAAAGGAAATTAAGGTGACATAATTTACTTTGCTGAAAACACCTTTCAATTGCAATGACTTATTTACAGTCCTGCCTACTCACTAGTTGTTTTTCACTAATAAAAAGTGAAATGGTTGACTAATAAAATAACACACTTTCATGACCTAGAATTTGTCTGACAGCCTTGATAAAAGTCATCCAGTATGATTAATTCTATCATACTCAACCACACCTTGATTCCTTGTTGAAGCGTCAGAGAAGATGGTTTTGAGAAAACCTGAGCATACAAAATAATTCATATTTTGATGACTGTTATTATTTACAAGTCCAAAAGGAAAGATTGCAAGTCTACACCAACATTCATGGTGTGCTCTGTCCGTCAGCCATAGGCAAAATGGACATGCTAGAAACTTTAACCCTCAAGCTGATGGCATTTCTTCTAGATGGCTGTCTTCTTGATCACTAACACAATAGTGGGTAATTACTTTTTACCCACAATGTTGCTGGTTGACAATAGTTTTATCCCAAGTCTCTTCCTGTTTGGCACATGTACTTGGCATGAACTTGTAGGAAGATGAGCGAGGATAAGTGGTCTGTGCTGATGACCAGTACTACACTGCTGATACATCTCATCTGTGTCTTCTTTAAACCAGCAGTGCATATTTAGCATTCAGATAACATGGAAGGATGGGATAGTTAGCTGAAAGCTCAGTGAACATAAACGTATTAAGGCAATACCTATGACAAAGACAGGGGGAAGTCATTTCAAGATGTAATAAAAATTATATCCATCTCCATCTGTTGCTGGATGCTCTGCATTTGTTGTTAAGAATTGATGCCTGCAGGCCCTATTGGATTTCCAACTACTATTTGACAACTGTATTGCATCAACATTTAGGAATGTGTTTCCTTCACACGTCAGCCTGGAGATAGCTCTTTACTAGACATTATGATTTTTACTATCATCAGTGCATTTGTCACTTCAAATTAGACTACTGCAATGTGTTCTACAAAATGCTACGCTACAAATCACTCAAGAAACTATACAAGACAGCCCATTTAAAAGTGGACTGCGTTCTAGTGAGGATAAAAATTACAATCGTAATAACCTCCTATCATGAGATCTCCCATTTTATTTTCTGATAAGAACATAGTTGGTATTTCAATTCCTGTTGAATTGTGTGGGATGGTACCACAACAATCATTAGCAATGTGATTAAACTAAGCATTTTTTGCAGCAATGTTGTAGACACAAGATCTGATGTGTACAACTGATGTGGAAAAAAATTACAGTAGACAGTATCCTCTTCTCCCTCCTTCCTGATTTTTTTTTTTTTTAATATCTCTCTCTATGTGTATATATATAAAGGTTTAAAACTATATATAGCAATTTGAAACTAATTCTGGTATGGACTTCAAAGGAGCTACAGTTGGTTTATAAAAATGAAGAATGTAGGATCGATTGAAGTTAATGAGTGTTTTGACAATCTCGCCTGAGATTTGCAAATGTCAATTTTGCAGTAAAGTTACTCTGGTGATATGAATTCTATTGCTCTCATCTTACTAATGTAGAAAATGGGGTTTAGATCAGAAAAATCCACTATTCAGAAGAAAAAAAAAAGAGTAAATGAAGAGTGTTCTTATGGGCTGAATTCTACTGAAATCAAAGTCAGTGAGTTTCTTAATCTATTTAGGTGGGGAATAGGATCAATCCCAAAATGTAATTCAACCATTTCTGCAGTAATTTTCTCCTTCTACTGTTCCTTTCATTGTTTCTTCATCAAGATAATAATGAATCAAATTTAATTACCAACTACTGATTGGATATTTTCCTTTTTACTTACAGACATTGTCTTCTGAGACAATGAAACTGTAGACCTCCCCTTGTATTTATGTAGTCTCTTTCATGACAATTCAGCAGGAAGTCTTATTTTGTGAACTTACTGTGATATTGAATGACATAAGTTTGTAATATTTTAAATCAGTATATAATAGATAAAGATGCTTTACAAGATACAGCAGAAAGAAGTGACCAAAATAAAGTTTTCAGGGAACCAACTGTTATCAGAGAAGTGATAATGAAATGGCTGTTCCAACACAGCTTGTTAGAAACCTGAAAGGACATTACTGAAGTGCTAAGCAGAGGATGACTTCTCTGGATTACTAGAGATGATTTCAAACCATTCAACACAGCTGCATGTAAAAAGCTAACGCCAAGAGCATCTTGAGAAACAGAATACAGATCACTCATGCCTTCAAAGAAAAAAAGACTGCAGCAACACAAAATATTGTTATGCTGAAAAACAGAGCCTGGGGGGAAAAGCTTAAATCAGATTTGGGCCCTAATGTAGAAAATGACCTCATATGGGTGTTAATAGAAACAAGAGTTTAAAAATGATCATATATTGAAAGGAACAATAAATAATGAGACACAGTACAGCGATATGAAGGAGGACTCGGATCATTTAAGTGCCTGGTCTAACAGATGGCAATGGCAGTTCAGTTTAGATGAAGGAACATTAAAGTCAAGAACAAAGGACATAAAAGAATTAACAGTATGGTTGTTTTCAGCACAGTGAACAGAATATGGGCAAGGGCTGGAAACTTTTTTCACAGTTCAATAACTGAAGAATCGACAACTGATTCTACCTTCTCAGGAGTGGCCTCATATATAACCTGGCATTATACAACTGGAAAGAGCAAATGCATGCATCTCCCTTAAAGTGTCTTTCAGTTCATTTTAGCATATTATGGGAGTATATGCACATAAAAGAAATCAACTACTGCCTGATTTTTTCTGTTACAAAACAACATAGCACAATTCTTTAGCTATGATCCTAAACAGGGCTTCCTGGAATCACTGAAAAAAGTACCACTGTTCAAAAAAATTATTTGAAAGGATATCTTGAAGAAAAGAGGTCTTCAAAGCTTTCACTATGTTAGCTTGAACCTTAAGAAACCATTTCCTGAACTATCTTGACTGAAAAGTCAGGTCAGTTTTCATTTCCACTCTGCTGAAGAGGCAGAAAGAAGACTAATGCAGGTCTCAACTGTTACCACTAAACAAACTTCACCTTTCTTTCTCCCATCAGCTTTTGAGTGCTTGAATCCTTGACATACTCTTCGCTGATCCAACTTAAGTCTCACAAGAACAACGTCCTCCACTCTCCTCTCTCACATCCTGCTAATTCCTCTCCTCGGACAGACAGGAAAAGGAATATAGTGCGCTGAAGCAGTCTTTCTAATTATTGCATCAATAAACTGGATGTTAGGCAACCTCCTGAAAAGATTGGTGTGAAGAATTAAAAAAGACATGTTTCCAATAAGTATCCTGTTCCATTTTCAAGAATGTAGCTTCCTTTTGATACTGGCTTTTTGGCTATTTGCAACTGAACACTGGGAAAGAGAAATCTGGTAATTGCATTCCTAACCAATATTCTTTTTCATTTTGCTTTCAAAAGGTGTCTCCAGATTGGAGAAGTTACAGTCCAAAGTTTTAATGCACACTCTTGATAGTTTGTAATAATTTCATCATTATTCTGAATCACATAAGCCACATTTAAACTTAAGAATCCCATTTGAAGATTGCCGTGAAAACTTAAGCATGTTTTCTTGAGGCATCACGTAACTAAATAACAAACACTACTGTCATATGTAGTTTAGTGTAACATCATTTTTCTTGGTTTTTTGACATTTCAGCACTTGTTCATTAGAAAATTCAAAAAACACTGCCATTAGTTGTCACAGGATAGACAGCAGAATGAAGTTTAGTTACGTTGTGACTGACAGAAGAATTTTGATGTCTTGAATGTCTTTATTTCTAATCTCCCAAATGAAGCATGACTTCAAACTGCATAGTACACACAGTGCTTTAGTGATTTATTTATCATAAAGCAGCCATGCATTGTTTTAAAACACATTCTCTACAAACCTTTTTAGCATACCTGTGGTTTGAAATGTGGCACAGAGTGACATTAGGAGAAAAGAAAAAGCCAATTAGACTTCATAATAAAGTCAGCAACTTTAATAAAGTCTGTTTAAAAGTTTTTCCTTTCCTGAATGTTGTGATCTAGTTCTACCTCAATCTAAACYGAAGGTAGAAGACAGAAATCATAATTTGCTATGCTAAATTACAAGAAAAGGCATAGCTTGGTCCTGAGAAAAGACAAATATCCCACATATACTTATGAGTAGTAAAGGTCACAAGTTTAATTCTTTTAATTAAAAAATTAAAAGTACAATAAGGAAGAGGAATAAAGATCATGCTAGACCAACAAGAAACTTTCAACCTCCAGAAATTCTTGAATGTGAAATTTTTCACTTCCTCATAACCAAAGGACGTGACCTTCTCTTTCCCTCTCATCTCAGAACCCACACAACCATCATTAAAACACCCTAACTCATTGCAGGGGACACTACTTCCACCTGAAAGGACAGAGTATGGTTCTGTTAAGGAAATACAAATCAGCATTTTCAGAAACTCAAACTATCCTTGAGTATGTATCATGTGAAAGTAGAACCCTAAGTGTCACATACCTCAAAGACAGTGTTGTGTAGAAACAACACGCTAAGAAACCCCGATGCTGTACCAGCTGCCTCATTGGCTTCCTGCTACCAGATATCCAACAGATTCTTACTTTCAGAAAATTGTTTCTAGCATCAGCAGCCATAGGATTCATGAGAAGAAAAGCAGAAAAATGTGTATTTCCATAAACCTGTTTCTCCTGCATACTCTTTTTATGCCTCAATACAGAAATCAGACCATGCACAGAAACCACCTCAGAATTTGGAGAAGAGGGGGGCATACATGAAAATGAAGATGCTTTTTTACTAGGTCTAATATTACCTTCTTTTTCATTGAAAGCTTATAAATACTGTCCCATCTACTCCAGTAATACTCAGAAACACAACACTACCTATTAACAAATTTAACACACATTTCATTATGTAGAAATGATATATTTTAAATTAGTATTTCTGAGATGCCGAAAAATTTGTGATTGTGCGTAACTGGACTTTGTAGCTTGGGTCCAACAGAATTGAATGGCTAAGTGGTTTTGTTATATCCTTATCTGGGAAAAGATGTGTTACACCGTCTCTGCTCCTACTGAGGTTCCAAATATATACAGAAGCCATCCATGACAACAGCTAACTGCTTTCCAGAGCAATGAGAAATTTTATTTGCAAGGAAACATCTCCATTCACATGGGACAGCCTGATGTTTAGGGATTATAGAGAATACTTCGCTGAATCAGACAAGGTTCCACATATCGCCAAGTTGATTACAGCAAAAGTCAATTACAGCTTACCCATACACTCCAGCATACTTGTCCTGGGCCTGCACTTTGGCCTCTATCAAAGACTCTTCTTTACACATACATAATCTTTTCTATTGGTAAGTACACATGCATTTCATGCAGCTTTCCTGGACACTTAGCTGTTTGACTACATTTTATGTAGAATTTTAAAGGATTTCTCCATCATAATATAAAAAGATGCCGTCTGGAATAAAGTAAGTCTGAAGTGAAAGTACTGACTGTAATGGAAACCATTTAGCAATCAACTGCTTAGGGGTCTTTAAGTGCCCCCTCTAATTATGAACAACTTTCCTATTTATTTTATTAGGTTTCCCCATATTTAACAAGTAGAAGGTTGATTTCCTTGAGCAAGACAGACAAATTATACCCTCTTTTATATTCAGGCAGCCCTCTGATTTCCACAGGGTTCTCTGTACACAGAAAAGCTTTAAATTATCTACAGATCAAATTAAAATAGTGATATCCAAGAGGTCTATGAAGTTTTTCTTGCCAATCAGACAAATACATATTTACACATGTATATTCAGTTTTAAAATTTGCTACACTATGACAGATTATTCTCAGTGTTTAACTTCTAATGTTATCCACTACAGAAGATGAAATCCATCAACTAAATGTTGAAACTTTATGAAGACTACTGACTTCATTGCATTCTGAGCAGCTGCAGAAATCCATCTGCTTGCAGATTTCCAAATGCAGGTCTGCAACTTGCACAGGTGACAAAGCGTATTTATTTCTTCCATATTATCTGAACAATTCCAAACACACACACACACACAATTTTGGTGCAGAAAGAAACCAAAAGTGAACACAAAATTTCCCCAATGAATTCAATGGGTCAAAGGTTTCATTCCACTTCTCGAAAAGAGACTTGTCCACTAAGTAAGAGGGGAGGGGAGGGGAGGGGAGGGGAGGAGAGGAGAGGAGAGGAGAGGAGAGGAGAGGAGAGGAGAGGTAAAAAAAACCCCAACCCTCCATAAAACCCCACACCCCAAAAAGCAGATACACTGTGCTGGGTGAAGAACTGGCTGAACGGCAGGGCTCAAAGGGTTGTAGTGAACGGGGCTACATCTGRCTGGTGACCAGTCACCAGCGGTGTTCCTCAGGGCTCAATTCTAGGGCTAGTTCTGTTCAATCTTTTTATCAATGAATTGGAGGCAGGAGTTGAATGCATGGTTAGTAAGTTTGCTGATGATACTAAACTGGGAGGTGCTGTTGACTCTCTCGAGGGACAAGAGGCCTCGCAGAGGGATCTGCATAGATTGGAGCATTCGGCAATCATCAATGGCATGCAACTGAACAAGAACAAATGCCAGATTCTGCACCTGGGACGGAGTAAGGCTGGGCACAAGTCTAAACTGAGAGAGGAGTGGCTGGAGAGCAGCCCTGTAGAACGGGTCTGGGGGTGGTGGTTGACAGGAGGCTCAACAGGAGTCAGCAGTGTGCCCTGGCAGCCAAGAGGACAAAAGGCATCCTGGGGTGCATCAAACACAGCATAACCAGCTGGTCAAGAGAGGTGATTATCCTGCTGTATTTAGCATTGGTATGGCCTCACCTTGAGTATTGTGTGCAGTTCTGGGCCCCAGCATTTAAAAAGGATGTTAAGGTACTTGAATATGTCCCAAGAAGGGCAATAAAGCTGGGGAAGGGGCTGGAAGGCATGTCCTCTGAGGAGCGGCTGAGGACTCTGGGTTTGCCCAGTTTGGAGAGAAGGAGGCTGAGGGGCGACCTCACTGCTCTCTACAGCTTCCGGAGGAGGGGAAGTGGAGAGGGGGGTGCTGATCTCTTCTCCCTGGGATCCAGTGCCAGGGCGGGTGGGAATGGCTCAAAGCTGCGTCCCTCAGGGGAGGTTCGGACTTGACACGCGGAAACATTTCTTTACCGAGAAGGTGGTCAAACCCTGGAACAGGCTTCCTAGCGGAGTGGTTGTTGCCCCATGCCTGTCAGTGTTTAAGAGACATTTGGAGAACACTCTTAATGCCATGCTTTAACTTTTGGTCAGCCCTGCAGTGGTCAGGCAGTTGGACTAGATGGTCATTGTAGGTCCCTTCCAGCTCAACTCTTCCATTCCATTCCATTCCATTCCATTCCATTCCATTTTCTATTCTATTCCCTGTGCTCACCATGAGTCAAATAACCATGAGAGAGTTATTTGCCTGAAATGCCAGGAGTTTTTCACCTCCAAAAACACTTTCAAGGACACAAATCACAAAGGATACAAGTGGAAACAGGATTTTATTTTATATTATTTTATATTATTTTATATTATTTTATATTATTTTATTTTATATTTCTGAATCTGTTTCAGAGTCGATGCTCACAAGCACAAACACAATGCACATGTGTAGCCAGGAGCAGGCTGATGCATCCTTCAGTTTAGCTTGAAGAAACATCCCTTGCAGTCTGGCAAAGGAAAGCCATAGAGCCRCAGAAAGCAGCAGCAGGAATACAGGCCAAGCAGTCYCTGTTTCCTGAAGAGTGAGAACTTGAAGGAGGAGGATCAGGACCGACCACACACAAAGGAAGATGAAGACGAAGAAGAAGAAGATGAAGAAGAAGAAGTCGAAGAAGAAGAAGACGACGAAGAAGAAGACGACGAAGAAGAGGTGTGTGGTCCCGTGGGGTATTTTCCAAAGGTTGACACGTAGCGATGACAAGCACACTTGTTGCCTTCCAAAACTTGCTCCGCCGCTGTGCTGCTTGGCTTCTTGGATGCATGAAAAGCGCTCTCGTGCCTGCCCTGCRCTTGTACTGCATGCAGGGAGAGCTGAAAAGCGGCAGCTCCGGATGGTGCCGCGAGCCTGGAGCCCTTCCAAGCACAGGYTGTTTTGCACAAGCAAGAACCCCTGGGGAAATGGAGCCAGGGG